>VZTJ01003339.1:135151-221685 GCA_013397795.1 Orthonyx spaldingii
GAGGCGGAGGAGGAGGAGGAGGAGGAGGCGGAGGCGGAGGCGGAGGCGGAGGAGGAAGAGGAGGAGGAGCTCCAGGTGCCAGAGCAGAGATTCCCAAGCAGCCCATGGCAATAGAGGCTGTACCCCTGCAGCCCATGGAAGTTTACACGCAGCAGAAATCCACCTGCAGGACCCCTGAGCAGAGAAGGGGGATGTGCCCTAAGGAAGCTCTGACCCTGTGGAGACCCTCTGCTGGGACAGGCTCCTGGCAGCACCTGTGGACCTGTGGTGGACCCATGATGGAGCAGTCCATTCCTAAGGGACTGCACTCTGTGGAAAGGACCCACAGTGGAGAGGTTCATAGAGAGCTGTCTCCCATTGGAGAACCCTGCTGCTGAAGCAGGGGAAGAGCTGGAGCAGGAGGAAGGAGCAGCAGAAACAGGGTGTGATGAAGTGACCACAACCTCCATTCCACATCCCGCTGCGCCACTGCAGGGGAGGAGGTGGGGAATGTGGGAGTGAAGTTAAGTCCAGCAAAAAGGGAGAGGTGCGGAAAGGTGTTTTCCCCGTAGATTTGAGTTTATTTTTTATTAAACTACTCTTAATTGATTAATAGTAAATTAAATTAATTTTTCCCCAAGTCAAGCCTGTTTCACCCATGATGGTAACTGGCGAGTGCTCTCTCCCAGTCCTCATCTCAACCCATGAACCTTTTGCTATAAACCCTTGAGCCTATATTTTCTTCCCCCTTTCAATTTGAGGAGGGGGGAGAAAAATGGGTTTGGTGGACACAATGTGGCCAGCCAGGGTCAGTCCATCACAATGTGCCATTATGGAGGCTCCCATTGTTTTTGACAAGAAGTACTGCAAGTGTACAAAGCAGGAGACAGAGGGACCTGAGTGATCCTTTCAGTCTTACATTTCTATTCAAGCCCCACTTGTTCATATGATTTAATTTTTACACAGAACTACAGATTTGCCCCTAAAATTTTGGCGTTTGAGCAATACTGGATTGTTCAGAGACTTGTCTTGAAAAGCACCGCCTCACTTTTCAGTCATTTGTCCAGTTACATTTCCTGTGGCTCACACTGTTAGAACTGGGCATTACTTTTCCCTTTAAGGGCTTGCAACCTCCACATACAGTCGAGAGGTCTTGCTCTAGCTTTGACAGTCACACAAGAACCCTGGAACATGTCTTCACTTTCTCTTGCTAGTGACAAAGTGCTGTGCCAACTCATCTTCTCTTGGGTTTAGTTGACACTGGATACAAGGATGTTCTCCCTAGATGAGGGTCTGGCTTTGAATTCTTAGGTCTTCTGTGTCTGAATTTAATTCAGTGTCCTCTTTTCTCACTAATACAATCTGATTTTCAAAAAATACAGAAACACAATACAAGATTTATAACAGCAATTTTCCCTCTTGTGTAACTTACCTGTTGTGGATATCCTGTCCAGCACTCTCTATGGTCCCAAAGCCAAGGCTTCTGCAACAAAAGTGCAACATGTATGTGAGAATATTCAAGGAGTTCTTGACTTATTGTCTAATTCTTTAGTTTGTTACTACGATAGAGTTTGTTGTGTTTTATTACAGGCAGAGCTGGTCACACTGTCTAGAACCCAATTGCCAAGAGATTTCCACTACAAGGACTTGCATCTGCTTGTGACATTTCCAAATTGTGGCTACTTGCCTGAAATCTCACTATTTAGCTGTTCCAAATAAAATAGCTCAGAGGGGACTTCTACCAACTTTTTCCAGTCTTCTACAAGCTTGAGGTGGTGGTGGTGGTTTGAGCATTTAAAAATAATCTTACAAGTATTTCATGAAGAATATCTGTGATGTAGACAATAACAAATGTGGACAGAAGGCTGAAAACTGGTGTGTCAGGTATGTGGTTTTCCCTCTAACAGTGAAGGTTATGCTGAAGTTCATTAAGCAATGAACCTCTGAAAAGATCCTACTCTGCTCAAGAGAAAATTGGTAGTTTAGAACTTGGCAGTTTTGAAACTTCCATAGAAACATGGCAACTAAAGTCCCCAGGAGTCCTCCCTGCATGGAGCATGCTCTGCTCTGGATCAGAGCTCACAGAACACAGCAATGCCTCACACCTGTGAGGGTAATTTTCTCTAAGTTCTATGGGTATCAGAGCTGAGGCAAGAAGGCAGCATTTCTTCTCACTGAGCACTGCTGGTGTGTGGGCAATACAGAGAGGAAGCAGGAGGCAGTGGTTTTAGGTGCAGTGGTAATTTGGAACAGACACAGTCCCTGCTGACTGGGAGTGGGGTTGGGAGTAGAATTTACAGCAAATACATGTGCAGAACCGGGAGAGATGTGTGATATAGAACCAGAAAGGACAAAGCAAAAACTATGAAACAACTATGGCATACCGTTTACCTAAGCTAGAAAGGAACTCCAGATCCTTCAATTTCATCATTCCTCTACTCTCAACAAATACGGCTGATTTTTGGTGGCCTACTGGGAAATAACTTTCCGTTGTTATAGACTGTTTCACTGACTCATGGGCAGAGGTTTTTGCTATCAGTCTAAAACTACTAATGTAGATTTTAAACATTTGGTTTTTTCCTAAAGAAAGGTGATTCACAAAAACAAATGCATGTTAAAAAGCTACTCAGGTTGTAAAGTAAACATGTGAAAGTCAGGAAATCTCACATGCATATATGTCCTGTCACGTTAATTCTTTGTCCTTCTTTTTAATGTAATCATTTAAGTACAATTTAGGTAACAGAATAACATTTGCTACAGGACCTAGAGGTGCTTTCTGTAGGATGGATGTCTCCCTTTTTTGTGAAAATTGTAAGATGTGTGTTGAATAAAGACAAGAGTCACAAAAAGTGAAAATGATATCTCATCCATATAATGGACAGATTATGTGCAGAAGAATATTATTTTGCCCCTTGTTGCCACAGGGCTCTTGTACAATGCTAAGCAGATCATTCATACCAAATTTCAATAGCTGGTCTCAAAGAACAGCCTTCTGTTTTGATGTACAGATCCACAAAACACTGCAGCTGGGATTCAGATACCTGCACTCCTCAGCTAGTTCATCCTATAATCCCCATACTCTTGAGTACCTTAAAATCTGACTTGAAAGTCTGTGTAAATTTCAAAGTCTTCACTTGTTACAATAATGAGAGGTTACAAGGAGAGTTTGTGCCTGCTGTCTTGGGATGTGCACATTCTCCATCACTTAACCCATTAGACTGTACCACAAGACTTTTTCAGAGCTCACCTAGGGAACTAGATGCAGCAAGAGAGTCAAGGGAACCTTTAAAACACAGGCAGAGGATGGCCAGTGCCCTCAGTTCCAGCTCAGTGACCACAGCTCAGGGACTACAGCACACTCATGGATCCTGTTACCACTTCTGCCTGGTGAGGCAGTTCAATTTGTATCAAGAGAACTAATTATTTATCAACTTGGAGAAAAGGCAGAGGCATGAGCCTGAACCAATCACACCCTGGGTAAGGAAAAGAAAATTAACAGATAAAATTATTAAATTGCAGTCCATGCTCCAAAGGAAGCCTGATTTCTTTACCTTAAAGAGGTATTGGATACAACACACAAACAGGCCCTGCAGCTTCCAGCTTAGGTAAGTGTTCTATCTCCTACCCTGCAGAAATGTACTTTTACACAATCCCGTCTTCTGCTTTGCCAGACGATGAAACATTTTGGTTCTGGAGTCCTTAAAATAAGCATGGTCCAGTATGTCTGTGGTCTCCTAAGTGTGCTATGAGGGTATACACACCAACCTGTATGGAAAACCTCTAGAAGAAGGTCTGAAAAGACATGTTTGACAACAAACTCTGCCATTCTTGCAGGCACTGGCTGGGTAGAACAGCAGGTGACGGTTTGTGTACTCACATCGTACAGGACAGCAAGTCCAGTGAAGAAAGCAATGACGTAAAATGTAAATCTCCAGCTACAAACAAAACAAAGGGCATTAGAATCCCACTCATTAACCCCTGAGCTGCAAGTCTGTGTATCCTCACGCTAATTCAAAGAACACACGCTAGTATGTTCAAGGTTTGACCAAAACAGGAGCAGCTCTTTGCATGTTACCAGTACATTTCACAGACTTCACAAAGAGCAATTCCTCTGCTGTAGAGATGGCAGAAAACACAAGAACACTGACTAAAATCACTCAGAGAATAATCCCAAAGCTTCCCAGCAGTAGCAGATGCATTTAAAAGTCAAAGAATGCCAATCTCTCTCCTAGGCCTTTGGAGATTAGGCGTGCGAAACTTGTTATCATGTACAGAAACTAATTACTGTCATGTCTGGCCCAGTCAGTAGCCAGTAATGATTTTCTGACATTAAACCCACAGAGAAGTACATACAAACTGTTTGTCCAGTTCAGTGGACAGAGGCAGGTCACCTGAATATACACACACATAGTAAGGAATGAGGGGGATTTCATCTCAACAGAATAAACAAGTTATTAATAAACAAACCACAGGAAATATTCGAAGGAGTAAAACTGTCTAAACCAGTCCTTTGATTTCCAAAGATCTCCATAACAATTCAGATGTAACTGCATTTTGAGAGACTCCACCTGTCAATGAAATCCCCAGGAATTCCCAGACAAAAATAAACTCTACAAAGCTCTTACATCACATCAGAGAGACATCCTGTCTACAGACTGCACATGGTGACAGAGGGTGGGTGGAAGGACACCAGCCTCAGTGTGCTGAGGCAGAAAAAGATTTGCTATTTCCTATTTACTGTTACTATTTACTACATGTCATCAGAGTGCAGGGAGAGCTGATATCTCATCCAGATGGAGTCAGAATAAACATCGTTGCTTTACAACTCCTTATTCACTGTTTCTGTAAATATTTGTAACTATCTGGAATATTATAAATAAGTAATACACATCCTTTTCTTCTTTTTGAATTAGAGGTGGAGTGTTAAATGGAGCACAAGCTGATGAGCTGAAAGTTGATGCCTATCCTATGGATACACACTTTTAGATAGATGAATAGTACTCCAGGTATTTAATGACTTCTTTTGTCTTTGTGGCTTTCCTGGGAGAACCCAATTCCTTACACAAAGAGCAGAGCAGCCTCCTGTAAACAACACATTCCAACCAAGCTGTGGAGAATCCTCTTTTTCTGTGGAAAGCTGAGCCAGGACTGACATTTAGATCTGTCTGACCTGAGATTTATTTTGTGCCTCCATATAACAAGGAGGATTTCCACGCAGCTGTTTCCAAGGCAGTTTTTTTTCTTTGCTCACAGGCTTCCACCCCCAGGGAAGGAAGGGTGCTGGTTTGTGACTTTCAGTATGCTGAAGTCAAATGACAGCAGAATCCAATCCAGCCTGCCACCTGTGACTTTTGAAAGCAACAGTGTGCAAAATAGTTGCAGAAAAGGTGCAGCAGATAGAATCTCCTTGTCCAGAGGCAAAGGGAAACCATGGGAAAGGCAACAGAAAGGATGCCTTTTTAGTAGGTACCGAAACAGCAGTAAAATGCAAACAACAGTGAGTTTTTCAGGTACAAATGTGTGTCAGAGCAGAATGCTAGTCTGACAAAATCAGGAAAAGTCAGAAACAAGGGTCCAGTAAGGAATGAAGGTACAGCACTAAAAGGACACTTGGGATTGCAAGTAAGGGGGAAAAGCAAGAAATGTTTCTGTAACAGAGAAGCAGCAGAGAGTTACAGCAGAGCCAAGGGGGTCAGGGAAGACCCAAGATGCTTTCTGCATAGGGACGGAAGGCAGACAGGGAGCTGGGATCTCTGTGTAGGGATGGAGGGCAAGGGGAGGCAGTGAGCTGTCTATGAGCTCAGCTCTGGTGAAAACCTGCCGTTCATGGCTTGTGCTCTTGCTCACCAGGCCTCGCTGAACTTCTTTGACAGGCTGGGCCGGTCCATGTTCCTCCGGCGCCGGAACCACCTCTCCACCTTCCTCACTGGCAGGTCACATTGCTTGGCTAAACTGAACAGCTCACTCTGGAAAACAGGTGAGGCAGCAGGTTCAGATCCAGATTCAAAGGTCAGACAGGGAAATATCTCATCTGACCCACCATGGAGCTCAGCTGGAGCCCCTGGCAAGCCCGAGTCTGTTCAGGCTAGGGCATCTTTCTGAAAGCTGTCCGTTCCTAGTGTAAAGATCTCGGATAGTAGAAAATCTTTCCATTCCCCTCTAATCAATTGGTTATTAATGCTAATGTTGAAACTTCTCACTTTTTATGTGAACTTCCCCAGTTTCAAACTGCTCTTGTCTCCTCACATGAGTTGGTTGTCAAATCACTTCCTCACCCGGTGTTCAGAGACCAAATCCCTTAAATCTGTCACTCCAAGAAAGATCACTGCAGCTTAAATAATATTTTAAATTTCTGCACTGAATCTTGTAACGTCTCTTAGCATTCTGATGCAGTATCATGATGGATGTCACGAGCAGAGGCAACATCATTTTCCTACTGGATATTCTCCTGTTGTGGTAAACCTGTTAGGGTCAATTCTTCAATAGATTACTCACAGAAATCCTGCAGTTATCTTCCTTCTTGTCCTTAGGCTGTTAAGAGTTTGGCATGTGACATGAGAAAAATTTGTCATGTTTTAGATTCCTACTTGGAAGTGTCATCATGGATAGCCTTATTTTTTAAGCAAAGCAATAGCTTTTCATGGAATGCATTTACCTTGATGGTATCATGTGAGAGTGACCTACATGGTTTAAGCATGCTGTACAAAAAGTTCATTACCAATTTTCAGACATGCTGCTTTCAGATATGCTGGCTTTTGAGTTCTGTTATGGTAGTGGGGACAAATGGAGATGCTAATTTATATTCTCCAGCTGCTCCATCATGTGGAATTCCTCCCAAGAAAAGGCTGCCAAGAACTGCAAAAAATCTCATCTTGTACTGGACAAGTTAAAGCTGCCTCTGAGCAGCCATTTGAGAGCTCATGGGAGAGGAAGGAAGCCAGAAGACTGGCTGAGGTGTACCCGGTGAGTGGAGAGGGCCAGGTAGCAGTTCCTGCTCCACCTCATGCTGCTGTCAGTCTCATGGTGAGGATCTGTTCCAGTACCCCAGATCTGCTGGGAGAAAAGCACCACTTCAGTGCAATGGGGGTGTAGGGAGAGCTGTGGGAAAAACCTGGTGGCAGAGCAAGGTCTTGAGTTAGATCTCTGCCACAGAAGCAGTTTTACTGAGAAGTGTTTGGATTTTGGGGA
The DNA here is from genome assembly GCA_013397795.1 of Orthonyx spaldingii. Lineage (NCBI taxonomy): Eukaryota > Metazoa > Chordata > Aves > Passeriformes > Orthonychidae > Orthonyx > Orthonyx spaldingii. Next base: position 142,319 of record VZTJ01003339.1, read on the forward strand.
CAGAAAGGCAAGTGGAAGGTCAGGGACCACCATACTGACAAGTGTCCCTGAGAACACTCCTCCCCACGGCTGCAGAGATGGGCTGGCTGCACTACCCAGATCAATGCCTACATTTTAATTTTAGCCTCTTTTCCTTTATTTCTAACCTAGTGCTGCATGTCCTGGGGCTCCTCTTGCCCCAATGCAGCAAAAACCATGCTGCAACAGCCTTGTCAAACCAATGTGTTTGGAGTAGGATTGTTCCTTGGGACTGGAACCCATGGTGAGCCTCCTGCTCACCCATCTGTGAAAAGAGTTCACAGCTATTGCTTTGAGGCCAAGAGAAAGCCTACAAAAACATGACGAAAGAAAATCAGATTCCTTTCCCTACCACAGACTTCATATCCAGGGACTTCACTGAACAGGTTAAATTCTAGTATCACCTGACAATTCACAATCCTGCCAGTGGTTTTTCCCATCAGCAGCAGCCATTATAACTCTGGATCATCTTGCCAATTTCTTGAAAATTACTCTTCTTATCCCTCAGAGGAAAACCACCCACCAGTTGTGTTTGCAGGGTTCTGATGCCCCTCACAATCTCTGATGATGACAAAGACTCTGGCTTCTTGCAAGGCCAAACTCAGACTCACGGATTGCACGGCAACAGAATGACCCAGTCTAGGACTAGGAGATCAAGCACGACACATTGGCTGAGCTGCAGGGAGCAACGTGGGAGTCAGCTCAAGGAAGCTGATGTGACTAATTTTTTACAGGATTTGCTAGTGTATGAAAAGAAGTCGTCACAGAGTGGCTGGGGTTGGAAGGAACCATGGAGGTCACCTCATCCAATGGACACTGCTCAAACAGAGCTACCTAGAGACAGGTGTCAAGTACCATGTCCAGAGAGCCTTGAGTTTTCCCAAGGATATAAATTCCACAACCTCTCTGGGCATCCTGGGCACCCTCATAGTAAGAAAGTGTCACTTGATGTTCAGGCAGAGCCCCCTGTGTTGCAGTTTGTGCTATGTATAAGGTAAGCACGGAGGGAACAGGAGCTGTCACTATCTCCTTTGGGAGCACAGTTTCCTCCCAGGTGTTCAGAAGCAGAACTGAGAGCTGATGGCATTGCAGGAGGACCCTCCTGGCTGGCTGCTCTCAGGTAACCAGTGCTACAGCGTTTCCTATTGTTTTGTTGAACTTCCAAATATAAATGTCATTGTTAAACTTCAGGGTTCCAAGTGAAATTTTCTTTTCCTGGAATCTACAGTAAAGCGAGGGAAGAAGGGACTCACCTCTTCAGGGTTCTTGCAGCGCGTACTATAGAATGTTTCCAGCACGGGGTTGGGCTGAGCTTTTGGTCTCTGCTTGTCTCTCACACCCAGTTTGGTACTGAGGGGCAGGGCTATGGCTCTGCAAAAGAAAACATAAAGGGTCAGTCAAAAATAGATCAGTATTTTCTGATTTTGCAGCACTGTTAAAACATGATGCTGTACATAACAACTGCCTCCCACATGTGACTCTAAACATGAGTATCACACTGAGCAAGTAAAATTACAAACATACAGCAGAAACTGTTGGACTTGTACCCTACTGCTCTGAGCTCTGTGCTGTGATATCCAAAATTACACGAGGTTGGTAAATGCTACATCCAGCTTTGTCAACTTCTGAATCATCAATTACGGGTCTCTGGCTTGCTTGCAGCTGATGGGGAGTACCACACTGGGCATAAGGACTAAATGTTGTTCCCTGCTTCATCCAGAACATGGGACATACACGGCATCCACCTGAACTAATGCCTTGGCTCGGGATCAAGAGGGAGGCTCTGCCAGAGGTGTGGTATTAATGCAGAAGAAATGTCCTGCTGAAACAGGAACACTTGATCTTTCCTGGAGTAACTTACCTCCATGTTTCCTAATACAAATCACAGTTGCAAAACAGGGACATGACAACTCAAAACCTTGTCACAAGGAACGGATGTTTGTGCTAGCTGTGCATCCTCAGTCTTTCACAGTGAAATAAAGCAAAAAACAATCTGCATAAACACAAAAAAGTTATCCAAGGAAAACTGCTCAGAGAATTCCTGTGCTCAACAATTCAACTGCTCCACTACCAACACTCTTCTCTACCTCAGCAGCAGAAAACATCCTCATCAAAGGTGTGAAGTGAGAACCTGCATAAATATGGCACACAGAGGAAACTGGTTGAACAATATTTTAAAAAAAAAGAAGACCCAAATCAATAAATTTTATTTGAATTTCTCAAAAATCAGCTATCCTTATTAATTGCTTCCTTTTACACACTGCCACTGGGGAAGTGTCTCTGCATTACTGGCTGCAAACTGGTGCTGAAGATGGTTTGAGCTGACAGTACCCAGCAGAGGCAGCAAGTGCTGAGCCCCACACCTGCTCTGCCTGGTCACTCCTGCTGTTCAGGCAAGTCCTCTGATCACTTCTCCCTCATGATTTGGACACAGAAAAAGATTTTTTTTCAGTCTGCTTAAAAAAGCTGTGAAAGCTATTTCACTATGCAGGTGTTTAAAAGTGTTCTACTTCAAAATAGTATGGGATATACTTATGGCTGTGATAATCTGGTGATTATCCTTGTGATCTCTGCTAGGCATACAGCTTATACTACATATCCATGTCTGTCGGGACTATTTCAGGTCCAGCACCCTTCAGAAGGGTCTTTTAGAAGTCTTCTTTTCAAGAACTCATTTCTCAATTTAATTAACAAGTATTAAAAGCAATTTTATAAAAAGACCCTCTACCTAAGGAATGCTGTAACTTCTGTTAAACCACTGAATGGGTACACATTTCGCTCACTCATATAACAGCTCATTTCCACTTTTCTTTTGCACAGCCAACCCATCTGCCTGTGTATCAATTGTTCTTTGCCATCATCCCTGGGAAATTCCTTTCGCATTACTGGCTATAGGAACATTCAAAGATGTACCAAGATCAATGAAAATTATATGTTTCTACCATAAGAGAAGGGCCAGGGATAAGTGTGCTTGGTGCTTGCTGGTAACAAAACACATAGCTACCACAAAAACATAGGTAAGCACTGACTAGTTTCAGTGAAATTTAGCAGCACCCTGGCAGTGCTGCTGGATGGCAAAGGAATATAGCCATCACTGAGAATTCTGGGTTTTGACTCTGACTGCTCTCAAGAAATGTTTTAATTGCATCTAATGATTTTTTTAATATGAAGTGATTGGTTTAATAAGAGCGATACTGGACCAGCAGGTCCTATGCTAAGAACAATAACACAATATTTCAATAATATCCATAACTCCACTGAAGTTGGGAAAACATCTACATTAAGCTCTGCACTAGGTCTTTGTTCTTATATTAAACAGTTCCTTGAAGTGGGCCTGATCTTTCTCTTTCAAAGATCAGGCATTAGTACAAGCACCTCTGAAGAGGAAGATGTAATCAATTCTATTGTTGAAAACAACCTTATTGCAACTTCTTATGGGGCCATATTTAGAATTGAAAGGTCTGAAATTTTCTAGACACATTAAAGCAAAGAGAATGTTTCTGTCAAGTGTCAATGCAGCTTGTCAACAAATCTATTTTACTGAAAAACTATTTAAAGCATCCTGACAAATTTCTTAATTTTGTTTAATCCCTGATTTCTCTATATTTCCTGCTGATTTATTATGGTCATGGCATAAAATCTCACTATAACAGGAAGAAGTCAGTTGCAGTGGATGAAGACAGGGTGTAACCAGTTACAATTACTTTGTTGTTGAGGTTTTGAGTTTACTCATAATTTATTGAACCAATCCTACTTTTATGAACATCATTGAGAAATCAAGGCCTGAAATTCCTCCTAAGGGACGTTTGCACGTGTTGGTTGTAAGCTCTGACTCAGTTCTCAGTTCAGTCCTGTTCCAAGTACCACCCTAAGAGGATGCTTGCACTGATTTCAACATCACAGATATGTCATCTCAGTGGCAGGGACAGTCTCATCAAGGCTCTTCATTATCCCTCTGCAAGACAAAAGGGAAAAACTGAGGACTAAACTGCATCCCTCTTCGAGTCAGACACAGTCAGGGAGAAGATTCTCATCACCAGCCTCTTTCTCCATCAGTGAGCATCTCTCACTCCATGGTTTACATGGCAGAGATCTCACCAAGGCATTTTATTCAGTAATCACAGAAAAAAACTGTCTTGTGCAAAACCTGCTCAAGTTGAAACTAAATGGATTTATCATGAAGGGACTTGAACTGCTACTCCCCCACCTTTCAAAAGTGGGCTACACTCCTGCAGAGGCTTTCAGAGTTAGTGTGAGATACAAGAAATAATTTAACTTTGGGGATGGATTTTTTTTAATTACTATTTATAAGGGTGCCACTTTGCAAATACTTTCAAGTACTAAGAAATGCAGAACCAATGACAGCAGCAATCAGAACTTCTATTCTTTGAACTGCACAGTCTCTTTTAGCCTCCTGCTTTCCTCTGGCAGAGAGCTATTGCTGTGCTCCTGGAGTAGTCTCTACCTTCTCCTGCTTGCAGGAGAACACTTCCCACCAGTTAAACTGACTATTCTGTTTGATACAAGGTCTGGAGTCACTAAACTGCTGCTGTCCAAACTGAGTCAGGTCCATTTTCAATTAAATGCTGCAATGTGTCCCTCATCTTTGCACCAATCCCTGCATGTAAGACCTTAACAAGAAACTGTTTCCAGATCCTTCCTGATTACTGATCAAGAACAAAAGTCTCTGTGCAAAATAAACTTTAGAAAGGTACATTTCTAAATAAAATACTCAGAATTGGTGTCCTTTCTTTCTTCTGGTTTTGAGTTCAAGTATCTGTTCCTGGCAGATCAAGAGCATCCACTTCTTTAAAAGTACAACATAAGGCTCACATACTGTCACCACTCTCCCACAGAGAGACCTAGTATTCCTGACTAAAATCCTTTTCTAGTGGAATCTAGGAGCTATGTGGATTCAAATTCACTGACATTTCCTTACAATTGCCCAACATCCAAAAATCCCTGGACAAGCCCAAAATCAGACAAATCAAAAACTGTATGTAAATTCTGTTTTTCAATGGCTTTACTATCCCTCAAAGCAGTTTAGTTGCCACATTTTACTAACCATGCAGGCAAGAAACACTTCACTATGTTCTTTCAGATTCATAGCACTCCAAGAATTTGATTTTTACAGAAACGGTCTTAAACATTACATAATGAGAAGAGAAACCAACACCCTTGCAGGACTATGTCCACGGAAAAGTTCTGCTTAAAATTAAGCTCCAAGTCAGGGGTTCAGGCCGTATCTCCTGCTCACAAGTGCAATCCGGAAACATTAAAGGAACGGGGGAGTTTCCCAGGTTCTAGGTCCTCTCTTTTCTCCGGACATCATTAATTGATTCCCCCAGTTCCTGCCTCAGTACTGTGGCACAGCCCAGCACTGCAGCAGTAATGGGTTTCTGCTCTCCAGCACCGAATCCACTTTTTCCCACCTTCCTCAGTACAAACCAGCACACAGGGGAGTTGCTTCACGACCTGTGAACTGTTTCTTCTCCCCCAGGGCTGCATCTACAACCTCATCAGATCTCGCAGGCCACACCCAGACACAGTAGATCCTCCTCCCACAGCCATCACCCAATCCCCAGCATAGCTGGCTCTTAGAAGGATGTTGCTGTCTCAGTTTTCTCCAGTTCAGCCAGCCAGTGCAAAGGAGAGGAAAATCCATCCTTGAGGAAGCAGGTTCTGTCACAACTTTAATGCCCAAATAAAGGATGAAACAATTGGTCCCAGTACAGTGGCTGATGCAGACATTGCAGAAAATCCTCCGGACTTTACCTGCCTCTTACATTTACCTGGGGTTCTGAAGTTAAATCACATGAACACATTGTAACACTTCTGAAATCCCAAAGCAGGCACCACCAGGAACTATCTAGAGGGAGAAACACTTGGTACCCCATGCACAGTTGCAAGTAATAGCTGGTGGTGGCTGAGGGTAGAATTAATTGCCAGAGGACAAGCTACAGCCACCAAACCCAAACTTGTCTACTAGTTACAGCCACTCATTTTGATCTGTAGACCAGATGTACAACGATATACAGTCAGGGTCACCTACACAGAAAATAAGAAACAACACACACATCATTTCCTTCTGCAATTCTCAAACTTGGTGTACATTATTTTAAACAGGGCCAGTGCCACTGTACAGATAAGGCAATGGAGACATTGAGGGTTGGATTCACACCTCACTTTCCCAGGGTAAGTTTTCTTCTCCAGGATGAACTGGATGTGAAACAGTAATGATTCAGAATGAGAAAAAGTCATGCTGAAATAAATGACTGCAGAGTTAGGACAAACAAGAATACAGCTCAGAACACTGGCTTGTAATTTGCATAGGTAAAACAGTGCTATGATTATGGGTTTCCTGAACCTGTAAAATGGGCCTGTGATGTTATCTTTTCCAAGGGTGTGACATGAAGCTTTTATTTAATGAAGTCTGTGAATCAAAACAGCTTTAAAATTAATGAGTAGGACCAGGCCTGTGGAAAACACTCCCAGCTGAGGCAGCACTTGGATGGGAAAGAAAAAAAATCTTTTTACTTGGCCATTGGCATCTAAAAAGCAGATGGAAAAGATATTTAGATTGACTGGGAGTGCTGTGGCGGGAGGAAGGCAAATAAAGGGACAGAGTCACAGAAGCACAGAATCGATGCTGGAAGGAGCCTCTAGAGATCACCCAGCCCAACTCTGCTGCTCAAACAGGGCCAGCTCCAGCAGGCTCAGTGGGCTATGTGCAGCTGTGTATCCCTGCTGATGCAGACTCCTTCCCCCTCTGGGGAAATTGTTCCAATGTTCGACCACCCTCACAGTAAAAAAGAGAGTTTTTAATGTGCAGACGGAGCATCACGCATTTCTGTCTGTGCCCATTGCCTCGTATCCTGTCATGAGCCACCACAGGGAAGAGTTTGGCTCCTCCTTCTTCCTGGCCATGTCTTGCATTGGGGAGCCATAAACTGGCCAAGTGCCAATCAATGCAGGACATGGGCCCAATTTCCAGCTCCACACCAGAAATGTGTCCGTGTCACTGACCAGTGCCTACCTGAAGAAGTACGGAATCCAGCCAGGTCTCGTGCATCAGCAGGGAAGAAATGTGAGTCACTCGTGTTTTAATGGCTACCTAGAGCACCTTGGTTTCCACATGAGTAAGAGGTAACCAAGAGGCCTATGTCCCCCGGAAAGTGCAGGATAAAACCCATGAAATTTATGGAATGCATACTAAACATATTGTTTACAAAGAGATTTGAATTCCATTTTGTATCATCCTGAAATGATTACTTCAGTAATTATTCACACATTTGGTTTTAATAAAATACTCCAAATTACAGCCAGTATTTTTACATAAAAACATTCTTACAGGAGAGCTCTAAATCATTTCAATTTTTATAAGCTTTTCCAGCTACCTTTGCATCACAGAGAATCTGCAGAAGAAACATCTTTCTAGTCTACAAGAAGGTCCATTTCTATTTTGTTGTGCAGCCACTTTTCAAAAAAGAATGATAAAATGTTTTTTAAATTGTCATTTCCCCCTCTTTCTAAACTTAAAACCGTTGTAGATTTCAAAAGATTACCTCTTCAGAGAGCTACTATGAATACTGGGTTTTGAATACACTGAAAAACACCTTAAAGTGTATTCAAAATCACAAAAGGGAACTTGCTCTGCAGTCTTGACAATGGTTAATGTTGTAGTAAGTCTCAGTTTTCCACCAGCAAATCATGTTGTGTCACCAACCACATGAACTACTGATCAAACTGCATAAAGCAATGGCACCAGTTCAGGACTTTAATGAAACTCAGAGTCAATGATCCCTGCAGGATTTCTTGTTATACCTTTGCCATAATCCCCAAATTTTCTGTCCTGAAGTGTAACGTGCAAAACACTCAAGTGGTTCTGGCCAGAAAGATCCTCCAGTCAGAGTAAGTTCTTGTGCCAGCACTGGAGGATGATATCAGAGAGTTTGCAAAAACAGTCTCAAAAGCAGGTCTGGTAGCAGGCGAGGAGCAGAAATCCTGTCAGCCAAGCACTGAAGGGTCTGTAGCAACCTCAAGTCAGAGGATGCAGCTACAAGTGTCTCCATGGCAGTGGAGGGCAGTGGCACTGCCGAGCCCGTGGTGGCCAGTACCACACACCCCCTGCGCTAGGCAGGACCAATACTGAGGGCATAGGGCTCAGCCCAATCTGATGCATCTTACTCAGGCTTGTCTGTCAGGTGCAATACTCCAGGATCCCCATCACCCAAGATAAAGGAGACTTAACCGTATGATGGAGTCTAAACGTGATTTCTGCCACACTCAACCTAGAAACAGCAAGTAATGTGCAACACACAGAAACCAACAGGTCTGCCTTCAAAAACACACATATAAACCTCATCTAGACTGACCTGTTTAATGTGTAGGAAGTCACAATGCTTGCAATTAGACCTTAAGGGCAGGGTTTGTGCTCAACATTCAACACACTTCTTTAGCCAGCACACAGGGCTGGAAAGAAGGAGCAGAAAAATGTACCTATCTCAGCAGACTTTGTGACATGGAGTTTCTGTGGACCTCTTCAGGCATGCATTGGCACAGACGATAAAGCCAGCTTTTGGACCCAAACTGCTCCCACTGCACCTAAGAAACCCCGAACAGTATTAAATAACCTACCTTTCAAAGGCACGTCGAATGACTACCAAGATGAAAGCAAAAGGGATACTGAGCAGGAGATCACGAGGCTGAGGGTAATGAGTGTCTTCAGATTCTTGCATGTCCTCCCAGGTGATTCCAGGGGGCAGCCAGAACTCGTGCTGCCACAGCCACTCATACAGAGAGCGAGCCATCCTGGAAGGAGGAGAGACCAGAATAAAGTGAGCCCTGCACACAGAAAACTTGTCAGCACAAGCCGGTGAAGCCAAGGAAGGATTACACCCTTGCTGAGGTTGCATCTGGCTGTCGAAGCAGAACAGCTGTGGCATGCAGCACTGCCCAAGGAACTGATAACCTGCTCACAGATTCTTATTGTGTGCTTGGTGAATGCTGACTCCTGGCACTGAACCAAAACAGGGTAAAATGGAGAAAAGTGCCTTAGAATTCAACAGAACATTAGAACCAAACTTCTCAGGTTCACAGACTCCTCTCTACAGCTTGGTATTATGGGGATGTGGCAAATCTGTTCTATTTTCCTATGTATATATCCTTGTTTTTCAGTTTTTGATATTTTGTATTTATTTGTTTCTATTTACAGATTCCATTATCAGTGTGTGTATATACATATATATGCATGATACTTAATATTCTGACACTTCACCTTATTAAAAAAAAGTCAGTCTTTTGCTTTGAATTATTAAGGAAAATACTTCCAGGTAAGAATTTTTGTGCTAGGTGGATATTCTGCTGGATTCTTAACGTAATTTTAAATATGGGAATGCTTGAATGTGGGATCTACATACATGAGCAGCAAATTTAGCAGCAAAAAGGACAGCAGAATGTTGTTATGAAGCATTCAACACACAAATACTGTTGCTAGATAACTCTACCTCATACACAAATATGAGCTGCACCACCCTCCAGTACAGGTTGCTCATTCTCAGCTGGTAACAACCAACATCACAAACACAAGCTCTGAAGTCAAACAGACTCTGTGTAGACACAGAAGAAGGAAATGGGAATGAAATACTGATTGAGATAATCTGAACAGTGCACAGGAAATGCCACCTTAGGAAATCAAGGGAAATGTCATGCAATTTAAGTGTCTGGCCCAAGTGTTACAAAGCTTCTCTTCAAGCAAAGTCCCAAGACCTGGCCCATTTTCTGCAAGAATTGCCTATCAAAAAAAAAATGAATCAGTCATTTTATTCTGAAGATATCTTTAATTCACATGCAATTTCTCTGTTAAACTAATTCTAGAATTTTGGAGTCTGAGGGGTATTTTCTGAATCACAACCATGGAGTCATAGAATGGGTTGGGTTAGAAAGGACCTTGAATCTTATTCCACCCCCTGCAATGGGCAGGGACACCTTCCACTATCCCAGGTTGCTCCAGGCCCCGTCCAACCTGGCCGTGGACACTTCCAGGGATCCTGGGGCAGCCACAGCTGCTCTGAGCACCCTGTGCCAGGTCCCCAACACCCTCATGGGGAAGAACTTCTTCCTAATATCTAATCTAAATCTACTGTCTTTCAGTTTGAAGTCATTCCTCTGTGTCCTGTCACTCCAAGCCCTTGTAAAAAGTCTCTCTCCATCTTTCTTGTAGGCTCCCTTCAGGCACTGGAAGGAATTGTAACATTTTTTCTTGATTTGGACTTTACTATTCACCTCAATGTGTCTTTTGACCTCATTACAACAGGGAAGAACAGGATGCTATTTCTTCAAATTTGACTCATTTCTCCTGGCACATGCACAGTCTATTCGGTTTGAGGACAAAGCAGATTAAAAATATATGTGTAACTGATAGCAAGTGGATGCAAACTTTCTAATCACTTATAGAAAAATATATATCATACATAGAATTTATATATCATATATAGAAAGCAGGAAAACATTTCCCTTTCTCCCCAAAGAAAAAGGAGAACTTCTTATGAAAAATACATTCTTCTCCTCCACTGTGCACTGCCTGATTTCAGCTTTTCATACCAAAAACCACAACATTAAAATACCTTCTAAAAATCAAGAGTCTGATATAATGAAGAACTGCAACCAAAAGAAGTGGAAGTATGGCTTCACTAGCACCGAAAAGAACATCCAGGTCTTTTACCAGAGTTCAGTTTGACAATAATCAACAGTATTTTCCTTCTGGTGTAGCTTCTGGGCCTCTGGAAACTGTGGTTTTGATCCAGCTTCCAGGATGTTCTCTATTCCTTCTTCTAGCTCTCCTTCCAGACAATGCCTGGACAAAAATCACTGGCACACAACATGGAGATAAACAGGGTTTATAGACTCTTCAAATCCTGTTTTAAGAGCCTAAGAAGCGGAATGCAAGAGTTTTTGAATTGCCTGCCAAATCTCAAGTCTCTACAGCTCTCTGGGGCCTAGAGTGTAACCCACCTGCCCCAACCAAGGCTTTTTGGAGGTGGGAACATCTGCCACCAACCACCTGTCCCCTGTTCCTCTGGCAGTGCCATAGGACCCTTCAGCACCAGTTCCCTTCCTATGCCTTTGGTGCTCCAGCAAAAACACCTGAAGCCAGGACCATGGAGGTTGGTGACAGCTCACTGGTGACAACTGGCTGAAGCACACATACGTACCTGCCAGAAGACCTTTTCAGACTACTCAAGAAACATGCTGCTCACCAGTACAGCTTCATCTGGGTGACACAGCCCTGTGTCCACGGGACAGGGTGGCTGTGCTGAACCCCCAAGCCTCGGTGAACCATTTTTTCAGGATGTCCCCAAACTTCCTATAGACTGCGTGAACCCAGGTGTCTCCGTAAAAGTGTGCATTTTTTAGAGCAGAATGTATCTGTGTAGAAGCAAACTTTATATGGGCTTAGCCTACCATGAATTCAACACCCTGCCACCATGAAGCATGGTGACACCACACCAGAACAGCCTGTGCACTTCAGACAGTACTGGATACCAGCTTAGAATAGCCAGGTAACCTAAGTGAGGTGCCCGAATTACAAAGAACTTTCAGGCATTGAACATACCAACCTCAAAAATGTTGGTAAACTTTCTTAGCTCTACTCAGGAAAAGCATTAGGAATACCTGGGAGAACTCCAGGGAGAAATTACACCTCCTCCCTGCCTCAGCTCTTCAAAAAACATCTCTTCAATGGGTTTTCCCACTGTGCAGACAGAAGGCATGCTGAGGAAAGCTGCCATCACACCCAGCTTTGCAGCTACACAATTCCACATTCTCCCTCCAGAACTGTATATATCTGGCAACAACACAAACCCACACCTGGTAGAGAACAGCAGCTGAACTCCACTGGGGACTCTCTGTGGGAGAATACAAAACAGAATCAACCCATTTGCTTAGGGGGAATATAGAGATTCAAAGTGGTAAGGAAGCAAACCGCCATTATCTAATCTACTGTCATGGGCAAAGTACAGATAGTTAGGATCACCCTCAAGGAATATTTCTTCATCTTTGCAGCTGTCTTTACATGTTGCAAAAATACAGAACAGGGTACAACGTGAAGCAACTCATCTATCTTTTGCAATTTATACAGGCCAAGTTCTCAAGACTGCTGGAAAGCTGAAGACAGCGGTGTGTCTGAAAGGCCCTTTGTGCACCCACAGGAAAGTGTAAGAGGGCCCATTTCTTTCTCAGAAATTCTTTACACCTCACACAGCATCTGTCCTGCACTGTAGCTTTATAATGTGCAGAACCAAGCCCTTCTGAATACAGGTCTAACAGAGCAGACACTCCCTCACACAGAGTTCAGCAAGAACAGAGACAAAAAACAACAATGGGAAACACTGGATAGATCAACATAAGGACTTCACAAACAGTCCACAAAATAGCAAATGCTGAAAGAATAGCTTTAAGTTGGTTGTAGAAGGTACATGTAAGGATGAAATCAAAACCAGAGAAGTATCACAGGTATGCCATGGGGACAGGGACGACAAGGCCTCAGCGCTTCCTGACTCCATAGCACACCAAGAGGAGACAGGCAAAGTGAAATCCACAGAACTCCTTTGAGTGACAGAGCCAAAAGGTCTTGAAGTAACTGGACTCTGCAATCCAGTAGACCCATCCACTACATTTACTTTGTTAAATCTTGCCTTTCCTGGTGTTGCTTGGTTTGTTTTTTTGTTGTTTTTATGAACATGGTGGTTTTATCTGAATCCTCAGCATTACAAAGGTCTCTGCTGTTGGGCTTGCTGAGCTGCTCCAAGGAGAGCAGGAATTGCTGCGTCCGCAGCGCCTGCAGCAGAGCAGCACTGCAGGGCTCCCCACCCTGAGCCACAGAACACCACTGCACTTAACCCCTCAGGGCCAGGTTTATACTTGGTTTCGCTTTCAAAGCAGAACTGTTTGAGAAGAAGCAGAGCATCCAGCCTGGTTACTCCTTGTCTCACAGGTAAAATGGTTAAGCAGGTTTACCCAGAAAATGTTAACTGTTGCTTACATCTTCAAAGAGTTACTTTGCTGCATCACTTACAGACTCCATTCCCAAGCTAAACATTAATATATAGGTACACAAATATTCATGTAAATTTACATGTGAGAATACAGCAGATAAGGGTGGAGACGAAACAGAGAGAAACAGCTTACACATCTTGGAAAGAACTGGCCACAAAGGCCTTCGAGGGCTCAATTACAGCAGACATGGCCCATTGTCTGCAGGTGGATTATACAGGCTTGTGGGTGAACCATGCCACAGGTACAAACATCCCTGCAGAGGCTCTGGGCCAAGCCATTTAGGTCAGCCAAGTCTTATTAGTTTAAGTGCAGCTTCATGTTAATGACCTGGCTCCAGACCAGTGCAGGGATTCCTGCAGCAGCCTTCCTGGGACAGACAGTTTTCCCAGCCAATTAGCCACCAGCAGCACAGTACTGCCACCGGGAAATAACTAATTAATGGGGAAGCACACCACCACAAGGATGTAGTTACGCTGCTTCTCCAGTCAAGTTGCTTTATTTTTCCATGGGGTTAAGGCTAAATAAAACCAAAAAAGCCTCTTCAACCTTGATATGCTGGAGACCAAAATGGAGAGGCTTGTCCTATCTTCCTGAGAAACTGGGATCAAAAATAAAATCCTCCATATAGTTATAAAGGTTCCTCTTATTTCAAACTGGAAGAGCCATTGTGTTCCTGTCCTACTCTGATCCATACTGCCTAAATTTGAGTTTCCATTGCCTATTATGCATGTGAACCTTTAGGTGATTTTGCTAAGAAATCAATTAGTCAAGACCTCCAGGGGCAAATTTTCTCCTGATAGCTTTTCTAGGCAGTTTCTTGTTTGATACTTCCTATAATCCTGATGTCTTCAACTAAAACTACTTGTTAGAGCTACCCAAGAGACGTTACTGTTCAGACACGAAATTTACTGCGTCCGTTTTAGGCAGAAATAAATAATTTTAACAAATAAACTCTGACTAACACGGCACAGGTTCTTTTGAACACCCATGTCATATTTAATCTCTTAATCTCCATCTCCAAGGTGTTTTCCTTTTTTTAAACCATCAAACTAATGATCGCAATACTGGGATTATAGGATTATAGTTGCTAGGATAATTTGGGGGGATTTTTTTGTGGTTTTGTTTCTGGTTTTTTTGGTTGGTTGGTTTTTTGAGGTTTTTTGTTTGTTTGGGATTTTGGGGTTTTTTTTGTAAAATTTTTTATACATTTCTTCCAATATTTATCAAGTACCATCACTAAAGAGTTGGCGAAATTTATATATAAAAAAATCTTTGCTCCAAAATTCTTATTACATGTAGCATTATTTTCAGCATGCCGAGATGGAGATAAGTTAGTTACAGCCTCCTGCCTGAAGGATACATTAAATTTTTCGAATTTCAGTTCAGCTTTGATATGTTCATTTCCATTTCCTCATCTCTGTTAGCCATCCTGGAGTCATACCAGCTTTCAGATACTGCCTTATTCATAATAAGACTTCCCTTGCCTGAGATCCCTTTTTAAAACTATGTTTCTCTTGGTTCTTCACCATTTTAAGGCTTTTCTTATAATGCAAATTTAACCATGGATGGACAGTGTCCAAGGAACTCAGTTGAAATTTATCAATTAAGAAAAATGCCTAAGAAGGTCCTCCCATGGTAACGAAAAAATATTTAAACCTTTCCATATAGTTCCAGTCCACGAACCACCCATTGACCTTAGCTCTCCTAGCATGCCTCCTCACCCTGTCAAAGTAACGTTCCTACAAAGCCCATCACCATCTACACCTCAATTTCTTTGAACTTCTTTTGCAGATTTTACAAGCCTGCTTGCTCTGACCATAACTGATGCAGAATCTCCAATCACATAGACAGAGTTTAGTATTAATCTCCTTTTAACTCCAGCTAATTCTGTTTTATTTGTCCAATTCCCCAGCCTTCTCATCTCTATCTCTTGTGACTCTACATGCCCTTTTCCCTAAAACTACAGCTTCTGGCAGAACCTCCATTTGTTTTGCATGAAATAAGATCTTTCACCTCTGACTAGTAGAGAGAGAGATGAAACCACAATCTCCTTACCTTCGTAATCACCAACACTATGTTCTCCAGGCTCACCCTCCTCACCCAGACTTTGTTCTCCATATCCTCTTCTTTGGAAGCTAATTGGAAATTTGAAATTACTTGTGCAGCACTGTTTCTTCACCAATGTCCAGTTACCCTCAACTTCTTAGCTTTCATATGTCCTCCTCACTTGGATTTACCAGCTCACGTTTCCAACCAAATTATTTCATGTCTAATGTTCACACAAGAATAAATTCATTTTGCAAGTCATGTGCTGCTCTGTTCAAAGGAAAAATTTTCATGTATACCATCTTTTGGGAGAACTCTGTTCCAGAAAAACCATAAAATGCCCAAACAAACATTTGAAACTGCAAATGAAAGTTCTGCAAAAGACAAACTTGCTTACCTAGACCTGCAGAGATCTCTTCCTCACCCAGCATAAATTGCACACTAACTCCCATACCTTGTGCTCCACTTGCCAGCTCCTTCCTTGCTGGGCTGCTCCGCCTGCGAGTGTGCCTGGCTCCCAAGCAGACTGCCAGGTACGACCGACAGCGCAGGCTTCAGCTGATGTCACTCACCATGCCAGAATGCAAATCAGACAGCTCTTATTCAATCCTCCCTCACTGAGGGGGATGAGTACAGCTTCCTGGTTTTGCTCAGTGAAAAACAAGCATTAGTTTATTCAGCTAAAAACAAGGCCAGGAAAAGCCCTAAATACCTCTGGCTTCACCATGTCTTTGGTCAGAAGGTGTTCAGAGCAGTGAGCCCAAATTTTTCTTAGCCTCTCTCTTGCTACCAATGTGCTTTCAAAAGCTGTTCTGGGTGCCCCTCATATCCCTCACTCCAGCTGAGCTTTAGTTTTCCTATCTGCATCCTTCCATGCCCAGGCAACAATTCTATATTCCTCTTGGCCATTCATACTGCTCCCACCTTTCTGATGCTTCCTTCTTGTGTTTAAGCTCAAACAACAATTCCATGTTCATGCCTGTTTGCCTCCTACCATTTTTCTTTGTCTTCTTCCATGTTGCGATGGACTACACATACCTGGAGCTGGCTGTCCTGGAAGATCAGCACCTTTACCTGCCAGGAGTCTCCCATGAGATCCTGTCAAGTAGATCCCTGAAGAAGTCCAAATCTCCTCTCCTGAAACTTAAGAAAAACTCAAGAAAGTACATTCAAGTTTTGAAATACCACAGCTGTTTCTGCCATATTCTTCCTCCAAGAACCTGGAGATACTTCCCTACTAATGCTGCAAAAAACCTGGGCTGAACTTCAGCACTCGTCAGACTAGTCTGAAAAACAAAGTACTGTATTAAGTTATCAGGGTAAAAGTAACAGAGACAAAAGCTGAAGACCTTTGCTGTCTGGCTGGTACCTAGTCCGTGGCTGAGTTATTAAATGAGGTAACATTCCTGTGTTATTTCCATGGCAGAGTGAGGTAACATAAACCTTGTTGTCCTGACACTTAGGAACAATGTTCTGCTACCAAATGCTAACCATACAAACAAAAAAAATTCAACAAAAAACCACTGGAGACTGCATGCTGATTGTTTTGGTAAGGCCAAGAACAGCATGCTCTACCATCACTGTGCAGAAAGCTACAGACCATAGTATGGCTTAGTAAGAACACCAGACAGCATTGGTGTCCAAGTAAAGCAACTGAGGCACTCAAAACACCAGCTAAAACATCTCCACAATACACAGACCTATGTGTGTTTCTCAAGAGTGCAAATGTAAAATGTAAGGAGGTACCTATAAACCCCAAATGAGCTACTTGTCCATTTCTCTGCATTTCTTCCTTCATTCTTTCTCCTGACACCTACTATTTCCTCCAGTCTTACTGTAGTAACAGCAGTCACTGTCTGACATCACTTGAGAGAACTGAGGAAGAAAATCAAGTTATTAGCCGCAGGCCACAGTGAGCTAAGAATTCAGGTTGGAAAATCACTCAAAGAATCAAGAGGGAGATTACTTCTCCTACAACTGTTCACCTGCTCTTTCTCTAATTTCACCAGTACCAAAAAAGAAAGAGTCAGGCAGTCTTAATGAGATTGTGTCCTTCAATCTGAGTTAAGAGACAGTACAAACAGCCAAAAAGCCTCTAAAAAGAAATGCTATTTATTCGAAAAGATTGTACCAACAAGCAGTTCATACACCAATACAAGCCTTTTCACAGATTTTGGAAGGAGAAAGGCACAAAAAGTAATCACACTATGAGAATACACACTGAATAAGGCTCAAAACTTTGAGCCTGGGCAGCAATAATTTTGTGAGAAACTCTTCCAAAGGCAAGTTCTGGCCTTACAATCCATTTTATGTGCATGGATGTTCAGATGCTGGAGGAGTAGAAAATACTTGCCCAGATCATTCATGGCAATACATACCCCTGACATATTTCCTACTGCCAATTGAAATCACTCAGCTGGTTATCACTAACCCTGCTACTCAACAAAAATATATCAGGCCTCAAAAAGCTTAATTCTAACTTAAAAACTGGGAATAATTAAAAGCAGGTAGTAGGTTCAAGCTTCCAAGCCATACTCAAGTCACATTAAAATACCAACACAGCTCTCAACAAATCCTCTTTCTTATGAGCTCATGGGGCAGTTCAATGCCTGACTCTCAAGCCCTTTTGAAGCATAAACGTTCCTAAATAGTCGTACTGTTGTGGTCTGATGGCGCTCTCCTAAGCTATCCGCTAAGAATCACCCTTGGCAGGCCCTTCTGGTCCCTTCCAGGACAGCTCCTCCTCTTTTGTCCTTCTGCCTTCAGCCATACACTCAGTTCCGCAGTTTGTAGCAACCCTCAGAAGCTCCTAATCCTTCATTTCACCCACAATTCCTACTTCCTGCAGTCCAAAGCATCACCACTGCTCCTAATTCATACAGTCAAGCCCTACAGTGAATCAAGCACTCTTATCCCTCTTTCTGCCCCAACCAGGCCATTTCCCCAAAGACAAGTTCTCTAATTCATCACAGTAGCACCCCTGAGCATCCACCTCAGTGAAGCACTGACCTCCTGAACAGCTGATTTTGGGTCAAAATGAGAGAACCTGCTGTGTTAAATAAGGAGGCCTAAGCAACAGATGTGTATGACCTCTGCCACAGACCTCGCAAAGATGAAGCAGCAAAGTGGAATTGGATCGTCTTGGATGCCAACTTGGGATTAATCCATTGCATGAAGTTGAGGGAAGCATCCTGTGGTACAATGCTGTACACCTACACATGCAGTGAATGACTTTGCACACATACAGGTTTTAATTACTTTCTATGAGTTGGCTTTAAATTTCAGTATCAACAGTTTCATCAGTTTCCCAGGTATTTGTTCCTGCAAACTCCCCAGCCTGTTCCAAAGACTGGTAAACAAAATAATTAGTCTAAAATTAAGATTCTTTTAAATTATGCTCCTACCTGTGAAACTAGTACATGTTTGCATGATTTCTCATTTCAAAACACAGAACTTAAAATCTTATCTGAGAACATCTACATTCCCAACATTACTGCAAAAGCAAAATGTTGAAAACATTGAGAGAGCAACTGATAAAGATTTCCCTTTCTCCAAGATTAAAAATATAGACTCACTTTTCACAAGCATTATTGCTTAATGAGTAATGCAATCTATCATATGATGATGTTCATTTAAAAACAAATGTGAATATGAATTATTCTTCATTAGCACAGATAAAAGCTCCATTACAGGGGCAGCTTATAAGGCAGAATGTAAAACTCCAGTTGTTTCCATAGGCATTGTCCTCTTTTCTTTGCTGAAGCAGTGCCTAACACGAAGAGAACCTGCCTCCAATGGAGCTTTACCTATTACATAAACAAATCACTACAGGATGGTGTATTCCTTGTCAAGATTTGAAGGCTGCAACCACATTGTGCTATTTATGCAGCAATTCTAGCTTTATGGGATGACTTAACTACATCTGCAATGGGACCTTTCTAAAGAGTGATGCTGCCAGACACAGACAGGGCTTCTCGGATTGCTGAGCCCTGGTGATCCTCGTGGTCTTCTGATGAATGCGGTCACTCCTTCAGCCAGACTCCTCCTGCTCTGTGCTGAGGGAGCTGCATTTGCTGCAGGGACCAGCTGATCCACGAGAGACCTCTGTCACCACATTTATTCCTAACTGGGCCGATTCCCCCGCAGAACAGACACTAATTTACCTCACTGCAGGCAGCGGTTCTGCCCTGCCCGAGCCGACACCATCCTGCCTGCAGCAGATGCAGAGGGGGAAGAGCCCAGCCCCAGCCTCGGCCGCCAGCACCTCTGGCTCCCGCAGCACAGCCCTGATTCATGCTGGCTGAGCTCAGCGTTTATTTTTAAAATACAGATACTGAGGGTCACTTCCTCCTTGCTTCAATTCACCACAAGTAACTTTACAAGAAAAGTCACACAGAAATGGTTATTTGGGGAATTCTGCTTTCGTGCTTTTAATTCAGCATCCTCTCTAAACAGAAAAATTCCTCTGATCTTTTCACTGAAAACATTAAACACAAACCCTGACAAATCGTCTTTCAAATGCTGCAGAAGGATCTTTCACATATGTATGAAGACAGACAGATGAACAACAGGGAATCTGTTGCCCCAAAAGCTTTTACCTCAGGGGTAAAAATAATGCTGGTTACTATAAACAAAATAGTCTGAACACAGTCTGTAGTTTACCTCTTTCACAATGTATTTTTCCTTATCTGTTTTGATTCAAAGCCTTGGCACTTGTTGGGTTGGAAGGCATATGCCATACCTGTGGCTACCAGTGCAGCAACCTCACAAAGAAAAGTATTTGAAGAATTTCTTTATTTTTGGAACTGACTTTTAAAACAAAGACACTAGTTGTTATCAAAACCAGTTTCAGTAAAAGGTGAATCAGTCTTGAAGTTTATAGAAGTCCTGCAGTCCTCTTTGAACATATTTCCTATTTTTCCAAATAAAACTCCTGAATTAATTAAAACTAAAACATATTGGAAAAGGAGTGGGGAACATGCACTGGGTTCTCGACATTATTATTTAATTCTGGACAAACATGCTGAGGTGTACTCATCAGTAAAGATGAAAACACTACAAAAATGACTGTCAACAGAACAGCCTTAAGTGGTTTTTCAAAACTGGGAAAATGAAGACATCTGTTTTCTTTTTACTTAAGAAGAACTTGCTATAGAATGCCAGTAGAATTAAATATGAAACCTTCAATACAGATATACTAAAGGCGAATACATGCATACGGCAGAGACCCACAATAAAGCACAAACCTTTATTTGAATGAGGAGGGTGGCTAAGGGCACAGAACAAAGACTTGCAGACACCTAGTGAAGGTGGAAAACACCCTGCAGCCAGGTCAGTGTATGAGACCAGGAGCACTGAGTCACACCACGAGCGCACAGCAGGCCCAAGGAGAGGAGCTCTCCTCCACCTGTGGGGGCCAGGATGCATTCAGGGGACAACAAAGCTTTGCACCCTCAGCCCTTCACAGCAGGCCCCGCTCCGAGCTGGGAAACAGCTCCTGGAGCTGATCCAGAACCAGAGCCTGCACTGGGCATGTCAGGGCAGTCCACGTGCTGGGCAGGGGCAGCACCCCAGCTCCTGGCAGAGTTTCCCACACACCTCCTGCCAGGGGTGCTTTGGGTCTAGGGGCTCCGTAAGCTGCAGCTTTTAGAACAGAACCTACAGCATGTGGCGCTGCAATGAAACAGTGCTGTAAACTTGTAAATTCTACACCTGTAACATATTCCACTGAAGTGTTCAATTACTCAATTAACTAGAATGAGGATAATTAATTTTACTAGTAAGACATAATTACAAGATTTTGGTTTTCTAAAGAGCAATCTATTTTTAAGTAAAACTCTTTTGACTTCTCCTTTTCCTTTATATTAACGTGTGGCTTTTCTCCTACAGGGAAGAAACCTGGAATACCTTATAGAAATACAAGCGGGATATAAAACACAGAGCACAATAAACGATTCTGACTCCAGAAATCTCATGACACTTTTGTTCTTATCAACAGGCTCTAAATTCACAGCTAAAGTGGAGTCAGTTCAAAACTGCATGCCCCTCAGTTCAGCTGCACCCCCATTGGATTTTAGTGTGCACTTGTTATGCCATAGTAATGTCCGGATATGAGCCTAAATGTATTAAACAAATGTGATTTTTCAGACAATGCTGTGAGATACTGACTCATTTTTCAGCATTTCAGAGAACAAGTACTTGTTACTTACACCCTACAGTACAGAAGATCAAGATGGACTATTTGTTCCGACTGTTAGTTCTCCGACATTCTATAATCTCCTTTCTTCTAAGTTTGGTTTCACCTGAACAAAGCCTAAGACTGGAGGACCGCAGTGGGAAAAGAAACAGATGTGTTTCCTTTCAGATACATCAGTGGGTGGAGAGTTCCACTACAATCCTTAAAATGAAACTGCTGCTCTTTCCAGCATGACCATTCCCCTGCTGAGACAGCTTCCTTACAACTGAGAGCCAGTGTAAACCAACACAGTCATCA
Source organism: Orthonyx spaldingii (assembly GCA_013397795.1). Lineage (NCBI taxonomy): Eukaryota > Metazoa > Chordata > Aves > Passeriformes > Orthonychidae > Orthonyx > Orthonyx spaldingii. Next base: position 163,932 of record VZTJ01003339.1, read on the forward strand.
AAGAGTGGACCCTGGCCTCCACCCGTTCCTGGCTAGGTCTCCCATTTCACTGCCACTACTCCACCATGCTCGGTACAGGAATTTGTGAGGCTTCACAGAGAACCAGCTTGAGAAAAAGATTTGGGTTTAAACGAAACTTTTTTGGTTTTACTTGTGGCTGATTTTACCCCATGCCAGTTCCTCAGTGCAAGTCACTTCCTGGCTTCAAAATCATTTGTGCAGGTCAAGGCAAGGTGTAAGTGGAAATGACAAGTGGCCAGGGCCTGGCAAAGGTGGCATTTCTCTCTACAGAAATACATCTCAAGCCAATGAAACTGTACCTTCATTGAGCTCCAAATGCCCAACTGCTACATCATACCTGGAAATATCTGGATTCATGTCATCAAGTCCTTACTGGCCTCTGCAAAAGGAACCTAAAACCAAAAACAACAGAAAATTAAGCCTAAATATATGACAGATGCAGCCCCAAGCAATTTCTGTGTGTACATACATAACTAACTTGCAGGGACCCTCTGCATCACATCACGCCAAACACCACACCTGTATTTCTCTCCTGTTTCTCTCAGGAGAATAGCTTACAGAATTTTCTCCTACTCACCTTAGACCTGAAAAAGTAGTGTACAATAACATTCTAGATGCATTTTACCCTCCTGAAGAGAAATTGGCTATGAATTATGATCTGAAGATTCCCTGAGGGATCTTTCATTTACAACAACTCCTTCCAAAGTCTGGACAAATCATTATGACCTTGGCAGGTGGCAACCCAGTCACTACAACATGGCTGTGAAGTCCCTCGATCTGCCACAAGCACTGGTCACAAACCCAACTCATGCTCTAGTTCTGTGCACAGAGCTCTCCAGAAAGAGAAGTCCCATGGACTTCTACCTTGGAACTGCCTTGGAAGAAAATGAGACAAAGCTTAGGCATGTGCCCAGATGGCTGGAGCCTTGTCACCTGTGGCTGTATTGACTAAACACTCCTTTGCCATAATCACTTTTCACAAGCAGAATTAGCAGGTTTGCAGTTTGATTTTTGTGTATTGAGCCCACATAAGCTGCTTCCTAGAATAACGCTAAAATAAGTGATCTACATAGGCTTTCACTTCCTTCCTTGCCCTGTGTTGTTCTTTGCCATGAACGTGTCAGAAAAGAAAAGTCTGGATAAATCTATGAACCTGAAAGCAAATTTCCCCCAAAAGCTCTGCAGGGAAGAGTCTAGGATATTATAGAAGCTAGAGTTATAATACAGAATAAAACTTCAGAAAAACAGTATTAATTTTCTTGTTATATATCTCAAAGAACTGAGAGCAACTGGATTTTCCTGACAACTTTTTGCTTATTGAGCCCTCCTGGGCTCATGAATATTATCAAAGATCCTCATCAGCTGCCTTTCAGAAAAATTCTGAATTGCAGGAATGCCCGATACAGTTATTTTTGTGTTTACTGGACCCTGCCAGGTTTATAAAAGATTGGCTGTTTTGAAGATATTGACTTTCCAGAGCTCATGCACTCCTTCAGATCAGACATCTTTTAAGTTCTGCACTCAAAAGGATGTCAGAAACTGTAGGCAGTGTTCAAAAACCCAATAAAAATGCCCTCCACCAATCTGGTGACCTCATGAAGTGAAGAAAAGGAGCTCCATCATGAGGAGAAGTTTTTAAAAGAAGCCTTCTTTAGCTCTATTTCTGCCAAAAAAAGCTTATACCAGGAAACGGAACTTTTAAGCCTGTGATGATGCCTGCACGAGTCCACAACCTCGAGGCTTTGGAGTTCAGACAGGTCGGTGTCCCCAAACAGACTCGGGAGGCAAGAGCAGATAGTTCAGACATCCTCAAGCACCACCAGTCTCCCTCGGTTGGCAATGCAGGGTCTCCCCAGACACTGTCCAACAATATGGGAAAAGGGCACCAACTCAGAAGAGTTTTTGTTTTGATTGGAGCTGAAATACCAAATTAGTTCCTTAACCACATGTAGGGTTGGCAGCAAGAATCTAATCTTTGCCACATGTGAACAGACAAGACAAGTCTCTCATAGTTACTGGCGTGACAGACAGCAAAAATAAACCCACTTCTGTGGATTTTGGTAGACTATAACAAAAGAACAGGGCAATAATAATTTTTCCTTGCAGGTATTTATTCGTTCTCCTTCCTGCCTGGAAGCAGTTGTCAAGCTGTGAAGTCTCCACTCACTGCTTTATCTCCTTAACATAACTCTGACATGAGAAGGGAATTGGATTTTAAAAATTAATATTATATGCAAATGTCAACAGATTTTAACAGCTAATAACCTAGAACAGGTATTCTTTCCTCAGCAGCTTTGATTCTCAATAAAAAGCTCTTTTAGCTTAACATAAGATGCACTTTTGAATTTTGGCAGCTTCTTTGTTGCTCTGAACACAAGCATCTCACAAAGTCCATTATCTTTCAGCATACAACCCCCAGGTTAACAAAAGCTTTGTCCCCTTTTTTTTAACAGAAATATAGAACAAATTCCTCTGCATTTTCAAGTCTCGTGGCTATCTTGATAAACCTGAGCTTGTAGATTCATCCACTGAGTCTCACATCTCACCCCAGTTCTCACTGTTGGCTGAAGAGGTTGGTTCCTTCTGAGGACAAACTTTACCACGTGCGTCCTCTCACACACACCTTCCATCTGACTTTGGCAAAATTTATCTCACAAAACTCCACATTACACTTGCAAAAGAAGGAATTACCTTTAGATGAGGATAAAGTGATGTAGCTAAAGATGCATTTTCCAATCTGGCAAGCTAAAATTCAGCTGCCAGACACTGGTCTGTTCCAGAAACACTCACCTAATGCTCTGGCACCTGACTTCACTCTTATCCTACTGCCATTACCTCCTAAAACCTACCAGCTGGTCTGGCTTTAAACAAGTCCAGAAGTGAAATTTGCAGTCAAGTATCTGGTTTGAGGTTTTCAGCAACTCCAACCTAAAATTAGGGTTAGTTGGTTTGTTTGGTTTTTTGCCGTTACCCTACTTGAATCTGGATTATTACACAAACCGTTCTAAAAACAATTCAAATCACAAACGAAATCTCTCAGCCTCCCGCCCAGCACTGCGGTCCTTTTCTCTGGGAACAGTTTTCATTGCCAGCAAGAAAATCTTCCCTCAATTCCATCGTTTTTCATCCGAAGGAACAAAAGCGACACCCCCGGCCTCGCCCCGGGCTGAGGCGAGGCCGCGGCCGCGCTCACGACCCCGCGGGCCCCGGCCAGTCCCGGGGCTGCCCCGCCCGCGCCCCCCGCTCCCCTCCGGCTCTCCTCCGGCTCTCCTCCGGCTCCTCCGCTCTCCTCCGCTCCCCTCCGGCTCCCCCGCTCACCTCCGGTCCCCTGCGCCGCGCGGCGCCGGCCCGGACTCCGCCGAGACCCGCGAGCGGCCCCTGCGCGCCCGGGCGGAGCGAGAAGGCGACGGTGGCGGCGGGTCCGGGCAGTGTCCCGCTCCGCTCCGCCCCGCCCCGCCCGGGTCCCGTCTGAGCTCGGCGCGGAGGTCCTTGGAGTCCCTCAGCAAATTGCAGCTGCTCTTTACACGGAAAAAAACAGTGGTTAAAGTACTACATAGTATTTCAGTCAAAACAAGAAGAAAATGCTCCTTATGTGGACCATGGCTTTGGAATCAATGCAGTACAGCTGTGTAGATTTTAAGGTCAGAAAAAAACACTCTAAGATGATCTATTCTGTCCTGTGTTATGCAGGTCAAAAAAAATTCCACCCTGTCATTCTTGCTCTCAAGCCTTGGGAGCACAGATCCTGTTTGCTCTTCCTGTGCTGTAATGCATTCTTGGAGCACTTAAGGCTGTTCCCTTGTCTCACTGAAATGCTGTCCATCAGCTCCTTCTTGCCAGACTTTTCTAAAGCTGTAGTCAGCATGGCTGTGATAATCACGGTTATAAATACCTTTGCAGACAGAAATGCGAACAGTTTTAAAACAAACAAGTGACTTGTTAATAGTTTTCTCGCTTAACGCATTTGAGTCCACCTGTTCCATTCCCACCAAGCAGTGCACAATCCAGCTCGTGGCAAAAGGATGGCTTGTAAGTAGGCTCTGATACAGTAGCCAGGTTGCCACAGTATATGAGGGAATATATTCATACAAAGTACTGGGGCCCTGGAGTTACAATCCCATCAGGAAACTCTGGCCTGTCATAGCCTCAGGGAACCCCGGTGTTCCTACAAGCAGGTGGTCGTCCAGTATCTCCTTGTGTGGCATCACTGAAACCAACTTAAAACAGTGCTTGATCTGCAGTGTCTATATTTATAAAGCCAGTTCTTCTGGGGATGATCCAAAGCCCACTGCCGTCAATGAAAACTCCCACTGACTTCCAAAGGATTGGGACTGGGCTCTCCGTGAGCAGAAGTCTGCTTATTTCAGTGTGTTCAATAGGTGAAACAAAAACATCTAAGACTGGAGCAAAGGAAGGTGCTCAGGTGTTTTTTGCCTTTTATTTCCCATGGGTTTGCTGTGGCCCTCTCAGTTACAGAGGTGTGACCCAAATCCTCCTGCTCAGGAGGTTCCATCTCTGTGCCCTGACCAGAGCGTCCCCAGCACACAGACCCACAGCAGCACCACAACCCAGCACAAACCTGCCAGGCTGAGCAAAGCAGCTCAGGACACAGAGCCTTGGTGAAAAGGCCTAACCCTGCATGCCTCAGCAGTCCATAATCATAAATTGTGATGAGTTTAGAATTATGAATGCTGAATACTGCCACTCAATCCCTCTGCAGAGTCCTGCCTTGAAGCCATGAAAGATACCAGTCTTTTTGGGATCCGTACCTTGAGACATCCAAAGGGGTCCGAAGGACAAAAATGGGCACACAATCTCTTAACTATCAGGTTTTTTCAATAACTTCATGAAACAATTAGGATATGAGGTAAAAAAAACACTTATCATTTTAGAATATGGGCTGCTGAACCCCTGATGTATTTATATGACAATGTATTTATGAGTACACACAGGTTTATAAAAATGTAGTCATTTATCCAGCAGATGGCCACTGTGAACAGGATGATATTGTGTTCAGAGGTCAAACAAGCCCTCTAGTTATAGTCCATGACAGTGTCACCCTCTGAAACCCTGTTCAGTGAGTCCAAATGAAGGTCTGAGCGAGCCTGATGGCCATTTTGCCTGTGAGCTTTGCGATGCGATTCTGGGCACTGGAAAAGATGAAGGGTGGCCTTTGCCAATGGGAACAGCACCCTTGAGTGGGAAAATGGAGACCCTCCCAGCTAGCAGGACCTGGTGTAACCAAAGTTAGTTCAGCCTGGAGAAGAGAAGGCTCTAGGGAGACCTCAGAGCCCATTTTAGTCCCTTAAGGGGATCCAAGGGAGCTTGGGAGGGACTTTGGACAATGACCTGGAGGGACAGGACAAGGGGGAATGGCTTTCCACTGCCAGAGGGCAGGGCTAGATGGGATACTGGGAAGAAATTCTCCCCTGTGTGGGTGGGGAGGCGCTGGCACATTTTGCCCAGGAAAGCTGTGGCTGCCCCATACGTGGAAGTATTCAAGGCCAGGTAGGATGGGGCTTGGAGCAACCTGGGATAGTGGAAGGTGCCCCTGCCTGTGGCAGGTGTTGGAATGAGATGGACTTTAAGGTCCCTTCCAACCCAAGCCATTATGTGATTCTATGAAAATCCAAATGCAATTGAGCCCTGGTGTCCCCAGAGCTGGATGTGCCCAGGGCTGGCAGTGGTGAGTTAATGCTCGTGCCTGCTGTGGCACATGATGTTGGGCAGAGCTGCAGGGCACTGCAGCCTTACTCGTCCATCTGCCATCAACAAATCTCCCATTGTGCGGATTCTTGCATTTAAGTCACTCTTGACTTGTGACTCTCATGACACTTCATCCTACTGTCTTATTCATGCACCTCTCGATCCTAAGGAGGATCTCAAAGCCATTATAACTTAAGACCAGGACACAGCATTTTCATGGGATTAGTTCATCTACTGTTGAAATAGATCCTGTTTATGAAGAAAGAGGGAGGCTTCTCTTCTGGATATATTGCAATTCTTCAGGTCTTAAGAGAGGATGCTGTGGGACAGTGTCTAACTGCAACTGCACAGGAGTTCATGGAAGAACATGCAATTATTTACACCTGAAATTTGGCAAGATGCTGTTGCTAACAGGACTATCCTTTTGAACATACCTTTCCAATTATCACTTTGTGACTTTTTGTCAGAGCAGAGGAAGTTGGGAATTTGAAAGGGGTCATCAGTAGCAGACAAACTCAGAAACTGAGTTTCCTGTAGATCATGGTGAGGCATATGTTTATGGTCAGGCAATGAGGATGTCAGGGGGTAGATACTATGGCTGACACATCACTGATGCTTCTCAAGAGGAGTCCAACCATGATTAACTGCACCAAACCTCCTTTCTAGAAATGCTTATGTTCTGAATCAGTGACATTATTCATGCCAATGTCTGAGGAGTCTTAACGTCTTCATGTCACCAGCTAAGCCAGGTCATTAAAATAAATCCTCACTGTCTTCACAGAAAGCAGGTATCTCTGTTCCAAGTCTGTGGCAATTCCTTCTCTAGAGGCTATGAATTTCAGCTCCACCTGGGTACTTCCATATCTGCTTGCTCATGGCACTGGAGGTGGCACAGTTTTGGCACTGGCTGTGGCCAATGAGGTATTGGGTGTTAGATGACTAAGGCAGAAGGAGTCCAGCAGCATTTGCAGTTCAACAACATGTTCTGCAGTAATGTAATGGACTGTATGTGCCAGTGGTGCAGAGCCTGGGTCTCTGAATGCCATTGGAGCCTGCACATTACAACAGCAAGAGCTTAGTTTTATTTACAGGACCTTTATAAATTACATGCTTTCCTAGAGAGTGTGCTCAGAGTGCTTTTAACAGGTCTCTGCCATCTTAGTTACCCTGAAATGCAGAATAGCTGGTGGGATTTAAAGAACACCATGATTAGGAAAATTTGAAAATCTTCTAGATCTCTTTCCATCCACCAATGGCTATTCCTGTAAAAGCAATGTCTTTTATGAATTTTCTGGAATAACATCTCCTCTGTGAGGGTCAACACCATCTCAAGACATTCCTTTACTGTTGATCACACTATTCCCTAGGAAGATAATGTGCAGCTCCCTGTTACCACCATTGGATATATTGGTTTATGTACTTTCCTTTTTCCCACTTAGATCATGCTCAACTATGTGCCATTCAGCTTCTTCATTTGTTTCAAGCCTGATGCAGATTTTTTTTGTTTGGGGATATCAGGTCACTCTTATCTGTCTCTCACCAGTTGTTTGCTACCTGGACTCTGCCCTAAATCCTGCAGTGACAGGTGATGCCCATTGACACAGCTCCACTTCCTCTCTTTCCCACTGCCACCCCCACCCCAATATTCTGACACTGGTGTCTGCCCTTACTGTGCCATTTGATTTCTGAACCCTAATGTTCAGGATCACAGAGGGACCTCAGATGCTCCATGCAGAGACAGCACGTCCCAGTGCTTACTGCAGTTCACTTACGTGCTCCTGCTGCTGGCGTCTCCTGCACTGCCTGACTCACACGTTTTTCCTGCCATGTATCAGCCAGAATTGGTTGTCCTTGGGTATCCTTACAACCTTGGGTATGTGGAGAAGGTGGCTTATTGCCTGGTGCCGAAGTTCAGTATCTTGAGTGAAAGACACAACTTCGTGACTGCAGTAGAAAGGAGTGAGATGCAGACACCATGTAAGCCCCTCCCCCTAGCTCTGTGCGGAGGCACATGGGAGCAGCTTTGTTCGTATTTTAAGTACAGACCAAAGTACCCAAGAGCCATTTGTCCTCTCTGTGCAGGCTGGCAGGATTTGGGTTACAAGCCTCAAAGACCTGCTATTGAGTGTGCTGCTCCAGGGGATTACAGACAGGAAAGCTGTCCCAGGATCTCTGTCCTTCTTGAAAGGACTTCTAAAATATGACCTGTGGCTAATATTAGACACTGCAACTTCAGCAAGCAATCCAGTGCCCTTTCCGTACTGCTTAGCTCTGCCCATTCCTGCTGTGATCTCATCCCACATCACCATTTTTAGGGTGAATGTCAGGACCTCAGGACTCACGTCACTGGACACTTAAGGGTCCCTTGCTGATATTCTTGTTGAAGAGAGTGAAGTGTCCCAAGCAGGCCTGCTAGAGTGTCAAAACATCCTCTTGTTCCCTTGCACAGCCAGTGCAGCAAACCTCAGGATGATATAGCTGATTTTATTAGAAACAAAACTGATTTTATTCCCATTCATTTGCTTTTGAATTTCATTCACAGGTTCTCTGACACACTCATACAGAAGTACTGAGATAGATGTGTGCACGTGGTTCAGCAAGGGTCACCAGGTAACACCAAAAACAGGCAGCGCTGGCTGCTGAGTCCCCATCACGTCTCTCATCTCTTTAGGAGTCAGTGGCCATGTGCTGTGTTTTGTATACACCTTTCATACCCATCCCGAGGCTCGTGCTCCAGGGAGTGCCAGGGCTTCACCAAGCATTGCCATGGCACAGGTGGGACCCTGCAGTCAGCCCCAGGACCTGAACAGACTAGACTATTTCAGTTAGAGGGGACCTCCAACAACCATCTCATCCAACTGCCTGAGTCCTTTAGTGCTGATCAAAAGTTAAAGCTTGTTCTTAAGGCCATTGTCCAAATGCTGACAGGCCTGGGGCATCAACTGCTTCTCAAGGAAGCCCATTCCAGGGTATGACCACCCTCTTCATAAGGAAATGCTCTCTCATGTCTAGTCTGAACCTACCGTGGAATAGCTTTGAACCATTCCCAGGAGTGCTGTCCCTGGATCCCAGGAAAAATAGCTCAGCACCTCCCTCTCCACGTCCCCTCCTCAGGAAGCTGCAGAGAACAGTGTCATCCCTCAGCCTTCAAAAGAGACAAGCCCAGAGCCATCAGATGCTCCTCAAGGGTGTGCCTTCCAGCCCTTCACCAGCTTGGTTCCCCTCCTCTGGACATATTAGAGGACCTTCACATCCTTTTTAAATTGTGGGGCCAAATTTATGGGAATGCATTCCCATTCTGTGGCAGCACACAGGACAGAAAACCAGTTAGTACAGCTATAATTATTTGTTTCAGGATGTGCTATGCCAATATTCATTTGCTGTGTGTGGCTCTTTGCAGAGAGGGGAAGGATGGTCTTAAACTGCACTGGTTACCAACTTGTTTTCAAGTGTAATTCAAAGCATAGGTTTTATCTCATAAATCCCATGTCATTTGCAATCCTTGCTATTAAAGACCGGGGACACTCATGGAAAGGGAATTTGTCTCTAGCCTCACTCTGCCTGCTGACCTGTCAGACCCCAATTTGGACATATGGAAGGGTCTGTGTTGTGACACTGAGCCTGTGTCATGGTTAAACCCCAACTGGCAACCAAGTACCATGCAGCTGCTCCTCACTCACCTCCATCCTGACCCTGGTGGACAGAACCAGAAAGAAAAGATAAACCTCATGGGCTGAGATAAGAATGTGGCAGTTACCCAGTCAGTGGCTGTGGTCACAGGAAACAATGGACAATCTGCAACCCCTTCCTTCTGCAGGAGTGTTAGTGAAGAAGCAGGATGGTTAAACTATTCCCCTCAGAGCAGGGAACCTGAGGAGGATGGGGGAGACAGGCATTGATAGTTTCCCACCGTTCACAAGTGTCAGTCAGGTTCCATCTCCTCCCCCGTCCCCTTCACAGTTATTTTAATATTCATCAGTTGCTCGAAAGTTCTGTTATCGTGTTCTGTTGATTGGTTATATTAATGTATTCCACCCCTTTGTTTCCCCATTGGATGTTCCCCGTTCATGTTTTATTTCTCTATTGGTTTATTCCCCTGTTTCTCCCCTTAGACTGCCCCTTTCTCTCGCCCCTTTTAAACCCCTGCACACCCTCAGATCTCGGCTTTTTGCGACTACCTTCAAATTTAATAATAAATTTGGAATAAAGCCACAGAGAGTCCTCCCTGCTTCTTTGTCGTCGGAACTGCCTACATTTACAACTTGTTACTGCTAAAGCTGCTTTGGATGAGGGTGAGCTTGTTTGAGCCGTTACTAAGGAGACCAGAATTTACATGCCCCGAGGGCTGTGAAAGGTCTATAGAGTAAATAGCCGAACACAGCAAAAGGCCGCACTCAAGCCTCCAGGCAGCTTGAAAAGACCCGGCAGAAACAGGCAGCGGCATAAGAACAGTTTAACAATTTTAAAAAAAATCACAAAAGAACCCCACAAATAATAATAAACCCAATACTAATAATTGTGAAAAGGAGACAGAGGGAAAAAAACCCAAGAGAAACAAGTGATGCCCAGTACAGTTGCTCACGACCCACTGACCAATGCCCAGCCCCTTCTTGAGCAGCTATCAGCCCCTCCCAGGCAGCTGCTCCAGTTTACACACTGGGCAGGATGTTCTGTGGCATGGAATATCCCTCTGGCCAGTTTGGGNGCATGGAATACCCCTCTGGCCAGTTTGGGTCAGCTGTCCTGGCCGTGCCCCCCCCCAGCTTCTTGTGCAGCTTCTCACTGGCAGAGCATGAGACACTGAAAAGTCCTTGACTCGGGGTGAGCACAACTGAGCAATGAAACATCAGTGTTTAATCAACATTATTCTCATCATGAATCAAAAAACCACAGCAGTGTACCAGCCACTGTGAAGAAAATTAACTCTGGGAGCCACTGTGCAGCTGGAAAACTCCAACATAGTTGCCATCACAGAGACATGGTGGGATAACTCACATGACTGTAGTGCTGCAATGGGTGGCTGTAGACTCAGAAGGGACAGGCAAGGAAGGGGAAGTGTTGGGGTAACCCTGTGTGTGAGGGAGTGTTTTGGCTGCCTCAAGCTTAATCATGGTGATAATAAGGGTCAATGCATAGGTTTATGGTTAAGGATCACAGGAAGGTCAATGACTATCATAGACTGACCAACCAGGATGAAGAGGTAGATAAAGCATCCTATAAGCAGCTGAGAAAATGCCCACAATCACTGGTCCTTGTTCTTGTGTGGGACTTTAACTCACCAGATTTCTGCTGGAAATACAACACAGAGGAGAGAAAACAGTTTAGGAGGTTCCTGGAGTGCATGGAAGAGAACTGCCTGACATAGATGGTAGGTGAGACAACTAGGGAAGCTGCCCTGCTGAACTTGCTGTTTGTGAGCAGAGAAGGACTGGTGGGGGATGCGACAGCTGAGGCTGTCTGGACACTGCAATAATGAAGTGACAGAGTTTTTGATATTGGAGAAATAAGGAAGGGAGGGGGGGCAGCAGAACTGCTACCTTGGACTTCCAGAGAGCAGANGGCAGCAGAACTGCCACCTTGGACTTCCAGAGAGCAGACTTTGGCCTATTTAGGAGACTGAGAGTCCCTTGGGAAGCAGCTCTGAGGGGCAAAGAGGTCCAGGAAGGCTGGACATTCTTCAAGAAGGAAATCTTCAAGGCACAAGAACAGGCTGTCCCCATGTGCCAAAAGACAAACTGGTGGGGAAGAGACCAGTCTGGCTGAACAGAGAAATTTGGCTGGAACTCAGGAAGGAATCACCTCTGGAAAAAGGGGCAGGGAACTCAGGAGGACTATGAGGATGTTGGGAGGTTATGCAGGGAGAAAGTTAGAAGTGCCAAATCCCAGCTAGAAATTAATCTGTCTGTCCACTGCTGTAAGAGATTACAAAAAGTGTTTCTATAGATACACCAGCAACAGGAAGGCCAAGGAGAATCTCCAACCTTACTGGATGTGGTGAGAAACATTGTCACAAAGGATGAGCAAAAGGCTGAAATACTTAATGCCTTCTTTGGACCTGAGGGTGCTGCTTGACAGGAACTGAACATGAACTGGTGTGTGCCCAGATGGCCAAGAAGGCCAATGGCACCTGGCCTGTATCAAAGATAGCACAGATGCAGTTATTTGCTACTCCCTTAATGGTATAGTTATTAGCGGAGTTTGCACAGTTTTGTTGCAACTTTGATGCTTTCATCCACTTGGGTCTGGTTTCTTCCAGCAGCAAACTCACTTGTACAGAGGAGGTCAGTTGGTCGAGTTCTCTTGAATATGTCTTGGAAGCCATCTTTGTCTTTGACATTATCTTATTTCAAAAGCTGTACCCCTCCTTGGTGTGCAGAGGGGCCACAACAAACCATCCAAGGCCCCTCCATTATGAGCTAAACGCCAGGACATTCCATCTCAGGCTATACTCTCCCACCTGTCCATTAAGAGCTTTTGGCCAGAACATGCCTAGAAGGCCACATTCTCCCACCACAACCCCGAGTTCACACTGGTGAAGGGTGGCAGGGGCTGCAGGGGAGTCAGGGGGCTGCACCCCTCGCAGAGGCAGGGAACACAACTGTTGGTGGCCTTTGGCACCAGCTTGGTGGCTGACACCATGACATGGGGTGTTGGGGGCTGGAGGCCTCTTGCACGTAGTCGCCCTTTGCCTCACTGGGGCCTGGAGCAAGCCCTGGTCAGTCTTGTGCAGCAGGAGGTGAGGAGGTGGGAGCTGGAGGCTCTATGGGTTGAGTTGGAGGAAGAGCAGTTCTGGACCCAAGAGCAGCGCTGCTGCTCCACTGCCAAAACCCGTGAGCTGAAGGCATCTTTGGAGAGGCAGCAGCCACTGCCGGCAGAGCGGCTCCGGTCCCACAGGGGCAGTGGCAGCAGGCAGCAGAGCCCTGTGAGCTGGGAGGGAGCTGGCCGAGCTCCGCGGGACGGGAGCTGCTGCGGCAGGATCGCCCCGCGGCCTTGCGCCAGAGGTGGGACTTGCAGAGGCAGCTGGCTGAGGAGATGAGGCCCAGCAGGAGAGGCAGGAAGCTGCACTGGGAGATGGGCAGCTACGATCCCATTGTGTCCATCACCTCCAGAACCAGAATCACCTCTGGCACCGGAGAGGGGGCTCTCCAAAGGCCACCTGCAGCAGTTCAGGGGCAAGCTGCCTGCCTCCCCAGCCCATAGGCCTTCCTGGACACCACGGCCATCAGGAGATGCAGAGCTCTTACTACTCTGGCAGAAACGCCCCAGACGCGGGGGGCACGACAGGAAAGATGGACAGAAAGCCACAGTGGACAGCAAGCAACATACCAGGCTGTGGCAGAAGCTCAGCTCCAGATGCCAGAGGGGGAAGGCTTGATACTACTTGAAAGAACATGCAGCTGGCTCCTGGAGCAGCACACCTGCCTGCAGAGTCCTTTAGAAGAACTGGACTGGAAAGAGAGTGCCCTTGAGGTGGAGAGCCACCTTCTGAAAAAGCAGGGTTCTCCAGAAGTGTGCAAGGAGGCAGAGACACTGCAGAAGAAAAATGTTCAACTAGCTGCCCTCACCTTGCAGCTGGAAGGGAAATCCATGCAACTGCAGGCAAGCCTCCATCACCTGAGCATGTGCAAAACTCAAGTGAGACAAAGGCCCAGCTGAGAAGTCTCCCACATAGGAAAGAGATTGATACTCACCAAGTTCTTTGTCTTGCTTCTCTGCAAAAGAAGATAAACCAGCACAGTGGGGTTGTGGGATATTGACTTGGATATACCATGTCCCCTCTCCCGTAACCGCCTGCAGGTGCCCCAGGGTCGGTTTCTGCCACAGCTCTGCTGTGCAAAGCCCTGTCCTACCCCCAGCCTGGAGCTCTGCTCTGCCCGGGATGGTGCAGTTTGTCCTGCTCAAATCTGGGGCAGGAAATGTCTTAGAAGTCCCTCACCTCCAAGGAGACCAGGGCACTCCCAATCTGCCAGCACCACCACTGCCACCACCCATTCCCAGCCCCAGACACCATCTACAGTCATCTCTAATTCTTGATTCTCAAATTCACTCCCTCCTTTCCCTCACCCCAACCTTTTGTTTTCACACTTTAAAAGTGAAAAAACCCTAAACAAACCCACCACCCTTTACAGAATGTACAAAAGCTTTTTCCTGAATAGACTTTTTGGGGTAGGCAAGAGGCTGAAAATGCTCATGAGGAAAAAGCTTCCTCCCAGGAGCTCCTCAGGACCTTTCTTCTCAAGACTTCGGGGGTCTCACCCACCCTCCCTGACCCTGCCGTGGACAGAAATCAGCACTGAGATGCTGGAGACTGGAGACGTGAACTCAGGCTCCAGTTCCAGGGCAGTGGTGAAGAGGCAACTCCCCTTGGTAAGAAAAAGAAGATTTCACTTTCCTTCATTCCTCTGTATGAACTCCCATCAGAGTCAGAAGGAAATGAGGCCCTGCCAGGCAGCCCAAAAATTGTCAGGGTTCCTTTACAGGGCAAGGCAAATTATTGCTGCATTTCCATGCTGGGGCAGAGGAGTGAATGATACAGCTTTAATGCCAACTTCCTTCCTTGGCCTTCTTGTTGGAGAAGAAGCTTTTCTTTTCCTGACAAAAGTTAAAGTCCCTGGGTCTTTAAGTTCCCTGACACCAAATATGTGCCCCAGACACCAGGACAAGATCCTGATTCCATCCAGGTGTTCCTCAATCCCCCACATCTGTCAGGACCAGAGGTATCTGCCCAGCCCCTTCCCCAGCCTCTGCCCCAGGACGAAGGAGAGCGACCACAACAAACAGGACCACACTCAGGCCAATGATCCAAAGATGTTCTTCTTGGAAAAAGGGATCTGGAAAATAAAGTCCCCAAAGGGGACGTTACTCTGAGTGTAGCAATGGGAAGGAGATTATTTCTATTTTGTACAAGGTCATTCCATGTGAATCTTATTGAGGGTAAAAATCAGCTCATGACTGTTCTTCACAAACAGACAAAAAGAGACATTAAACAAATCAGTTTTGGCAATTTATCACTTGTCTGAGGCTGATGATATTTGGTCTGCACTGTGGGGCATTTTCAAAGTGAAAACTACTTCTACACTTAAATCATGCTTTCTTCTCCTTTGGAAAAAGACAAATACTATATTTCATTAGTCAACATGGGATCAGAAATAGGGTAACATGTGCATCAATGTCTTAGGTTACAATGTAAGATGTAATCAAAAGTATGTATTCTATTACCATCTACTAAGCTGTTATGATAAGAGGGGCAGTGTTCTTTATCTTCTCCGTGAGCCAGCCCTGATAACTCCCTCAGGGGCTTTGGCCGCTAATAGGCCGTCAAGGTCTCACAGAAGGACTCATAAAACTACATCATCCCATTGTGAGATGCCCTGCCCAGGGGGAGGAACCAAGCATTCCTACCTGTATATAATCTGAGGCTTGGAACTCCACAGGGGCACTGCCCACTGGATTCCCAGAGGACAAGAACTCCACAACTACCACTGGACCTCCAGAAAAAGACCAGACCTTTCTACAGGATCATGCTTTGACAAAACCACATCCATCACTTCAACAGGACTGTAGGCACCAATTAATTGGACTGCTACCACCACCCTGACTGACAGCGTGACAGGTCATGTCCTGACTGTCAGTTTAAGCCAGTGTTTCTGTACTATTGCCTCTATTTTAATTTTCCTGTTAAATTGTAGCTCTGACTTGGAATCTCCTGCTGGTTTGCTTTCACACTAGTACAATCAATAGCAACACTCCAGTGCAGTGCAGCCTCACCAGGAGAAAGATAATGGCTCCCCAGGGAAATAAAGTCTTCTAGACATGTTCATTCCCAAAGAACAAGAGGAACAGGATGGCAGTGAAAAGCATGTGCTGCTGCAGTGCGGCAATGTGAAGAACACTTCTGAAGGAGGCAGAATATCTCACGAGCCCCTTATAGTTGCTCACCTCTATAAGACATTCTTGGTATTTTCTAATACAGAACTCTAGGAAACCCTATTTCCAAAGCAACCACCTCAAACTGCTTCTGGGCAGGAGGACAGAGAAAAACAGAACTGGCTGCGAGCAAGTAAATTAGAGGTACCAGGGACATGAACTACAGACCTGTCACCTTGAGCTCCACCACAGCCTCATCGTAATCTGAGCCACGTTGAACAAAGCAGGTGTAACTCCCGCTGCCAGAGAGCTGAGCATCAAAAATGTTCAAGTCTGTGTTCACCTGGGCAAAGCCATCCTTCAGCAGCTCGGAGCGCCCTTGGTATTGAAGCACCTGCTCCCTGCAGTGGTCCTAGCCCCCCTTGTAGCGATGCACAAAGGGTGAGAACTGCTCCCGAAACCAGGTCACCTCTGTGTCCTGTGTGTGCTGCTCTGGGGAGAAGATGCAGGGCAGCACCATGTTCTCGCCCTTGGCCACAGTGATGGGGTGAAGTGGTACCCTCACATTGAGTGGAGCTGGGAGAAATGCCCAGAGGAAGAAGAGAGAGCCGTGAGTTTGCCATGGCACGTGAGCTCAGGCACAGCAGATGCTGCTCGGCGCAGTTCATGTGCTGCCAGGCCGGGTCATGGTGCTGGCAGCGTCCCTGTTCCCCAGCCTGGGGCAGACGAGGTGCTGAGGGGAGCTGGGGGAGGGACCCTGCCCTGCAGCATGAGCAGTGGGCTGGGGCCAGGCTACCGCCCATCCCTCTGCTTTCCTGTGCTGCCAGGAGAGTTCTTCAAACTCCTGGTTCCCAGGGGCACAAGTGCTGCCCATGCGGCTCACAGTGGGCAGAAAGCGGGACAAGAAGTGATGAAAGTGGCTGGAAGGTTTCTGGGAAGTTGGCTGGAGCAAGTGACAACTTGGGTACAAATAAAACTCAGATATCCTTCACTATTCTCAACTTTAAAAAAGATCTATTACAAAACATTTCAGGTGCTCTTGGCATCTTTGAAATTTTAAAAGAAAAGACTTATAATAATCTGTCCACTCAGCTCACTGGGGAAGTGGTTCTGGTTGAGGTGAAACAAAAGCAAATTAACATTTTTGACAAGATCACTTTCAAGTTAACTGCTCCACTGCATCCTTTGCAAGGGCTGCCTCGAAGAAGCTGCTTCAGGTCAGTAACTTCATAGAGTCCAGGCTAAGTTTTTTGTTGCTGTTTTCTTTTTCCTTGATTGATCTGGTTTTCCAAAGGGTCCAACACACCCTGGACTCGGCACAATAAATGGGAACGTGCAGGAAACAGGAAAAGCAGGGAGGGAAATGGCAGCAAATTACAATAAATTCTTCGGCATCATCTAATCCTCACCCAAGTTCAGTGAGGTTGTGCCAACACCTGTGCTGACATGGCCAGAGGGATGCACGAAGATCCAGAGGGATGCTGGTGCTCTCAGAAGAGAGAAGGTGTATGGAAAACGCCTGACTCTGTGCTCTGCTGTCCACAGGCAGCTGCTGCAGGCAATTGGGAAGATATTCAGGCTGGAAGCTGTGCCACAGGCATCAGCAGGATCTGGGGCATTCTCATCTGCCTGCTGCTCAAGAACTTGGAAAACAAAACTGTAAATGACAAAAGCCAGCAGAGAGCAGTATAGCTGGGAACTGGAGAGCATCCTCTTCACTGGAGCACCAGCTGGAGATGAGAAAGGAGAGGGAAAGGGCAAAAGGAGGAAAAACAAGGAAAGATATAAAAAAAAGAAAGGCAGAATTCACTTTTAAAGGGATTCATTGCTGATTGCAGCCCCTTTTTGTAAAGCGTAGTGAAGAACTTCATCTGCCAAAGGTTGACATTGATTTTCCATCTTCAACCCAATGTTGGTTAGTGCTTTATATACAAAGTACCAGTCTGGTATAAAATGTGGGGATTTCCCCTGGGAAAGGAAAGGACAGCCTGCTCTGGCTTTTTTGATTCAATATCAAGAAAAAGACAAACAGGTACAGGATGAGAAGGAGAACCCCTGACTGAACCAGGACTCGTTTCATGCACCTCAAAGAGAGTGGGAAGTGGCCTTGGACCAGGGGAAGCAAAATACCCAAAACACTGATCCAAAGCCCAGCCCAGACAGGACCTGGCCCTGCTCTGCTCTCCCACTCCACTTTTTGCCCACTGACTTGGTTCCACTTTGCTAACAAGAGGTGGAAACCACGGGAAATCCTGGCAGATGCCAGAGGGTGATTTCCATCTGCAGATTCCCAAAAGATGCCACCATACCTGGAGACCCTGAGCTCTTTCCTGGGTTCTGAGATGGAGAAGGAGCTTCTTGGCCATCACCCAGCACCTCGGAGAGGTTCCCTGGTCCCAGATAAGCTTTCTGAAAACCAAACCCCTGTCTGAAAACCAAACAAAAATGCCACTCTGTCCCTGTCTACCACCTGTTTCCTCCTGCACTGACTCTGGTCCAAAAGGAAAGCTGAGTAATTTGGGGGTTTTGGCAACGCTTTGCTCTGGACATGCCCTTCTGGCAGCGTGCACAAGCACACCCCTGCCGCAGGGACTCTCCGGGGCTGCGTGTGACAGCCTCCTCCCGCAGCACTGCCCGGACTGGCAGCAGTTTGCACGTGCCCGGAGGCAGTGGAAAGGAGGAAGGTGATGGAGCCAGGATTCACATCCAGAGGCAGTGCTGAGGTGGGAGCAAAGCCCAGCACTAGCTTAAAAATTGCTTCAAAGCAATTCCCAGCCAAGAGGCGAGGCCATCAAGGATGGTTCCTTCGGGGAAAGCTGCTGCCCTGAGAAGGCAGCGCCCGCAGAGCTCAGCCCAGCCAGGTCCAGCACCCTCCCAGCCCAGCCAAGCGTGGGCACACCTGCTGGGGCAAAGGGACCTGGCCAAAAGGGGTGACAAGGAAGAGAGGGAAGCAGCAAATGAAGGGTACAGTGACACAGACCTGGACACCAAATGACAGCAGAAAGAAGTGTAATAATCCAGCCTCTGATCTATGGGATTCCAAATCTATGGGCATTGCTCCAGGGAGATCCAGCCTGGCTTTTGTGACCATACATGTGCAAAGGCGGGGATCAAAGCTGGGTGTCCCAGACACCTGCATGTGACAGGGGAAGGATGTGAGCACTAAAGCCATGTGGAGTGGAAGGGGCTGGGGAGATCAAGGTGGGAGACAGGGAGGCAAAAGGAACTCATCATAGGTAAAGTGGAGCCAGCCTGTGAGTTTGGCTGTCTGGTGAGTCAGAGAGACCGGGTCCAGGCGGGGATATCAGGCAGACAGAGGGTCCACATGTGTGTCTGCAAAGCCACCTGGCAGCAGCTGCCCTTGCATCCTGCTTTATTTGTGCTCAGTTGGTGCCTTCCAGGGTGATGTGACAAAGCACCGTGGAACCCCCTGTGCTCCCTCTGAGTAGGGATAAGGCCATCATCCCTGGACACATGAACAGCTGCCTGGAGAACAGAGAGGTGGGATTCAAAGCCCAGCACATGCTGTCCCCCATTTACCAGTCAAGCAATTGAGGTGGCACGTGCCCTGCAAACATCTCCACCATGAACCCATGGGCAGCATGGCAAACAGCCAGGGCAGGAGCCAGACCTCCCCCTTGACACAGGATGCAGCCTGGACACCCAGAGCACGGCCACTGCTCTGTGGCTGGTGTACCCAGGTGCCATCCCATGGAGCTGGAGGTGCCTGTGGTGCTGTGGCCCAGGAGGGCTCTGAGCATCCTGCACAGGGAGATACAGACTCCTCCAGCACACAGGGGCTCTTATCACCCACCTGCAGCTGGGCCGAGGCAGGGGAGATGCAGCAGACCCTGCAATGTAAACAGGACTGGGCACTGCAGGAACAGGAGGAATTGCCAAATTAAACTGTTGGATCAGGTCCCACGTGGGCTGGCAGCTTCAGGGCATGGGAGGTCATTGCCCAGAAGAGGGGAGGGGAAGCTCCATGGGGTGGTCCACAGACAGACTCCCAGCTCTGCTCTCCAGGCCATCCAGCCCCTCTGGACTGCACCCTACTCACTTAAACAAGCTGGAAGTGCTGGGAAAGCTCAGACCAGCCATGAGCTGATGAGGAGATCAGGGGAGTGGGGAGCAGACTGAAGACCTTCCAACCCATCCCAAACCTGCTTTCCTGGAGCCAACCTGCAGGCTGAGCAGGTGAGCAGTCTAAAAAGCACCTGAATGCTGTGACTTTTCCATCATTCTTTCTCTGCTTTATCATCTTCAGGCAGTCTTTGAGTCTTACAATTCCCACTTTCAGCAGTGAATCCTGTCTCCCCTCCTGTTGATTGACTCTGGATATGCTGGCATCCGAGATGGAGAGAGTAGAGAGTGAGACTCTGATGGATGAGGTGGAAGAGATGAGAGGGAGCGGTGAGTTTTCAGAAGGGAAGAGGAGGGGGAACTGTCCTCTGTTGAGGAGAAAATGCATCCTGCTTCTGCTGTGGGAGAACTATTGAAGGTCAAAGCACTGGGGTTGTCCTCAGACTGGGCTTTTCATGAATTGGGACTTGGTGGCTGCAATACTCCCAGCTGAACTCTTGGTGCTTACCTATAGACCCAACACCAGCACCAAAGACTCCTGAGCTGACATCCTTGGCCCCCTCCATTGTTCACAGAAAGAAACATGAATTTGGGGCCATGGGTTACGGGTGTTGGGGTAACGTCTACCCTGGTCAGCAGCGGTTTGTGCCCTGACCTGCCTGTTCTGCTCTCGCAGCACCAGAAACACCCAAGCTCAGGTCCGGGTGTCTGCACTGCAGGTGTGCACCCACCCACTCAGGTGCCTCCTCCTCCAGGAAACTAAGGTCCCCTTGGCCAGGATGTGTGCAAGTCCCTGGGGCAGGGCCAGGATTGGGGCAGCATGGAGCCAGGAACAGTCCAGCTAGGGGGGCTCTCCCACTGCAGGGAAAAGGAATTCATCCTGTCCCTTCTCTTGCTGAGATGGATGCAGCCCTGGGGCTGCCTATTCTGAGCAGCTTCTTCTCCTCTCTCCTCAGCTGATGTGACCCTGGACCCAGACACTGCCAACCCCTTTCTCATACTGGCCAGTGACCAGCGAGGGGTGGGTCGGGGGCACGAATGGACCTTGCTGCCTGACATCCCTGAGCGGTTTGACACGGAGCCATGTGTGCTGGGCAGCCAGGGCTTTGCTGCGGGGAGACACTGCTGGGAGGTGGAGGTGGCCGAGGCAGGGGACTGGTGGGCTGTGGGAGTGGCCCAGGAGTCTGTCAGGAGGAAGGGGGTCCTCAAATTTATGCCCCAGGAGGGGATCTGGGCCGTGGGGCAGTGGTTTGGACAGTACCATGCTTTCACTGATCCTGACTGGACCCCCCTGCACCTTACCTGCCTCCCCAGGGCCATCCAGGTCTGCCTGGACTTCACAGACAAGCAGGTGACTTTTGCTAATGCTGAAAATGAAGCCCCAATCTTTGCTTTCTGCCTGGCCTTGTGTGCTGGAGAGAGGCTGCGCCCATGGCTCTGGGTGGGGACAGACTCGTGGTTCAAGCTGTGCCCCTAACAGGGAGGGAACGTGGCAGGGGCAGGGGACAGACTGGAAAGGCAAATGCCATCATCGTGGGTCTTGGTGCTGGGAACTGGGAGGGTCCTGCATCCTGTCGGCTTCTCCTCACGTGGATCCTCCGGCCATGAAGGGGGGGACTGGCAGGTCATGGAGGTGGATGCCACCACAGAGCCTCCTTCATCCCCCCACCCCTTGGCTGGGACTGCAGGGACAACGGAGAGCACAGAGACTCAGTGCAGGGAGGAGTTTGGTGCCCGATGGTCCCATGGCAGGGACCACCACTGACTGCCAGGGCACTGCAGAGCTGCTCTGTACAAGCATAGAAAATACAGCAGGTTTCAACTCCTCCACGGGTGCTGGAGTAGTGCCTCTGGCTTTTTTCAACTGAGTTAAAAAACCCAGATGTAGCTGGATACTCATGATAGCACTTATCTTCCCCATACATGCAGAGCCTCTCCTTGCCTGATGTGCACCAAGCACATTTTTTTGCAGCAGAGCACTGGTAGCAGCTGTATGGGCAGCCCAGGAAGGAAAGCATGAAGCTGAGCTGTGTCTGAAATCCACAGGAGAGGCAAGTGCCACAGATCTGCCATTCTCTGATCTCGCCCCATCAAAGTCCCACCACACAGGATCCTGCTAAATCCTGTCCTTAGAGAGGAGGAGGTGGATGTAGGTGAAGGGAAACATTCCCTCCAGGGGTCCAGCCTAGATTTTGTTCTTCAAACACGTTTCTGGTTGGACCCTCTTAGTGCCACTCAGTTGTCATCGTTGTGGTGGCATCTGGGCACAGGCTTCCTGCTCTACTCCAGGAGCTGCAAAGAGTTGCAGCACTGGGTCAAGTCCAGGTATCTGCCCCCAGAGCCCTGACCAAAGCCTCTTCCACTGTGGTAGCACCAAGACTGGGGACACCTAGGGATCTCTGCGCCGAGGTAGGCACTTCCTACTCTCCATGGGCAGGAGCCTCTGAGACTGTGCTGGTTTTACTTGGGATAGAGTAACTTTCCTCTCAGTAGCTGGCACAGTGCTGGATTTGGGATTTAGGGTGAGAATAATATCGATAGCAACAACCAAACCATCAGTCACGTGGTGTTTACCCCAAGTCAAGGACTTTTCAGTGTCTCATGCTCTGCCAGTGAGAAGCTGCACAAGAAGCTGGAGGGAAGCACGGCCAGGACAGCTGACCCGAACTGGCCAGAGGGATATTCCATGCCACAGAACATCCTGCCCAGTGTGTAAACTGGAGCAGCTGCCTGGGAGGGGCTGATAGCTGCGGGGAGACGGGCTGGGCACGGATCAGTGGGTGCTGAGCACTTATACTGGGCATCACTTGTTCCACTTGGGGTTTATGGGTTTTTTAATTACAATTATTATTATCATTAGTATTATTACATATTACTTTGTTTCAATTATTAAACTGTTTTTATGTCCAATCAAAAGGGTTTTTTCCTTTTTTCCCCCATTTCCTTTGGAGGGGTGTGTGTGACTGAGTGATTGTGCACTGTTTAGTTGTCAGCTGGGGTTACACCATGACAGAAGTTCACAGCAGAAGGTTGGTGTATGGAGATGGCAGGCTGTTAGTTCTGTATATTTGTCCTTTATCATGCAAAACATCCCAAACGAGTTGTGCTGTGCATTTCAGGACACCTGCCTCAATCAAGAAGAAATACCTTTCTAAAAGCCAGCTCAGTCCCTCAGACTGGAGGAAAGTTGGGTTTTTCAACAGATTAGTGTCCACAAACTTCCTCACTGGAATTTTGTGGTTTGGACGGGGTTAATTTTGTGCTTTGGCTTCTTTTTTGATGTGCCCCCCAAAAATTAAATTAAAAAAAATTAGCTGTTTGGGAGCTGAGTTGTGTAATTGCAGCATTTGTGTGAGAAATACACAATTTTATGTAGAATTGCACCACAAAGACTCAGGGGAGTTTAAATCCAGCTCTCTTGTGCTAGAGGTCTCTGTACAGTCTTCCGGTGCCACAACGGGTAGGAAGGCTTAAGGAACACCACAGTCCTTGAGCAAGGCTGGACCCACACGGGCTCTGAGTGGTTTCGGGGAGGTTTGTCCCACACCCAGCGTGGGCACAGACAGCACATCATGGCAGTGACCTGCTGCCTCCTCAGCCGCTGCCTGGACACAGAGGCCACAGGGCAACTCGCAAGCTCCTAAAGCCCTTGGTCCAGAGCAGGGGATCCCTGGGACCCTCCTGTCCCCAGGGGAAAAGGCTGCAGCAATGGGCAGTGGTGGCACCTCAACGAACATGCTCTTCTCAGCACTGGTCTGTCAGACGTGCTCCAAACAAAGCCTGCCTGGATTTGGCACGTGAGCCAAGCAGCTGTGACTGAATGCCCTTCCCGTTAAACTGTTTCCTTTTTCCCCTAGCGAGCCTCTTCTCTGGGACTTCTGTTCCTTTTACGCTGTTCTGGCTGTTGCAGCTGCTGCTTTTTCTTCCCCCCACCCTGTCAGATTGCTGTAGGGCATCAGAGTTTTATTTTAAAGGACAGGCCGAGCCAACCATGGCACTCTCTTTTTTTAAGCCTTTTTTTTCTTTTAATATAAACAAGCCCAGAAAACCCTTGATTTGACAGATTGGCCAGGAAACTCACCCAATGTCTTGCCCACGGCTAAAGCCTTGTCCAGGACCTCAGAAATGCATCCAACATTGGTGTTGCAGTGTGGCACTTTCAATGGGCAACTTCACAATTGCCAACCCCCTGATGCAAGAGCAGCGTGACCAGATTTGCGACACAGGTCCAGGGCCAGGGGCCAAGGCTGCAGGGGATGTTGGGGCTCCTCACCGCCCCACAGAACAGAGACCGATGGCTGCCCAAGTCTCTGCCCTGAGGTTCCAAGCCCAGCTCTGGGCAGGCATCCTGCCCACACTGCCCTGCAGCCCCTGCCACAGTGCTGGCCCTGGATGGCTCTTGGAGCCAGCTGGTAATGAGCAGTCAGCAAGCCCCCTGCCCTGCAGCTGCCAGCAGCTCTTGCACACTCAGGCACTGCTCAGACACAGCCTGGACGCAGCACAAACACAGACACAGCTCAAACACAGCTGGACACAGCTTGGACACAGCACCACGACCCCACCTGGGCTCAGGCAAGAGCGGGGGCTTGCAGACATGTCTGGCGTCTCCCACAGCCCTGGAGCGAGGGGCTGGGCTGAGGGCTGTGGGCAGGCCCGGGTCAGGCAACTCACAGGGGCAGCAGCCAGGAGCCTCTGTGGGGCAGCATCATGGGCAGCACCAGGCTCACTCCATTCAGCCCCCCACACACCCCTGGCCCAACCACGGCCCAAAGGACTCTTGAGTTGGCCCAAACATCATTGCCTTGCTTGGCCCATGCCAGGCAGGCTTCTGTGCACTGACAGAGAAACTGCCCAGAAATGACAAAAGCCCTGGGTTTTGTCCAACTTTGAAACCTTCTGCTGGGACTCTGGGGGCTGGCCAGGGCAGCTGCCCCGGGTAGGTGGTACCGGGGGTGCTCTCAGGGAGGCAGCCTGGGCTCTGCAGCCCTGGCCCCCTCCAGTAACAACACAAGAGCCCAAAGTTTTCTCACTTTTATTTACATCATTGCACATCCCGTTTCCCCAGAATGCACTGGAACGCGGTGGGTCAGACATCAATTGCCCACATCCACGAGCTGAACATCTCCTCTGGGAAGGAGGACAAGACTCAAAGATTTGCTATTGGGTCTTGCAGGGGCACATGCAACAACTCTGATTATTGGCAATGACAATAAAGCCAAGGATGCTGAGTGTAGCCATGGCCACACAGCAGCACAGGGCTGGGCCCCCTGTGCTGCCCCCCCATGCCAGGGGCTTCAGGCTTTCACAGTTGCATATGTGGGCTGACAGTGGGTTTCCTAACTGAAACACTGGCTCCATTAAGTCCTTACCCTGGGGACATGCTGTGGGAGTGAGTATCCCTCATCACCTGCCAGAACTCCGTGCATTGTGGGGCCAAGCTCCTTTGAGGCAGCCAGGGCTGGGAAGGTTAAACCACCTCCCCATTTTTCTTCAGTGGTGGTGTCCTGGTGACAAGGGGTTGTTGGGAAGGGGCTGAAGGAAGGGGCACCCAGGACAAGGCACAGAGCAGTGGTGCAGCGCCTGCTGCCATGGAAGGGGTGTGCGGAGCAGGGAGCGCCTATTTGGGAATGCGATGGGACTGGAACAGGGACTAGGACTGGAGCTGGGCTACAGCAGCCTCTCCACCAAGCGCACCAGGGGCAGAGGAATCCCTGCATGAGTGCATGACTCGGGAAAGGGCAGACACCCATGGGTATGTGGCAGCAGGGAAAGGACAGGCAGGGGGCTGGCCAAGAGGGGGGAGCAGAGATGTGCAGCCTGGCTGTAGCAGAGAACGTTCATACCTGGTCACACCAGCCCCTCACGCTTGGAAGAGACCAGTTCAGAGCAGCTCTCAGGGCACAGAGAGGCTGCTGCAAGATGTGCCAGGGTGTCCCCAGGTTGCACCAGAACCCTGGGAGAGGAGATGGAGGAGAAGAGCAGACAGAGGCCGGGGCCCAGGGCTGCAGTAATCCTGTTGAGTGAGACGGCACACTGATGCCTGCTGCTCAAGCCACCAGCAACTTTCAGCCCAGGGTGAGAGAACATGTAAGGAAGCACATCCTTCTTTGCAGCTACAGACAAGGAGAAGGAGAAGGAAGTGCACATGGTGCTTTGAATTCAGGGAATGACAGATCTCCATCTCGCAGGGCATTGCACTGATCCACCTGCTTTCAGCAAAGGGGCAAAGGGACATAGTGTATGACCACCACCACTCACTGCAAGGACACGGGGCCCTTGGACCCTGCCTCCTGCCTACTCTCTACCCTCACTGCCATGGAGCCAGAGTCCAGGCGCCAGCCGAGCAGCTGCACACACCTCTAGAGCACCCAGCAGGGCAGCGTCACCACCAGCGTCCTCACAGCCCACACCACTCGGGAGGCTCAGGAAAGCTCAGTACCAGGCACGGGCATTGTCTGGCAGGGTGAGGAGGTGGCAGAGGCAAGGACCAAAGCCAAACTAGGGAGACTGTTGGCAGAGGGGGCACTCCAAGACAGACGGCTTTGAGAGATGCATGTGCTAGAAATGCAGGTGAAAGGAGGAGGAGGAGGAACACCAGCCCCACATGACAAGGGACCCAGAGCCTGTTCTTTGGGAACCAGCAAACTGGGAGAGTTTCACTAGAGGACACAACAGACAGGCAGCGCTGCCAGGGAGGAACTCAATCCCAGCAGCTCCTCTGGAATGTGCAAATAAAGTGCAGAGACAGTCAAGAGCACCTGCGTTCTGCCAGCACTGCAGGGCACGGCCTGTCCCCTAAGGTACGTGTGGAACTGATGCTACGGGAGGTCCAGCCTCAAGGTGGTGAAAGAATATCAGCAAACAGAGACTCCAACTTCCACCTTCTGGGGTCAGGAAAGCTCCCTTCTCAATCTTTTCAAAGCAAAAGGCAGTGGTGGGTTTAGCTAGCACAGAGCCATCACTCCCCACCCTCGGATCCTCCATCCACCTTTGCCAGACAGATCAAGGGCTGAGTGTATCTGAGTCCTGGGGATGAGCAAGGATCTCAAGGAAAACATTTTGTGAGATCACGTCTGCACCGGAAAAGATTCTCTCATTCTGAAACTGATTTTGAAATTCTCAGAATTACAGTACTTTACAATACAAAATGTCTCCATTCGGTATTACATCATTTTACTCCTTCTGGGATTATAGTAATTATTAAAAACACTCAACTTTCTAGAAAGGACAGAACACCACAAAAGAGACCAAAGAATAATGGCTGCTGCAGTATATCAAAACCAATTTAGTGCAAAGGAGAAGGGGCAAGAACGGTTGATGAAAAGTGTTCTTTATATGCTCATTTGGAGAAAAGGCATTGATTTAACCTCTGAATGAGATCAGGCTGCCAGCTTCTATCCTGAAGCTTAGAACATCAACACAAAAGGACTGAAACACAATATGCATGGCCATTAAAAAATAATATTATATATAGGTATATATATATGGAGAGAGGGAGATGTCTTCCACATATGGTATTTAGTTATAGGAAAGTGTCCCTGCAGACAGGCATTTTCTGCCATCAGGATCTTTTGGGCCATTTCACACACAGATGTTGATTATGTGTCTCTTTGCCAAGGTCTAAAGCACGTGCTGAGCGCAAAGTCCCTTTGGGTGGGATGATTGTTTTCCAGTGCCCCCACAGCTGCCACGTTCCCTGGGCCTGCGGGGACACTCGGCTCTCCACCTCGGCCAGCTACAGGATGGCTCAGACGGTGGTCTCGTCCGCAGTCTTCTTCATGAGCTTGGCGGAGAGGAGCGAGTGGGGCACAGGGTGAGGGCTCCGCGAGGCCGGGATCATCAAGCGGACTTTCTGGTTGGTCCTTCGCCACTCCGAGTACAGCTGGCAGTGGTAGCGGAATGAGACCTGGCGGGGAGAATGCAGTGCTGTCACCAACCCCGCCACTCGGCCGGGGCACACACAGGGACAGCACCCCTCCACCTCTGGGGATCCCTCATCCCGAGACGAGGGAGACAGCACTGACCCCAACGAGGTTTGGGGCACTACACATCCCCAGCCTCTAATGAACAAACAGTCCCTTCCTGGTGACACCAGGCTGAGCAGGGCGCAGCCAAAGGGGCCTTCTGGGCAGCACCAGCAGCGTGGGATGGAGTTTGCTCAGCTGGGTTTGGGTCCGGGCTGGTGAAATGGGGTGGAGATGAGCCACAACTCACCCCTTCACCCAGTCCCAGGCTGCAGGCAGCATCTTGGGCAGGCAAAACAAGGGTCTGAATCCAACCAGCCTCCTTGCATCTCATAGATCCCAGGGGACCTTCTCCACCCTGTGCAAAAACCTCTCCTTGGTCTGCAACAACAGGAGAGCAGCTGGACTCATTTTTTTCTGACAACAATATAGCCTGGGAGACTTGCCCACCCAGAGGGAGACAGGGGAGGATGCAAAGGCTGGAGGGACCCAGAGCAGCCCAGCAGAGGCAGCAGCTGGCCCTGCAGTTTAAGAGCAGCCCTGAGAGTGGAGCTTTGAGCTTGGCTTAAATACTGAACTCAGTCAGCCACTGATCTAAACCAGGCTTTCTTACAGAAAGCATTTAGCTGGCAACTAGGACATACGAGGAAGTGCATCTGACACAGAAAACTCAGTAAACTGAGGTTTTTTTTAAAAACTGTTACTTCTGGATGGGTCTACGACACATTTTATGAGAAATGAAGCTGTGGCACTGAGGTAATTGAGCTTATCGATCTGTGCACATACCTCCTTCCTGTTGCAGAGGGACTGTGGCAATAATGTTGTTTGCTGGCAAATGCATCTCCCAGTCTTCAGAGAATGGGGAGCTAATGGTGGAAACCTCAAGGAAGGCTCCTGCTCCTCACAAAGGAGCTGCAACCTTGGCTACAGCCTCTCTCACAACCCTCACACTGATTACAGCCATGAACCCCCTCCCACACATCAGCCCCTTGTGCTGCACAGCCCAGGGTTAAAGAGCTGAATATGAATCAAGGGGCATCACCTAATGTCCTCCTCTGCTCAAGAAAAAGTGAAGCACAGCAGAATTAGAGCCATCTTAGTCAGGACTCACTGCACAAACATTTTTCTATTTCCTCCAGGTTTCCAGCTCCTCCCCACCAGTCCTGGGACAGTGAAGACAGAAACACTTCCTCTCCAAGTTTCCAATTTTAGCTTGGCTTCCTACAGAAACAAGTTTCATGCAGAAATATGCAGCATGGAGACTTTCCTCCATGGCTCCCATGCAAGGAGTGGCTCCAGCTTTGCCCCCAGGCACTCTCGCCCCCAGAGTAGAGCCTGCTGCAGCACCAGCTCATCCTGGCTGCGGCCCTGGCTCCTGAGTCTGTGGGGCAGAGTTGCAAGGAGTGTCCAGCCCCAGGGGAAGGGGTTACTCTGAGAAATTGGAACACAAGACAGCAGGGAAATGGACTGGGGAATTTCTACTGCCCACAGAACTGCCAGCTTTTTGGGGTCCCACTATTTCTTCTGCAGCAACTGCACTTCTTCCCTTCCCAAATGATGTTTCCCAACAAGCAGCTGGAACAGGGCATTGACAGGACATAAGCACACACATGGCTTGAAATAAGAGAGCCAAAATCAAGATCCAAACCCACAAGTCCACCCAAGCAACACAAGACAAAAAAAG
This sequence comes from Orthonyx spaldingii, assembly GCA_013397795.1. NCBI lineage: Eukaryota > Metazoa > Chordata > Aves > Passeriformes > Orthonychidae > Orthonyx > Orthonyx spaldingii. The sequence continues at coordinate 193,257 of VZTJ01003339.1, forward strand.
TGAATGGGAAACAGAGGGAAGTCCCAAGCCTGGCAGCCCCTGATCCCTGGGGATGGGCCAGGCAGGGAGCTGCCCCCGTCCCACTGAGCCTCCACTTGTGACACCCAAACCTGCATTTGCTGTTCTGCTCTTCTCAGCTCCCTGCAAGCTACAAGCTCCTTACCCCCTAATTCAGCATGTCCAGAGATGCCAAACGAGTTATCTGCAGGAAGCTATTTTCCAGCACGGGTCAGATCAACACCCAGATTGGCTCAAGTGCAGGTTCCTGGCAATCCCCAGTGCCCCCCAGGCAGCAGTGGGCCAGGGCAGGCTGGCTACCAAGCCTTGACTCGGGGTCGACCACAGAACCCAGCATCAGAGAAGCCACAGGTTTCCCTAGGGCCAGAGAGTTCCTTGCATACACCTTCTATGTTACCCACACCTTAAAAACACTGTGTGGGAATTTGTTTAGTTGTGGCCAGAGACCCCCAAGGCCAGACTGCACCCCCGCTAGGCCAGTCTGTGCTGGGCAGCACAAAGCACACAGCGACATGATGGTAAATTATTTAGGAGTCAAACGTGTTCCAGATTTTACTTTTCCCCTGCACTGCCCAGGTACCAAGTTTGTGTTTCTTCTTGAACCACTGCCTGACCCAGCCTCAAGCCCTTTCCATCCAGCCCCAGCCTCATCCCAGCTCTGGCACATCTGTGCCGGATACCTGACATTTGGAGAACACTGTGACAGTCTGGAAAGCAGATGACCAGGAAGTGGTTTTCCATTCTCAGCAACAACTTTAGTGGCTGCGCTTGCACATGAAGATAACTAAATGGACATTCAAGCGGAAGAGCTCAAGGTGTTCTCACACAGGGAGGCAGAAACAGCAGGTGGCACCAACGAGGTGCAAGCCAGTGCTTCCAGCTCCTGTTTGAGCAGGAGCAGAACGCTGGCAGCTGGCACTTACCAGCGTCCAAAGGACGTAGATTGTGAAAAGTGCTATAGTGAGTGCTATGAGTCCGATGGCCTCCAGCCGGCTGTTGAACTGCAGGTGGTCCTGGGCCCCACGCAGACACAGCCAGCCCGAGATCGCCGCCAGCGGAGTGATGAACAGGAAACACACCATGTCACAGAACAGGGTCCTCTTCTCATTGCGGGGCCCGGGGTCCTTCAGCCACTGTGGGAAGGACGGGAGAAGGATCAGTCAGTGGCAGGCAGCGTGCACGGTGGGCGGGCGGCACTGGGGAGCTCTCGCCTGCACTGTGCAATCTGGGTGGACCTGCTTGACTCACATAAACCTTCTCCAAACAGAACCAGAGTGGAAATGGAGGAAACAGCTAAAGAATGTGTACAGGGGAAGGCAGTCATGAATACAGGAACTCCTAGGCTCTTCTCTGGACTAGTGAGGAGCAGGCATTGCAGGAGGTCAGTTCAGTAAAGCCTGGCTTAATAAGGATCTTGGATTGAGCTTCAACGGAAATAGACCCAGGACTCTGTAACTGGTGAAGGGGCTGTGGGAAGCAGGAGCACCGGGGTCTGCAGCAAGGCCAAGCTCTAAGAGCATCTGTCCCAAATCTAGCCCTCGGGTTCCTTTGGGAGAATCATGGCATTTTAGAGTTTCACAGGAAATCTCCAAGTGTTTCCTTCTTTTGGGAGTTCGGACTTGCTTCCAGTGTGGGTTCATTTTAGATACCTAACTTCAGCAACAGCAATTGTTCTATTTTCCTGGGATTATGCTGTTTTCAGCCTTTCCTTTCTTTTTTTACAATAGCAAGAAGCTGTGGTTCCTACAGGTACCAAGTTGTTACAGCACATTGTTACTGGGATCTGTGTGTGCTGGCCTGCAGATTCTTCCTTCTTCCCTGCACAACGATGACTGCCTCCTTCAGTATTTTTTAAATTTTATTATTAAATAAAACTTGGAGAATATTACTGAAAAGGCACACGCAGAGCAGGGAAGAGACTACTGGGGTCTGGGCTGTCAGACCAGTCAGGCCAATCCTACTGCCAGACTAGGAGTATGGTACCCACTTTGGAAGAGACAGCTTGGGAAGAGATCCATCTGAGAACTCTGCACACAAAGCTCCTTTCCCACTCAGAAACCACCATTTAAGTAGCGATTCAGAAGTGGTGGTGACAGGTATGCAAGAAATTAGTGAGACCTCAGCACTGAGGCCATGGCTGGCCAGAGGCACACATAGAGAGGAGGCCCAGAAGGGAGCAGGGCAGGGTGAGTGCAGATTTAACTGCAGCAGGGATGTTTAGTGAGACACAGCACAAGGCTAAGAATGGGACTGGATGCACAGCCAACTTTTGTGGAAATGGGAAAGAGAAGGGAGAGCTGGCAAACCCAGGCATGGAACAGGGTGGGTAGCTGGGCTGGTTAGAGCTGCAGGAGCAGCAGGTTCTGCAGCACCTGGGGCGGGACACTGAGTTGGCCATGAGTGGAGGAGAGGATGCTGCAGAGACATGTATGAGCCTGGCCAGGAATTTAAGCTGGGAGGACTCAAAACCACGATATTTTAGGGATGTGACCTGAATCATCTGAACACTTCTGTGGTAATATTGAAGGAACTTTCACTGATTCTAAAGCCATTCTGAACATGATTTGACAGGCAGACAGCCAGAAGAAAACCTCAAAGAATCACAGAATCACTAAGGTTGGAAAAGACTTCCAAGATCATCAAGTCCAACCATCAACTCAACACCACCTCCAAACCACGTCCTCAAGTCATCCACGCATTTTTTGAAAACTTCAAGGAATGGTAACTCCACCACTGTCCTGGCAGCCTGTTCCAATGCCTGACAACCCCTTCCATGAAGAAATTTTCCCAATATCCAACTAAACCTCTCCTGGCACACCTTGAGGCCATTTCCTCTCCTCCTGTCCCTTGTTCCCTGGGAGCAGGGCCCAACCACCACCTGGCCGCATCTTCCTGTGAGGGAGTTGTGGAGAGTCAGAAGGTCCCCCTTGAGTCTCCTTTTCTCCAGGCTGAGCTCCTTTCCCAGCTCCCTCAGCTGCTCCTGGTGCTCCAGACCCTTCCCCAGCTTTTTGCCCTCCTCTGGACACACTCCAGTGCCTCAGTGTCTTTCCTGGAGGAAGGGGTCACCCCAGGATTTGAGATAGGGCCTCATCAGTGCCCAGCAAAGAGGAATGGTCACTGCCCTGGTCCTGCTGGCCACACTATGTCCGGTACAGCCCAGCTGCCATTGGCCTCCTTGGCCACCTGGCTCATATTCAGCCACTGCTGACTAGCACCACCAGGTCCTTCTCCACTGCGCAACTTTCAGAGCAGGCAGAACTGTCATTTGGACAGGACCTGGGAGAAGGGAGGTATACCTGCCTTACATGGCTCTGCAGAGGAGATCAGTGTGATGAGCTGCATGGGGATGGTAAGGACCACACATGCAGTCTGAGCAGCCCTGGGAGGAAGTGAGGGTGGACAGCAACTCATTGGCACAAGAAAGCTGCTCCCACACACAGCACCTCCCAGGCAGCTCCAGCGCTCAAACCTAGCCACATGCCAGGCTCTCCCCAATCCGTCCAGGACAGGGCTGCCTGGTGACACAGGGGGGGAGCAGGCAGTAAAAGGCACCAGGACATCATCAGCTCCTCTGGAAACCAAGAGCCGAGCTCAAAGCATATCAGAGCAGTCTCCCAGCCTGTCCATCCCAGCACCTGCTGCTCCATGTATCCCATGGCTGGGCTGCATTCTGCCCCTCGAGACCAAGGGGACTGGACAGAAGAGGGACTCTCCCAGCAGCACTGAGCACCTTGCAGTCTGTCTGGGGGCTTATAAATGGCTGTTTTAAAAATCAGTTGTCATTGATTTTTACAGCTGACTTACCTTGTGTGGCTAAATGCCCACGGCCATGAGCTATCAGCCCATTTCACAAACACACCACGTGCAGCACTCAGTGCAGCACGGTCCCGGCACTGGAGAGACCCCCACTCTCCAGCCAGCACGTGCTCACGTCTCTCCCAGTCTTGCACCTGGACCACTCGCTCTGGTGAGTGAGGACCAGTGTGACCTGCCAACCTCACCAGCTGACCCTGCCAGAGTTCCCCAAGTATTTCACAGCTACAGCATGATGTAAGCCACAGCCCCACACAAGTATTTGGCTGCATTACAAAATATCCCATGTGCTTTCTGCCCACCAAACAGTTACCCTGGGGCTTCTCAGGTGCCTGTTGATTTTCCTTCCACTGCTGACCTGATGCCTGGCTATAAAAGTCAGAAAAAATCACATGACCTTGATCACAGCAGCACTATTAGCCCTGTCCCTATCCTGAAGACATGTTGAATCAAAAAAATACAGTTTCAGATGAGGGACTGTCACATCCCTTCTCTGGGCCTGCACCAAAACTTTTTTGCGGGCCATCGAGCTCCATGCACAGACCCAGCATGATGGTCCTGTTTCCTTTACCAAGGTGGGAAGGGATGTTTTCTGACAGTACCCAGAGTTCAGGAAGCCAAGACCCAGAAATGCCCCTAGCCCCGCAAGCAGAGCAGTTAAATGTTGCAGCACAAAGCTCCCCCTCCTCATCCTGCTTTCCCCAACTATCTGCCACTGACACTCCACAAACTCCACAAACCAAATCTCTCCCTGTACGGGCATGAAAGTCTTCCCGACACCCTCAGCTGCTGGGAAGCACAGGGCTCTGGGCTGACCCAAGAGATTCAGGAGCACTGGAAGTGGTGGACAGGAGAGGAACAGACCCAAGTAGTGCTGCAGGACACTGGGACACTTTGCTCTAGAGCAGCATGTATCTCCATGGTCGGTGCCACCACAGCAAATGCCACACCACAACATGCACAAACACGGGATCACAGCTCTGCCAGCAGCTGCGCCTCAGAGAAAGCCCACTGGTCTTCTGGGTCATCACAGCACAGACAGGGCTGGACCAAGTGGTGAAGGAAGACATGTAAGGAAGACGCTAGTGCTGGTGAGGACCAAGAGTGCAGGGATGAAGTATTTCCCATTTTTACCCCAAACAGGCCATTGCAGTGTGCAGAGCAGTGCCAGGGATTGCACAGAGAAGTGCCAAGAGGATCTGACGTTGGAACTGCGAACAGCATCTCCAGATAGCAAATGCAAGTAAAGAGAGAAAAAAAAGACTGCAGGAGTGGGAACTCAGCTGGAACCAAGAGGGATTTGTTTTTCACTAGATCCAGGAGTCTAAAAGAGGTGTGCATTGAGCAAGGAGAGAGATGGGCTGGGGCAGGGTATAGGAACACAGATCAGATGACGGTGCACTGAGTTCAGCATAAGAGTTCGAGGAAAGCAAAGGGAAAAGTCTGTCTGCAAGGAAGATAAGGCTGGAGGAAGGATGGGGGAGAGCTTATATCACAGCTCAGTTCTCTGAACTGGAGGGGGGGCAGTGAGTGCTGCACTGGGCGCTGAGCCCAGAGGCAAAACTTCTTTCCCTAATAACATACGCAGGAGTAACAACACAATTCCTGCCTGCAAACCTCCCTTTGCATGTGTCAGGGACACCTCTGCAGCACCTCCCACAGCCACAGAGGTGCAGGAGACTCAGGAGAGGAAGCAGAAGGACTGCACGTGGCAGACCCATGGGAGGTGTCCCCTACTCCACCATGACCCACACAGTCAAGCAACATCTCAGAGAATTTCGAACACATTTCATTGCATGTGACATTGTGTTTGAAAGTTGTACTTTCAAGAGACAAAAAAATAATCCACTGACCGACATAAAATATCCAGTTTAAGTGAACCAAAAGTATTGCAATCGTTAAACAGTAATCATCTTTAATCAAAATTGCACCATAAACCCAAAGAAAAACAGTAGGAGCAAAAAACTGTCAGGCTCCTGTACAGCACAGCACCCTTGGAAGGAGGAGCTGTTTTAAGGAGGCAAAGAAGCGCGTAAGAATCACTAAAGCAGCCCATTTACAAATACAGCTGTTAACGCACACATTGCTGGAAAACACCAGCATTAAAGACATGGAAGCAGAATCTTCTTAGAACTCCCTCACAAGACTTGCTTGCAAGGGCAGAAATAGGGAAACAAAAGTGGCTGAACTGTTCCAATAGTGACTGGTTCACCAGAGACTTTTTTTTTTTTAATTAGTGAGATGTCTTGAACGAGTTTTGCTTTAGCAAACGTATTAAATGCTTGGAGAAGCATTATGAACAAGTCCTGCATTATACTTGTTAGCTTTCACCATGAGGGTGTATCGACTTTCAACCTCCCAGTAATTTTAGCAAAGCCAGAGCCTTGGTCTCTGCACCAGCAGTTTGTGTCCACTCTCAGAGCAGAGACCTGAAACCTCCTGGTTCCTCTCCCTGATATTTACATGATGTGTGAACAAAAATACACCGTTCCTCTGGAATCTGGAGGGATCTTTGCTGGGACTAAACCCCCTCATGCCAGGATTGTGCCTGGCCGATGGAGATGGGAAACCAAAGCTGCCTCCCAGCAGGGGCAGGTGGCCCCAAACAGGAGTCTTTGGGCTGCTGAGGTGGTGTCTCTCTTCAGCCCATTGAGAAACACTCAGAGGGGACAAAACTAACAATCGCTTGAGGCTAAAACACTTTACAAGCAGTTAGTGAACTGAAGAGAGAAATGAGAGGGTCGGTGCCACAGCAAAACACACAAAACAAGGCGGCCATGGAAAGGAAATACTTTTGCTGGTAACCTGGGAAAGCAAAAACGGGCAGGAGTGAACTCACATACACCAATACAGACCAACCCACACAGCCACCTCTCCCTCTGTGGGCAGTGGGCTGCAGCCAGGGAGAAGGCCAGAAGGGCTTGTGGCTGTAGAAACACAGCCACGCTGTCACCCTTGGCAATGCTTTCTGGAAATAATGCATCCAAGACAGTCCCAAATGCCTCTACCCATGCAGTTCTGCCTGAAAGCCCAAAGGACAAAGTAGCTCCAGTAGGAAGAGCACTTTGTAAGAGAAAATAGGTTTGTGATGGATTTTGCCCCAGATCAAAGAGAAGAGTTTATATGGAAGGGAGAACACTAAGGACAGAGGCAGGGGAGGCAATATTTTGACTCATACACACGTTGCCTGTAACACCACTTATCCTGGTTTTCCTACAGCCAGGAAGAGGCAGGCTCCTCCAGCCACATCCTAACTGAGCCTTCTAAGGAGGCAGGAATTAATTGATCACAAATTCCTTTCTCTCCATACACTATATAGGACTTTAAACAACAAGGTCTGGCTGAGGCACATTTAAGGCCTGAAACATTAGGACAGACAAACTCAACCACGCATAGAGAACTGTATGACTGCCTGTGGCCTGGGAGAAAGAGCTGTCTGAAGTGCAGCAATCCTTCAGGTGCAAAGGCCTGCCCTCCTCCTTCTACCATGATCTGGACAGCAAAGGTACAGATACTCCCTAAAGAAGAATCCTGGGCAGTAACTGGGCATTTCCTGCGCATGATACTATTAGAACAAAGAGGAATGTACCTCCTCCAGGAAAGCTGTGTGTGCTGCAAATTACACTTCAAACACTTCATCTAAATATCAAATGCTGAAATCTTCCAGGCAACACAGAAAGTATTTTGCCCTTTTTGACTATGCCAGCCAGGCTGGCTAGAGGGTCATGGAGTCAGATCATTTCCCTGTAAACATATGGAGGCCCATTAAATTAACAATCATGTAAGAAAGTCAAATATTGGAAAACCATCCCTCTCCAAGGTTTGGCCATTTTGTTCTCTTCTCCTCCCTCAAGAACCCTGGTCCACAACTGTCTTCTGCTGGAGACCACTTCAGAGCCGAGCAGAAACCATTCTGTCCTCTCACAGCACAGGCAGCAGCATCCTGCACCTCTGGCTACAGAACTCTCCACCCAGGGCTGCAGGTCTACTCTCCATCTTTACCTGCAGGGGTTCAAAACATGCCCCCAAAAAAGCACTCAGCCCAGCGATCCCACAGCCTGACAGTTTACAAAAGTCTTTCATGTTTTTTTTAGCTTTTGACCAGCTTCTTAGCTAAAAAATAGCTCAACTACGCTGAACTGCAGGAGATATTTTCCCACACCCATGGGCCTGCCTGTGGCTGCCAGAGCTGGCTCTGGGCTCAGATAAATTCCCCACTCTGGGTTCAGAGATCAGGCACACTGGCAGTCAACACTGTTACTGTTTTTACCTTGAACAGACCAAAACATAAATCAATGGCTGCTTAAAGAAAGCAAAAATATAATTCTATTAACAAATTATCGTTAATCTATACTGGACAAAGTTGACACCTTGCCTCTGTATATGAGGCTGCAAAACTCAATTACTGTTTGTGAAGTGCTCGGATGTCACAGCAGCAAAGTACCACAGAGAAGCTTGTGAGAAAATGAATACTTTGGTCTTGGTGAGCAGGGACACAAGCACACAGCAGGATTAACAAAGTTAGCTAGTGAGCATCTTCCATCCATGCACTGCTTCTGGAAGACACAGCCTGTGACCATGAAGACCACACTGCAGCACAGATAGACAAGAGACCTGAAGTAAAAACTAAGACAATTTTGGTCATGGCGTTTCCTGACTTTCAAGAAATCAGGAAGTTTACAGAGAAGCATTTCAACTTTACCATGTAGCTTCCCCCAGCACTCACCAAAATGTCTCCTGCAGCCCACAATCAGCCTCAGGCCCTCTCCTTCTGAACGATCTTCAAAACCACATGGACAAAGCCTGTTCTTAATGAGGCTTGTGGTCCCTTCCCAGAGATTGGCTGTGCTGACCAGTGACCGCCACAGCCTCTATGAGCAGCTCTGAGTTTCCTCAGGCTGGAAAGGCAGGACATGGCAGAGCCAACAGCAAGGGCTGCTTTCTCCTCTGAGGCCCAACAGCAGCAGGTAATGTGTTACCAAATTCCCTTTTGGTCAGGTGACAGCAAAAGAGAGCTAGAATGCTTGGATAGCCTTTCACAAATGGAACAGACCCTTTCATCAACACCACTGCCATGCAGCACGCTCCCACATCATTCCTAGTCCTAGTCTCCACCCATTTATCCTCTGCTCTTAATCTCTTATTTGATTTCCCAGCTTTACTTAAGTGAGCAGTGGATTTTTATAAGGGCTCCTCAACAGCACATTCACCACAAACATCACTTCCCCCAAAGTTTCAAAACACTCCCCACCCCTCCCCACAACCAAGAGGCAGAGAACTTCCCAGATAAGGCGGCTGGGGGAACAGTGACATTTTTAAATGACAAAGCAGCCTCCTCCCCCAGCCCTCTTCTCAGAAAGAGATGAACAACTTGGGGATGACACTTCACAAAAGTATTTGGTGAAGAGCTGCAGCCTTGTCTGGTGTGGGGATGAGATTGTACCAGACTGCAGGCAGAGTATTAATGGAAAGTGCCAGCCAGCTGGCCAAGGGGTTATCAGCTCCTTCCAAAGGGCTCTGCACTAAGGGCAGAGCCTCCACTACCAGCAGGCGCTTCCCAAAGCGGTCACACTTGGTCAGCTGATCTCTAAGTGACCTCTAAGCCCCAGTGAACCTTATGGGGTGAAGCATACTCACTGTCATTGCCTCTGCCCAGCACAGATTGCAGTGGTGCAGGAGCTCACAGTGGCTGTAATAGCTCCCAAGGAAAATGAGAAACTGAACTCCAGGACATTTTCCCCGGACTCCAGGCAAGGATCAGAAGGTTTATAGCATGGTGGAAGCAATACAACAAAACCAGGTGGTCTTTCCAGCCAGGGGAGCCATTTTGCTCTAGCAGGAGCCCTTCAGCCGTGGTGTACCTGGCACAGAGCACATGTGCTGATCAGCTGTGCAGGGCCCCGGCACACCTGAGTGCTGCAGCCATAGCACTCCATCTCCCAGGGGGACCTGCTGCCTGCCCCGAGGGAAGGGCAAGAGCAGCCTGCTACCATGGGATGTATTAAACCAGACTATATGCTGCTTTCCAAGCCAGGGAAAACCTTATGGCCTCTGAACTGCTGGCAAGGGAACTGCTCTGGGGCTGTACCATGAAGACGAGCTGCACCTTAGGCTCTGCTCTGCAGCAGGGATCACTCTCACCAGCTACCTGGAGATGATTCATCAGGTGCTTACCAGCCTCCAGGCTCACAAGGCACTTTAGGCAAGCAGACACCACAACAGGGCAGATCATCCCCTTCACTATGCTCACAGACACTCCCAAAACACCAGAAGTAACAAATTTCTGGAATCCCAAAGCTTTTGTCAGATGGCAGTAATGGCTCAAGGGGTCTATTCCTCTCTGAAAACATAGTGGCAGTTCTCCTGTGTTTGAGGGTTATTAGATGCTGCCCACTCATCACCTCTCAGCACTCACAGTTTCTTTACTGATCACCATACCTTTACAGGCTCTAGTCCAGAGGGGCTTTTCACAAATTTCAACAGGAATTAAAATTGATTTTTCTGGAATGCTCATTCACTCACACTGGAGTACAGGTAAGACTTCTGTACCACTCTCCCAGCAAGCTCCTCACACCAGAAGGAGGAACAGAGCTGGTGTCACAGGAGAAACTCCTCCAATACACACTGGCATTTGAGCTTTTGAGTGTGCAGTTTTCCAAGCCATACTTGTTATGTACGAGGTGCTACAGTATCATGAAAGATGGCTAAACGCACTCCCACATGTTTGTTTCTGGATAGGAATACTTCACCAGCTCTTACGCTAGAACATCTGAGACTTGCACTCACAACTTGGCCCGCATAAGCCCCAGCAAGCTCACTGTCCCTGGGCTTGCCTGCACTGTGTCCTCAGAGCTAAGATACAGCCCTTCCTAAACGTTTTAAAGCAGTGTTTTGCAACCTCTGAAACAACCATTTGAGCAATACTGGCCAAAGTGCCATTTTATACGTTTTAGTAGCTAGGAGAGAAGCAAAGATCCCAACAGCAGTAACCATTGAGGTAAAGCTCATACAAATTACTGTGCTAGACACATGGTTTGGGGCAGCACTGTAGGCTAAAGCCTCCTGTCTGGGGCTGTCAAGTCCATGACAGTCAGCTGTAAGCTGAACAGTCATTAAAACTTAATATCCATTTTGCAAACTGAAGCTTGAATGCTTCCCCAATTGGTGGACTCTTTTCCACTCCAAAGTTCACTGGGAGGAGATGGGAGTGTGAGAAATAGAGCTGGGGACTGTGGAAAGAAGGAGAGGACATATATTGTTTCCAGAGGGAGGTGGGAAGAGAAAAGAAGCAATCTCTGGAATTGATGGGAATGGAAACAGAGACGTGAAAAAGCAACTTAGAATTCCAGCTGTGACTCAGTTTTGACCTAACTGACGGGGCAAGGGGAAGGAGAGAGTGGACAAGAGAGGTCACCACTACAAATCCAAAATAACCGTGCCTCCACACACAGTCTGGTGGCAGGCAGTGACAAACCTCCGACAGCCGACAGGTAACAGGAGACTATTGCTAAAAATAAGCTCCCAGACCTCCCACTCCTCCCACTGCTAATGGCTGCAGGAATGTGGGGCTCCCAAAATTGTTAAGTGTAAATGCCCAGCTGCAGACTGACACTTCTCTGCAGTTACACAGTGTGTTAAAGGAACCCCCAAGCCAAGCCAGCAGCACACTGACATGGGGAGAGCTCACACAATTGCAGACATATCAAACCATCTTCTAAAAGAAACCCTTAAGCCTTTTGTATTGTACCTCACTGGTTTACTTATTCCTCTTTTGCGGATGTACAGTTAAACTCTGAGGTCAGACAATGCTGGCTTTGTTCCCAAAACAAAAAATCCTAACCCATCAGCCAGAGCCTGGGTTGTGTGTTCCAGCTCTGGGAGGCTGACGGACCCATCAGGATCCTGATCCCCCTACAGTCAGTACAGAGAGGAACATAAAGACCAGCTGAGCCCTGTCCTGTTTTCTCCCTCAACTGGGAGGAGCACAGAGCAGCAGGAAGGAGCAAGGCCCAAAGGCTTTGAAGCACACATCAATATTAGTCATGGGAAGACAAGTATTTTACAAACAGTATCAGCAATCACCACATCTCACTTTTCAGAGCAGAACATGACAAGGAAGGCGCATGCAAGAGAACTGCACTAATGCAACACTGTGAGATAAGATTAAAACCAGCAGCAAAAAAAGAATATTTATGAGAACTTCATATTTCAGTCATGTTGTGACATCTGCATTTTGATGTTCAGGCATTAAAGCACAGCCACAAGCACAGTGCTTGCTGCTGGCAGGTGGCACACAGGCAGGTCACAGGTAGGAGCTGCCCCAAACACCACTACTGTGTGTTTGCAACCACATCACTTGGTCTGATAAGGGACTTGATCTCTCCAAATAGATTCTTCTTTGTGAGTACAAAGGTACTGCGAGGAGGAGGAGACAGCAAGAACTACGACAACAGTAGGGCAATCAGTCATTTTCTCTCACATGATACGGAAATAAAAATGAAGCAGGAAGAAAATAGTACCTCTGTCAAGGGTCTTGGTCTTCTCTCTACAACAAATTCTGTGTGGCAGAGCTCACAGTAACTTGTGTTGGAGGAGGATAACCATTTTTCCAGGCAGCTCTTGTGCACGGTGCCCAGTGTTCCTGTGCAGTCACATGGGGAAAGCAGTCCCTCCCCACTTCCACCTTCATGACAGATTCGACAGATGGGACCATCACTAAAGAGGCAGAACAAGAGACAAACAGAATGAAATCACAGTCAGAGCAGGCAGAACAACACAGCCACAGCATCTGGTCCCACCAAGCCCCAGAAAGGCACATGAACAGCAGGCAGTGTGTGGCACAGCATGCCAGGAACCTGCTGCAGTAAGAAACCAGTCTCAGGGGGCCATGGGCTCAGCACATTTTAGGTCATTTAAAATCTGGAAGACCCATAACAACAAGAGAAGATGGCACATCAGCCTGGCCAGCTCAGCTGGCCCCAGAAGTGACTGCAACACACATCCCACAGTCTCCAGCTCTGCTCACAGTGGGCAGGGACCGATACCGGACCCAACATCAAGCCTGAAGCACTCATGCAAATCCAGAAGCCCAAAGCGAAGCCAAATGCTCCACAGTAGTCATAGCATGCCACAGCAACCTGCAGCCACTCAGTAAGTTGGCAATCAGAGTCACATTTACCAGATCACCTGGTAATTTTCAGCCCACCTTGGCTCTGCAGCCTGGGCTGAGCAGGAACTGCACAAGGGACAGCAGTATCTCGACACAACTGCACTAACCCTGGAAGCTCACCTCTCCAAGAACACAACACAGTATTTCACAGCCAGCAGGCACCCAGACCAAGGTCTCCAGCATACAAACCCTCTGCCCATTATTGCACAGTAACTCTCTGGCATCCCATAGGCACACCCTCTCCAGAGCAACAACTGCTCTGCAGTGTTCGGCCTCTCGGTGGCTGCAGAAATGCTTTGGTGCTTCAGCAACAACACCTTCTTGGCCATGAGTTTCAACTACAGAATCATACAGAACCTCAGAGAATCAGAGATACCTATCAAAGAAAGTAACAAATACTTTCAGAGATGCAACCTTACCCCCAGGAGGCCTGCGTTGCTCATCACACTCAAACCATCCATCTGTTCCCAAGATACTCCTTACACCTTCAGCTGGCACCACTGACTGTGAACAATTAGCGCTACATCTTTCACCAGACCAGCTTGCCCGAAGTCCCAGCTAACCTGGCCTGGAACACTTACAGGGATGGGGCATCCCAGCTGGCATCCCAAGGCACAGGTTTCTTAGCAGCCCTGTGCCACACATGCCAGTCCCGTGATAAGGATGTTTTGGGCTCCCTGCGAAGCCCCAGATGGCTCTAGACACCAAAGTTTGCTGTTCCCAGCAGTTCAGTACATCTCTTCAGCATTCACTGATCACTAAGATAATTTAGGAACAAAATACTGGACAGCAGAGGCCCAGGGCAGGATTGCCTTCCCTGGACCACAGAAACCAGGCCCTCACTAGTATCTCACTTCCCACCGGTCATTTCTTTCACACAATTTTCCTCTTACATCCAAAGCCGCCCAGATTTGGGGGTATGAGAGAGAGTGAGAAAGGAACATCTTTATTTCAAAGACCCTATTGTATGTCCTCTTGAAATCCAGGTGAGCGATATCAGATATTGCTTTTCTACATATTGCTGACAGAACAAAAGCCACACTGAACCCATATCGTAGTTCACACTCCACTGCTATTCTGACTTCAAAAAACCCCACCTGACTGCAGAAGTTCGTGGGATTGCAACACAACGGTCAGAGCAAGCACTTAGCACTATCTTCAAAAGCTGCAGCACCACTTCCATTAGTTTGCACAGAAAGCAAGAGTGAGACATGGAAGCATAGTTCAAGGAAAAGGAGCACGCTGGGGAAAAAGGTTGGTGGGACGTGAACGAAAGAGAAGAGCAAGCACGGAAATGCATGTCAGCTCGCTAAAGGAGAAGCAAGAGTCCTCTCTTCGTGTGCCGCAGGAGACCTCTACCACTTTCAATTCAATATTTAGCTGGTTTCATCCCAATCGGACTTTTATTCATATTTAGGGCTGTGAAACTATTTACACCCAATGTACACCATCCCCTTCTCTCTGCCAAACATCACCGGTGAACCACTGACCCGGTGTTCTCTCCTTTTTACATGCCTTTTATTTAGAGGACTTCTTCAGCCAGGACAATCCCTGCAAAAGGTGCAACAGGACTCTGGGGAGGTGATGGAAACTTCATCGTCAGAGATCCTGGAAACTACATCAGACAAGGCTCTGAGAAGGCTTGATCTAAAAGGAGGCTGGACCAGACATCCTATGGAATTCCCTTCCAATTAGAATTATTTGATTGTTCTGTAACATTTGCCATAAAATGCTGTACCAGAACAGCAAAAGTACAGCCTGCACACAGAGTCCTAGCAACATGGACAGACAATCCCCTAGAGCCTCCAGTGCTCTCATGCATCCATTTCCTAAGAAAAGTCATTTCCTAAGAAAAGCATCTGTATTTCCTCCATTCTCTTCCTGTTTGAGAAGTTTCACATTTCCAGCACATTACTATAACCTTGGCTACCAACAAACAATCCAAAAGGAAAAAATTTGCTGACAGTGTGTGAGAAAAAATTCTTATCAGACTTCATTCTCCTTCCTTCCTTCCCCCCACCCTCTTTCCCCCCTCTCCGGGTGGGGGCCCGGTCACACTCCCACATGATACATACTCAGACACAGTTCTCCAGCAGGCTGTAGACACCATATCAGTAATTCAACATTCCAGTGTAGTCACACTGCTCCTGGCTTTGCTGTGCTTAGTGCTGGTGACAAGGAAGACACTGAAACCCACCACTACCACCAAAAGAAACAAACTGGTGTCCATGTAGAAACATAAGGAATCCTGTTGGAGTTTTTTAACCTGTGTTTCCAGGCAGTTTTCCCACACAACTATGACACCTCCACAAGTTTTAAAATGTTGAACAACTTCTCACGCAGCCTATCTATCGCCAGAGAGCAAGCCCAGTTCCTTTCACACTTTTATTAATCTGCTCCAGGTTTCCTGGATGCAGCAATTATGTTTGCCTCTGTTCTCATCCAGTTTCCCTGCATCCCTCCCCCATGTCTGCAATCACTGCTTTCACATCCCATAAATGTTTGACCAAATTCATTGAAAAAAACCCCAGCTGTTCAGACAGGATTTCTGAACAAAAAATGTAACAGCTCTCGGTATCTGGATTGAAAAATGCTGCCAAATGTCCTCTACTCTGGAAGCTGCTCAAAACACATGACAAGAAGTCACATCAGGAGAAGTCTGAGCCAGGGAAGCTGCCACGTGTCCCCTCTAGCAATAGCTGGATGCTGTAATTCCTGCAACACAAACACCCTCCCCTCCCTGTGGCTGAAGATCAACACCACGCCTTTACTCCATGGACTTTCCTGGAACAGGGGCTGTGCTGCCCCTCCAGCCCCTCAGCCGTCTCCATGAACAGCACGCTGCCGTGTGCCTGTGCTGCCTCGCCCGGAGCAGCTGCAGCTCTGGGGCTGCCATGAGCACGGCAGCTCCAGGCCACCAGCAGAGGGGACAGTGGGAGTCCCGCGGAGTGCGCAGGCCTGGGAAGCAGCCAGCTCACGGGCATTCACACTCGGTATTAGCGCCCTGGCAAACTCCTTCACAAACCAGGACTTTGCCGTTTCCCTGTACCCATGAACCACGAAAAAAAAGGGGAAGAGCCCAGCTGCAGCTCCGAGCCCTGTCTGTGCAGCAGCCTCACCTCTGGGCGCCCAGCGCCTTGATCACGGTGGAGAGGAGCCGCCCATCCTTGGCGGTGACCTGTGTGATGTACTGTGGGCGGCCGAGGTCCGAGTCCTCCACCGACTTAGAGAGGGCAGCGCTTCCCGGACAGTCGCACAGGGAGCCGGGGAGGTGGCAGCAGTCGCCTGTCGTCATGGCAGCTCCAGGCCCCTCTGTCCCGGGCCCGGCACCCGGGAGACCTGCAAGGAGCAGCACCGCAGTCAGAACCAGAACCCTGGAGTGCCCGAGCCCTCACGCTCCTCCAGCACCACTCGCGCTAGCAGCACCCCAGGGCCCCAACAGGCACGTGTTTTGTGAGTCTTCTGTGCCCTCTAATAGGCTTTGTGATGTTGCCTTGCCATAAAATTAAGGCTCCAAATGTTCTACTTACATAATTTACCATCAGAATTGCAAATTTGCCTGTTCCAGAGAGAATTCCTGGTAACCACCCTTTAACCTGATGACGCCTTTCAAACTGAATGTGCCGACCCAGAGATGGGGAAGGCAACCAGAAGTTCCATGGGCCTGTGCTCCTCTGGCCAGAGCCATCCCGAAAACTTACATTCATACTCTCCATAAACACAGCCAAGTTTCACCTGAACAGGGCACCTAAACCTGTGGCTAGATTCAGGAGGCCCTTCTCAGCTGCCGTCAGGAGCTTTCTGAGCACTTGAAAGACTGTCCAAGCCCAAAAGGCTCCCCCACCCTGCCTTTAATCTTTATTTCTTTAAAGAAATGCACATGCTTCCATTTCTATATCCCTTGTGGTATGTCCCAACAGTGAGTGTGTGGATATGAACCTCCCAAAAGCACCAAAAATCCTCCCTGGGAAGGGTAGCAGGCCAGCCTGCCTCCTTTCCCTTTCAACTGTTCAGACCAATCACGACTTTCACAAGAGCCACGTGCAAACAGCAAAGCACACCAGCAAATTTTCAGCATTTACCCAGAAAAGAGAACACATGGAAAAAACAGGAAATGCAAGAATTGGAGAGAAGATGCAGAGAAAAGCCCAACATGGCAAACCAGGAGCTGGCTCTGATGAGCCACGTGTGGACAGGAGAACTCTCTGCCTTCGAGGGAAGGCAGCAGCTCGCCCAAGCTGCCAGCAATAGCGAAGTCCCTCCCTGGCAGCGGGTATCTCATCCCCAAAGTCAAGTATGCTCTGCAGCTTCAGAAAAATCCTGGTTTTGCCAATCTCCAATTTTTGCCTTTAACATGGTCCCTGAGAGGCAGCTGTGCAGAAACAAAGAGCTGGGGTTACAGTGAGTCATGCTGAACACAATCCAACAACATTGTACTGCTGGTAAAACCAAAATCCCTGTGTCTGTAAATAGGACTGCCTTATGTAAGGCACACACAGTAATCCCTGTGTGCCAGCACTGCTGGGATCAGAGCTGGAATGCTGCCTCATCCTGGTGGCTGGATTTCAAGATGAAATAAATCCATAAAAGAAGTTCAAATGAAAGCAATGAAAAGGAAAAAAGGGAAGGAATAAAAGGAAATAACCACAACCCCAAAGAAGATATACGAAAATAATAAGGTTTGTTAAATTTCAGGGGAGTGGGAAGAATCTGCAATCTTTGCCTCTTGGAAGTAGGAGCAGGCAAACAAACCTTCACCATCCCATCCAAGGAAAGGCTTTTTTGTTTTGAGATCTCTGTGCACAACAGGAGCCACACATTCCCAAGAAAATTCAGTTCTGTCAGGTTCAACTAAGCCAAAATCTAACTAATATAACTAAAGAAAATAAGGGCTTGTTCCTGGTTGGAAGTTTGGCCACACTACAGAGGAAAAAAACCAAAAAACCAGTACAAGAACGTGATCCTTGAAGCCCTGAAAACACTGATTTGGGTAAGCATAAATGCTTTTTCACATCTTGGAAATTAACCAACTCACACAATCAAGGGCTTCATCTGTCAGGACAGCTTCCTTCATGTACATGCATTCAAAAGGGAGAGAGCCCTTCACCGTTATCTCAGCACCAGATGCCAACTCTGGTAGCATCCCCTCACTTTACAGAATAGTTCCTAATTTCTAATAGAAGACTTTCTAATCTCTTTATTAAAGCTGCTCCTGATAACTATCTGTAATCCTTCCTTTGCATCTGAGCAGGAATAAACTTGAGCTTGTGGGCAGGTCAATCCTCTTCAAAATGAACGTGAATCTTTTCATCAACTTAAAAATTAACTTCATAGACTCAGTCTCTCTCTCCACCTGTGCAAAGAACACACAGAGTAAGAGTTACTTATTTCTCCTCTTCAAAAAAAAAGGCTGCAAACTCTCCAACTTCAAGGAGCAAAAAGTAAGATGATAAATGCTATTGGAATTACTTAAGTCAGCTGTTCTGCAAGTTAAAGAGGTCTTTCAAATTTAACAACCTCTGACTGAAACAAGCATGAGAAGATATATGCTTTTAATAAAAAGGTCAGTTCCATTTGTTCGGCCAAAATGTTGTTTATTTTAAAGTCCAGAGGAAAAAGGTCCATTCTGCATACTGGAATAAAACTGCCCTCGCTGACTGTGTCCTGGGAGTATTTATACTGAGGCTCCACACCTGACAGACACAGGCAGCCCCATGACCTTGCCCTGGCAGCCCTACTTGGGCTGGAAGGGAATGGCCACCCTGCTGTTCTTCAGGAAACATGAGGGTTTCTGTTACGAGTTATTTGGCATTTCCTTATCGGGGTCCAGCCCAGGGTAGAACCTGAAGTCATCGCTTTAATATCTGACTCATGCCATTCAGCAAATACGAAGGAAAAGCAGCAAGATTTTCATGGTTAGTAAAGAAGTAACTGAAATCCAAAGATAACATCTGCAGTGCACTCGGGTTCCAGTTCCATACCCAGTGGAACATGAACCACGGTGTACAGCCAAGTCAGTCCCTTTCCTGATCCCTGAAGGATCAGCTCATCAACACACAGCCTTCTTTCACAATTGTCAACAGCTCATCCAACCCAAACCCAGTCTTCAAAGAATCGTTCAGGTTGGAAACGGCCTTTGAGATCATCCAGTCCAACTGTTCCCCCAGCATTGCCAAGCCTAACACTAACCCATGTCCCCAAGTGCCACATCCACACAGCTTTTAAATCCCTGCAGGAATGGTGACTCCACCACTGCCTTGGGCAGCTGTGCCAGTGCCTGACGTCCCTTTCCATGAAGGAATTTTTTCAGCCTAAACCTCCCCAGTACAACTTGAGGTTGTTCCCTCCTCTCATCCTGTCACTTGTTACCTGGGAGAAGTGACTGACCCCCATCTGGCTGCAGTCTCCTTTCAGGGAGTTTTAGTGAGAAAGATAGTCCCCCCGAACCTCCTTTTCTGAATACCCAGCTGCCTCAGCCACTCCTCATCAGATTTGTGCTCCAGCCTCTTCCCCAGCACTGTTTACAGCAGAAACATCAAAATCCTGAGGTGAGAAACAAGACCCAAACAGCTGGTTTGAACCATACACTGTTTTTTTTTTTCTAAGCACCTGTGATTTCTGAGCCCATTCCTTGGGGGTACATTTCTTGTCCACATTTTAAAAAAAAAGTCTTGGAGATACTAGGTTTATTATCAACACCCCCTCTGCTGCCACAGTTAGATATGAGCAAATAAACCGGAAGTCTCTTCTCAGTAACATTTTGCATCCTCAGCTTCTGAGTAGATCCAGAACATAAAAGGTTGAATTTGTAGATATTACCAAACTGAAAGAAAGCAAACCCTGTTTGTGGAAAGTTGGCTCAGAAGAGCAAATTCTGCACTAGAATTCCAAAACTCAAACACGTGCAGCAAAATGAGCCAGTTCCTTGAAGAGTAGTTTGTGCTCTGTCACTGTTCCAAGGCAGAGACCAGGGTGCTGGTGCGGGATCCTGCTCCATGACCTAAGTTAAACATGTCTGCAAGATACTCCCCTAGTCAGTCCTCATGCATTGCAATGAGATATGGCATCCAGTTTATATCATCCAAAGGGCAATGAGGCAGGCAAAACTCCCTCAAAAGACTACAGAGATCAGGCTGCACCAGTGCTCTCCATGCAGGAGATGTGCCCAGCAGGAGTAAGCAGGAGTCAAGGAGCTAGAGTCCCTCAGCTCTGCTCTCCATATTTGGACTTTGAAGATGGACCAAACACTTATTTCTCCCAGACAGGGAAACCACAGCAGGCCAGATGAACACCTGGATCAAGGCCACAAAGGGAAAAGCACAGCCAAATGATGGCAGTAATGGGAACTGTCAGGTGCAGGTCATGGCTCTGCTGTGCTGCTCGTGGCCTGTCCACTAATGAATATCCAAACCAGTCTAAAGCCTTGGAGCAATCCTGCGGCTTTGATAGGATCCAGAGCAAACTGGAACTAGAACCAGCTCCGCCTTCGTTGGGTGCAGCCTATACACACCAGCTCCTGAAGAGGTTGGCTTCCCTGGGACATTTCCACCAAGAAAAAACCCAACACATAAGGCTGTCAGTGGCCAAGTCTGTTCCTTTCACTGAGCAACCCATTTCCCTGATTACTGTGACTGAGACCTGGCACCTCATCCATGCTGCCACCAGAGATAACCAAGTTGTGTAGCCGACATAATTTACCCATCTGTACACAAGGACCTTTTTTTTATTTTTAGCAGGTAACCCACTGATGGCAGACCAGAGCTCCAACCACTGCTCACATGAGCTGAAGTCTGATGCTGGGTGCAAGGCTTCTCAGCCTGCTTTCCAAAGCCCTTTTAGCCACTTTGGGCACACAGACACTGAGTTTTCTAATCGTGTGATCCTGCAAATGTCACCAGTGAACTGAAGGTTTTCAGTTGCTAAAGGGCATTTCCAAACATCAGTGCTTTCCTTTTTACCACTAAAACTGGATTTCCCAAATCCTGGGCCTTACAACCATCTGAACATCTCTCTCCATCTTGAGAGAGACTGTACAAAGAATTGCTTCCTTCACACATCTAAGCACCTGCTCCCACACCCCCTATCTCATACAGCTAATGTACATCTACCCACAGCCCAGATTCAATCCCAGGTGTGCAGCACATCCCCCAGCACCACTTCTGCCTACTGATGCACTGGCCTCACCGCTGTACCTGTAGCCCCTGCGCTCTGGGTGACTGGCAGAGTACCCCCTCTTCTACATCTGGCCTCTAGACCCTCACACCCAAGTGATCACACACCTAAGACACTGCCACCAGAGATACACATGGATGGGATGCAATGAGTGGTCTGAAGTGCTCCCTGCTACTGTTAAAAGGTTGTGTGAGTGGATTAATCTGAAGAAAAAAAACCCCAACAACCAGTCTCAAACTGCACAGGGCTTTGTTTTCAGTTTTGTTTGTTTAAATGTACTCTCTGCTGAGGGTTGAAAACCACAGTATTATCTTGCTCTTTAGTAAAAATACATTATTTTATACATCAATTGACTCCCCAAAGTTACCCTGCCAGTCTGCTATGTAACACCTTAAAAGTACCCAGAAAGCCAGCACGGGATCTGCCTACGCTGGACCCATCAGCAACTCTCCCATCGCTCAGGGTCTGGGAAGAAATTTCATTAGTCCTATGCTCAGAAGTCACCTAAACACAACAGCCCTAAAGGCAGGGTGCAAGGAGCCCTGTCCAGTGAGAAAAGTGACACAACATTTTATGGCATATACCTCAACATTAAAAATAAGATCTGATGCCATGCAACAGCTTCTAAAACATTTTAAAGTTTGGTAAATAATGCACAGGAAAGCATTTAACTGTCCAGGAGCTTCTCTATTTCCTGCCCTGCCTGCAACATTTGGTTGGCAGTTGTAGCTAAAGGACATGCTGTAAAAACTTCAGCCATAACTTGCTCTTCAGAGGATGCCAGTGGAGCAATGCTGTGGATCAGAGCCAGGGGACAGCCCTGACCCTGGGCTCAAAACAAACCCCAAAAAGCAAGGGAAAAAAATAATCAAGGCACAACATTCTGGGAGCTTGTGAACCTTCTGATAAAGCTTCACACCAGGAAACTCCTCCTACGCCTTTAACAGCAAAAGCTTCAGGCTGATTCCAGAGGTTCACCTGCCTCATCTCTGGCATTGAGGTCAAAAACACATGCCCCAAGTTTAACCCTGTAACACCCAGGAGGAGGTCAGATGCTTAGAGGACACAGCCTTTCTGGACTCCTGTGTTTGTCACATTTGTACATGACCACAGCTAGACTTGGCTGGGCTGCCTCTCCACTGTTCCAAAAACACAACTCAGCAGCAGTCAATGGTAACTCAAGCCTTCACTCACTGGCTGCTGCTGGGGACAAATGATCATAACTTCTCTATACCGAGAAACTATTTAGATATATTCTAGAAGCTCTAGGAGTCTTGATTGTTTAGATTGTGGCAAATGTGTTTGCAAAAACAGACGAAGAGACAGTCTTCCACTTCCATTTTTTCCAAAGACACACTGCCAGGATCTGACTTCTATTCCCAGGATCTGATTTCTGTTCCCCATTGGTAAAAAAATGCTGCAGCAAGCCTTGGTGATCAGTAACTGCTGTTTTCCAAAGCCAACATCCACACACATCCCTCCTCTCCAAAACTTCAGCGTATTGGATCAATATCTGCAGCAGTTTCACTTCATCTCCATGTCTTGAAGCAATGGAAAACTATTGGCTGGTAAAGATGACGTTCCTGTGGCACAGCTCCCATGGGGCTCGGGAGAGATCCCAGCAGGTGAGAACCCTAACTTTCAAACAAGGCCCAAGGGATGGGTCTCATGTGGACACAGCAGAGGTGCAACACAGCAGGGGTCCCTGGATTTCACCCATTGTTTTTCAAACAAGTTTCTTCGTTGCTATTAAAGTTACTCAATATTAAAAAAGAAGCAAAAGGTTCAAGCTTAAATGTTGAAAAAAAAAGCAGTATAAAAAGAAGAAGTCTAAAGTATGGTTTTTTTCTTGCTGTGCTTGAGAAAGATTAGGCTGTATGTTACAGCTGGAATGCCAAAATGAACAAAGTTATCTCAGATCTTTCGAGACTTGCTATCTGCCACAAAGCCACATGAAAGGAAAGTTTACCGTGCACTTTAATTACCAACATCTGGAAAAACGAATTGCAACATTAAAAGAAAATTCTTTGCAGAGGGTATCTCCAATCAAAATTCAGTCATTTTAATAACAAATTTCATAAGGGAACAACTGAAAACCAGCTGGGGCATGAGAAACACCTGTGACTCCTCTGAGGATTCAAAAGACATCAGCTTTTACAAGTGAACAGCAGTACAACTCACTACATAATGCAACTACACAGACTCTGCACCCACTTCCCTCTGTATTTTATCACCCTCTTTCTCCAGGGAAAGAAAGATGCATTAGTAAGACTTGAAACTGAAACCATGAACCAGGGTGGAACATAAATGGATTATCATGCCTACAAAGCAAAGCAAAGCTTGCAGAGTGCTACCCATCACTGGGGACAACAGCCAGCCCACCAGACACAAGCACAGCCCTGTCCTGCTGAAGGAACCAGAGCCGTGTGGCCTCTAACATCTCTCTGCACCCATGTACTTTACAAAATACCAGCAGCAGACACTTCTGCTTCCCAGCTCTATGGCTTCAGCAAGCTCCTCTTTATAGAGAGGCAGCCTCTGCAGCAAGGCCAAAGCTCAAGTGCTCCCCAGTCCTGCACAATCACTTGCCAAGCAGCTGCAGTTTGTTCAGAACAAATGGATTTTCCAGCTGTGGGTAATACCTCAGGAAACAGAATTTTAGTGTAGCAGTAACACATGTGCCAGATCAAGACTGCAGAACCCACACATCACAGAACTGGTCAGTCCCTCAAAGGGCACGACTCAGGAGGATGCAACACATTATTTCAGGATTGGGAAGCCCAGGTCAGAAAGAACTTGCACTCTCCCCAGTGTTTTCCTTCTTGGTTTATAAAGCACCATTTACATTGGTACACAAATAACAAGGCTCTGCTTGGAGATGGACTGGAGCTGGAACAAACCACCAGCACAGCACGCAGCAGCTCTGCTCGCTCTGACTGCTCAGAGCAGCGCAGACACTGCGCCACCGCCACATGAAACCAGGCAGCACGCTCAGCTCCCAGGAGACATCTGATCTGGAATTTAACTTGACTATTTATATTTTTTAACCCAGCTGTATCACAAATCTCTTCAGAACATTCAGCTTTCAAAGAGCTTTCCAGCAAAGGCACCACCAAAGGCAGCCTGTGACTCACCACCCCGCCCGGGAGAACTACAGAGCAGATGCCAGCTGAAAGCATCCCCACGGTCAGCCAGAGAGAAGGATTCACTGATCCCAGCCAACTACACCAGTGTCTCCCTTCTGCCCACTCCTTACTGCTACAGATTCCCTCCTCAAGTGAAACTTCACAATTGGTATCTGTGCTGCAAAACTCTCTCAGTTCAGTTTGCAATGTTTTGCTTAGGCTGCATTTCTAGTTCTTCTGGACACAGGCCCTGTCTGATTTGTCTGCAGGGGTGTACAAGAAAAACTGGGAGGAAATAAATTGAAAACAGTTCAGAATTGAAGTTTACCTTTCCCCTCCCACCACTCTCAAATCTAACCCCCAAAAGCTTTCAGCTGAAACAGGACTAAAGCTCTCAAAGCTTCAAACAAAGAAATCACTGTTCAAGTCAAGACTACACAACTTGGTGCATTCTCCTTTCTGCAGAAAAGTGCTTTAGAAGTTAAATTTGATTTGTTTGTACTTATATTTCCTGAGCCAGTGCTGCTCCTTGCCCCTTGTTCCCTCTTTTTAGGAAATGGAGGAGAATGGTTCCTTCAGTCTATCAGTAATTTTGTGAGAACTGATTAAAATTGCATCAGCAATTACAGCATGTCTGTCCTTGAAGTTAACCGCACATAATCATCTCGGCTTCTATCAGGAATTGAAAAGTTTAGTTAGAGCTGCTATATAAAATCTAGAAGAAAAATTTACAGATGCCTATTTATTTGAAATGGGGGCAAATGACAAATTCCAAACCGTAACACTGTTTGTTCTAGAGAGGGTTGGGGCAGAAAAGGCATTTGCAAGGCTGCTGGGTAGGAAGAGCTGCAGGTCAGTATAGCTCCTATTGGGCTGCTCCCTTCACTGGAGGATGCACAGAGTTCAGTTCCTGCCTCAGGACACGCCAGCAGTCACTGCTTTCAGGATTTTATCATTCTGCACTTTACCTTCAGTGCTTAGAGCTCTCACTGGCTGTAACTGCACAGCGTGAGAGGCACATTCCACCCCCAGAAAAGGTGCACAAGATCCTAAGACACCCAATTGTGACTTCCCTGGTTCCCAGCAAGACGAGCAGCCAAGAGCCCTCCCAAACCAGCTGCAGCGGGAAACCGCCCCCCCCTCCCAGCTGAACTGCATTGCTGCTGCAATGAGCTACAGCTGATCTGGTCTACTTACAACAAACACGGCACAAAGACACAGATTCCAGGGAAGACCTGCTACAGTTAGGGCTGGAGAGAGAACAAGACCAGGACTAGGAGGTGGAGATCCTGCTGTTCACGTGCATAACATGAACTGTGTTGATAAGCCATGAACTTGATAAGCCTCAGTACAGATTAATGCGTCATTTTACCACCAGAGAAAGCTAAGGTACACAGACTTCATGGAGACCACTTACCCACCCTGCTTTGGTGCTGTGCCCATTTCCTTCACAAGAAAGTGCCCCAGGGCTCAAATTTTATACATGGCTTGTCCTGAACATCACAGACACTGTGTGCCCAGGTGTCACTCACTGACATGTGCCCAGAGTGCTTCCAAGGGGGCAAAAGTCAATAATCGAGACCATCTCCCTCTTGTGGGAAAGGCTGCAGCCAAGAGCAGGCAGAAGCGTAAGTTAACCAGAATACATTAGACTGGGAGGGAGAAGAGACACCCCAGCTCAAACTTCAGTCTGGAGGGGAAAGAAAACTAGTTTGGAAATGGAAACTCTGAAATCTCCAAGTATCCAAAGCTGAGTCAAAGTCAAGTGGAGAAAAAATAAACTCATCCTGTAGTTTATAGTTCAGGATGCCCGATTCCTCCCTTCACTTTCTAAGAAAAGCTTCTGTGTTCTTAGTATGAAAACCCAAGGTATTTTAAACAATAGCAAAGTCCCCAAATGCTCATTTTGCTTTGTGCCTCTACTTGCAGAACTACTAAAAGTCATATCCTGACAACTTGCAGCAGTCCCTCAGAAACACAGAGTCTCAGAGTCCATATGCAGCCTCAGCTTGCCATGGATGCATTTTGACTTGATTTTGGTCATGCTGCTTCAAGAAAACAATGCTTACTTCCTCCCAGGGAAGTATCGTGTCCTACACTTGCTTGATGCGGGCCAGCTTCGAACACCTAGAAGTGGAAAGGCCCTCTCCCAGCATCCACGAAGGCAAGAACTCTGTTGGCAGCTGCATCAGTCACATTGTAGTTCTGCTCATCTGCATGGTCCCCTTGGCATCCAGCACAGGGTGACCTCACCCTGAAGCCTCTGTGCAAGCCACAGCAAAAAAGAGCAGTAAAACACATCCAAAACAAGGAACATTAGTTCCAATGCTATTTTCTGTTTCCACTTGGGCACTGGTGCTGATCAGCTAATCACACACAGGCACCTCTAGCTTTACAGCTGTTATGGTGTGTCCATGAAATACACATTAGGCTCACACTTGGCCATTCTGTGTGCCACCTAGTCTGCTCTTGGCAAAGCCAAGACTTCCCTACAGATGCAGGCTGCCTGCAATACTCCCCAGTGTGCGCCTGGGGGTAGTTAGACCTTCTGTCCTCAACTGGGATTATTAAATTCACTGTCACGGTGCATGTGACCTTCCCTTCAAAAGGTGACACACTATCACAGCTTCAAATACACCTGAAAAACCAGGGCACTTCCAGCCTCCACACACTCCCCTGCACAATCCTTTGGAGATGCAGGAAGGTATCCAAACACTTTAGCCTTGGAAAGCCAAGACTAACATCCAGCTGTTCAGAGGATTATTCTGTGCACATGTGAGGGCTTTACGTCTTCACAAGCAGGGTGACAAAGGGGACTGGCCACAGCCAATGCAGCTGGCTGACCCTGCTGACATCACAGGCATTCTCAACAAGAACCTGGAAGAAGGTCAAGAAAGTGCTAGAAACTGCATCCAAAGGGAAAGACACAGAGATAAATGCTTGTTGGAAGGAGAGCAGAACAAGAGTATGAGCGTGCCAAGCAAAATGAAGGTCTGGTAATAGAGAGGGTTAAGAGAGGGACAGAAACAGTCCCTCAGGGATAAGCAAATAAAGGGCACAGGGTGGGATGAGAAGCACATCCTCACTGACAGATCTTCATCACACACATCAGGGCAGGGACAGTGCATTGGATACAAACAAGCAGGATAAAAAGCCAGAGCTGCTTTAGATAACCCTGACACTTCTAGTACACCATCATCACCCCCAACATGAGCAACACCCCACTTGCCTGCCTGCAAAATCCGAGCTCTGCACAGCTCCCTCCAAGAGGACAACAGCCTAAACACTCCTTGGCTCAGCAGCACCACACAGTGCAGATGCATCACCCCACGCCTTGGTGGCATCACTTCTGTGGGCACTAAGTGCAAGCAACTGCACACTCCAGAAACCTCCAAGGCCATGGCACGGCTTTTCAGTTTGTAATCTTGGTCCCCCCATCAGATCTAGAATGTATAACAAGAGGAAGTGTTTGAGACTGCAACAAAAACACCTCCCATGTCACAATCACCTTCCTGTACACGAGCCACAGGCTTATCCCTTGGATAAACCCCACAAACCACCAGTTCTGGTCCCTGTCACAGACAGCTGGCTTAAGAAACCTGAGTTTAAATGAGACAGACTTAAAGATTGCCAGTTTATGAAAAGTCCATCATAAACTCTAAGCTTATATCACAGAGGAAAGCAGCTGCTGCTCCAACACAGGACTGCAGCAACCTCTTCAGCTGTGCCATGACACAGAGCTCATTCTCTTGGGAAATCTGTGCACCAAGCTCTACAAGGCAGTGTGTCCGTGCACACAACGCTCGGGGGGCACAAACAGGCAGCAGAACGCTCCCAGACACGTGAAAAAACAGGTACGGGAGCCCACTAGCAAAGGAAACTTTTCCTAATAACTGCTTATACTCAAGGAAGAAGAATCTAATGAACAAACAAACGCCGCTTCTCAAATCTCCGGCACTTCTGTCCCTGGTGATGTCTGCACGCGACACCCCCGACGCTCCCGGCGGACGGTGCCAGCCCAGTCCAGCCCAGCCCAGCCCAGCCCAGCCCAGGCCCGGCCGGCCCGGCCCGGCCCACCCAGGAAGGGCCGCGGCTCAGGCGTGGGGGCCCCGCACAGCGAACACAGCGCAGC
>VZTJ01003339.1:222275-240815 GCA_013397795.1 Orthonyx spaldingii
GCCCTCCCCTCCCCCGCCCCGCACCCCTAGGCCCGCCCCCGCGCGGGGCCCGGCGCTGCTCCCCCCTCCAGCCGGGCACGGCCCCGGAGCAGCCCCGGACCCCGGGACAGCGGGACCCCGGCACGCCGAACGCGGCGCCCTGGGGCGGTGGAACTGCCCCGGGGGCAGCGGGTACCCCGTCCTGCCGCTCCCCGGGGGCGCTGACAGCGGCACCCATCCCCGGGCCACCCTGCACTCGGGCGCGGGAGCCGGCCCCACCTTATTCTACAGTTGTGGCTGGAACAGAACTTTACACAGACGGTATGATTTGGCAATCTTTATATCCACAATACATCATAACCGTGCACAAAAATCGAGTGATGTGTTTATTTACAAAGTGAATTGCACTTAACACAGGAACCAGGAATAAAAGTAAATGAAAGGAACCTCTCTTCTGGGTTGCATAAAGGCCCAGTACTATTTATAGCCTACAAAGCCTGATAGTCAACACTACCATGCATTATCTGACCAGTGTAAAATAGGAATTGCTGTTATTTATTGAAACAGTGCAGCCCTGGAGATACTCATTCCATGGCAACATTCCGTAAATCACCATCCCAACTACATTTAAGAGTCTACAAGTCAAGAGAACTTATCCTTCAGCCCCCACTTACTGTGTTTTACTTGAAGGACAGTTAGTCTTCCCCTCCAATTGTCTGATTTTCCTTAGCTGAATTTCAGGCCGCTACCTTTAACACTGTTCTAGTTTTTCATGTAGGAAAAAATCTTCCCTAAGTGACTGAGCCGCTTCATTGCGATCTTCTTTTCTTCTACAGAGACCAGAAACTCTAAGCAAGTTCTTCCTTCATGCTTGGAAGGGAAATGATCACCAAACCTCGGTAAGACTCAGCCATATACAGATCCCACCCACACCTTCTGGAGCAGTATAGCATGCAGGGATCAAAGCACCAGGGAGCAAAAATACCTCCTGTACATTTTTCCAACAGCTTTTGTTAAGTGACTGATTAAAATAAAGGCACAGCCCAACCCTTACCACGCCCAGCCAAGAGCTGTGTGCTCACACAAGAGCCTCTGGTCACCAGGGGGTCACAGAACAGCACCCAAATGGGGGCATCTCTGGGATCCATCATCTTTCTACTACCTCTAAACCTGCCACAGGGGCAAGAAGGCACCAAACTGCTTTTCTTCTACCAAATCTTGATGGCCTCCACAGCACACACTGAAATCTTTTTAACAAAGTAGCAAGCAGTCACCCATCAACTGAATTTTTACATTTATACAAGTATGGAGCTTTAAAACTTTCCTACGAACCAAACTTCCTTGTTCTGTGCAGGCTCCACTGAAGATCCCAGACTAACTCACCTGTCTGTACGCACTGACTCTGCAGGAAAAGAAATTGATTGATCTAGTCTACCCAAGGAATTTATTTTACCAATTAGCTGTTTGTGTGCTCAGGACCAAGTCACTTTTATGTGTGAATTTTGGCCTTCACCCTCCCCATCAGTAAGAGGAAAGGCAGCACAACAGACTCCTGCCTAATTCTGCATTGAAGGACCTATTCTAGACATCAGCAGGAGCCTCTGACTGATGGTTATGTTACTGACATAGGTGGGAGCACTCAGGGCTTTGCAGTGTTTTCAGTAGTTAAAGGAAAGTCAACCTCAACATGCAAGTAAAGCAAGCAGAGCACACATTCCTTCTTTCACAGGCAGCTTTCCTGTTATCAGGAGTTTTACAAAAGCCAAATTCAGCCCTCAAATCCCTTGGGGCAGGTGGAAGAGAGCTGGAACCTTTTATTTTTTCCTGACAGTAATACTGAGAGACGCACAGCTAGCAAAGCTGTGGGATGAAGCAGTTAAGTTGAGGTTACATCTAGTCTGTAATTTCCACATCAGGAAAGCATGCTTAAGGAGTCTGGGCTACTGCAGAGCTTCTCTGAATGTCAGACAGCTCTTCAGCATTTCCAGCTTCCTCAGGATTCCGCCAAGTCTTCCCCTCAGCAATTCCAGCAATTCCAGCACATTAGTGGCCTGGGTTGTGGATGCAGTTTCTAACGAGTGCACAATGCTTCATCAGGACACCAGGAATTCCAGATCAGAAGCATTTTCCCTGGTCTATGCACAGGAAGATGGCTCAACCTGGCAGAACTGGTCTGCCGTCCTTTTCCTGTTGGCACGAACAGCCCTCTGCTTCATCTGGGCAGGGGCACCTCAGACCCACAGAAGGGCTGTGGCTCTGCCTGGAGAGCAGCACAGCAGCCTGGGCAAGAGCCTTGTCTCACACTGAGGGACCACAGCAGATCAAACCCCACTCAGTTCCCAGTGCTCACAGGAGCTCCATGGGTGCACATGTGCACACAGGCAACTCCCACAGCCTGGGCGGCCCCAGCAAAGCGCAGGAGGCCTTTCCATGTCACACAACAGATCTAAAACACAATAGAATGGTCCAAGGTCCACCGGTGCTGAGGGGGCTTTGGACAATAGATTTGTTCAAGAGCTCTTCAATACTCATAAATTTAACAGCACTTAAGCCCTAGACACTGACCTTCCACTGGGACTCTGCAGCAAAGTTTAGAGCCTTCCACAAAGACTAAAGAAAATCTCTTAAGAGACAAGCGACCAAACTGCTTCTCAGGTTCTTACACAGGCCACACTGATTCTAGAAACTTCATGTTAAGAACAGGACTTGCAGAGTAAGCATGTTAATACATCACACTGAACTAGTAAGTCTTCTTAACAGTACAATTCCTACTCATGCTATCCAACTGATTTCTTTATATAAAGTTTGTTCAGAAATTAAGGAGCCCAGCTCCACTAGTCTCCACTTGTTCTCGAATGACATATTTTCAGTATTTCAGAATTTTCCATTCTCTCACTGGCAGCTGTTTAAACACTGACTGCATGTTACATTCTGGTCTTGAACCACCAAAAAGGAGACATCCCAGTTCCCACCTTCTCTCAACAGAATGCTAGTGAAGTATAAGAAGTGCTGAAAGTGCTTCCTGAACTGGAACACCCTTAGGACAGAGTCCTGTGATCCCTAAAGTGGAATTCATACCCTCATGCAATGGCATCAGGCTGCAAGCATGCACCCCTTCACCTTGAATGTATCCTCTAAATGAAGTCGAAGAGTGCAAGTGCCAGGCACCACTGCACTGTGAGCTGGAGCCCTCTCAGTGCATATAGTACAAAATTAAAGGCATTGGTCTGGAAATCTTATAAAAGAAAAGCCATCAGAGTTAACCGCCCTTAATTTTATTACATAACCAGACAGAACAGTAGAGACTGGAATGTCAGATTTCCCCTTCAAGCACAATTCACAGTTTTGTATTTGCTTTGTATCAGTAAAGGAAAATCAACTCACTAATATGCAGCTGGGATTCATCCAGTGAGGTACAGACTCAGAACACAGAGCAAAAACTCACTGCAAATGGCTCCACAAGCCTTCAGGGAGCAGCAGATGGTCTCCAGCTCTTCCTTTAGATCGTTTCACCCAGTATTTGTCATCAGAACATTCAGCAGACACCGGAGGGGATACAAGTGTGCAAGAGCTAGTGAGTGATGAAAAGCCATCAGAAATTTGCACGAGCAAGCAAGAGACTGACTATACAAAGTTGTGGTAACATTCTTCCCATTCAGCACAACAAAGAATTAGTTAGCCCTGCTGATGACAAATCTGTTACATCAGTGAAGTACAATCATTTAAGAATTACAGTCTGCAGTTCAGTAAAATGGTAGGAGGAAAACAACAGGTTAGTAGTTATTATGTGAAATCCTAATATTATGCATTTTAGTAGAGGTCAATAGTGAAAGATCATGAAGAGAAAGTTCCAGATGCTATGGATCTGCAGAAGTTTTACAAAATGTATAAAGTATTGTGTTTCTCTACAACAACCAAAACCCTTACAAGTGCAGGTATATATGTGACATTAAAATATTGCTTCACTCACTCATACAGGGGCAGGAGAGATCTAGAGAAAAAGCAGCATGCAAAAAAAACCCCTGGAACTAGAGCAGATCCTGCTTTCAGACACTGACCTACAGTACAAAAGAAGCCTACTTGTACAGGTTGCAAAAGGTTTCTGAAATCAATACGCTGGCACTTACTGTACAACAATGTTAACTGATTAACATAAGCCATGAATAAATATTAAGCCACTTCATAAAGCCTGCACAGGCATTCACGGTGGCAGAGAAAGCAATGCAGACATATTTCATTGTTCCCAAATAAAACAAGAATAGAGAAAGATTTCCCAAGCAGCAAACAGTAAACTACATAGCCAAACTAACTGTATTAGGGGTAATATTGAATAAGTAATGTTATTTTCAACAGCTTTCTTACATGTGTGCAGCCACTAAAATCCTCACTGTGAGACTTCATCAGGACAGAAAACAGAGCATTTGGTAGGATTGCTAGTTTAATTTCTCCCCCATGTTTACAGAAACACAAGAAAAAGAGATATCTGACTATGGGAGGAAAAAACCTTGTCACCTAAATGTAGTTATTTCTTCAACTGGTAGAGTCAAGTCTCATTGTTCCCCTCCCAGAAAACAATAATAACAACAAAACCAAACTAAAAAAAAAATCTAACAAAACCAAAACAAACCCATTTGAGAAGAGTGTTCCATGGGATAATATCCAGCAGCAGATGTTCCAACACAAACATGTCTATCAGATCAGTGACTACATTTCAAGCCCAGAAATAACCACATGGAAAGGGTTTCAGAGGAAGGCGGATGTCAGCCCTACAAGTAAAGCTCTAATATGAGAGGGGAGATTTGGGAATGGAGTAAAGGAGGGAGGAGGGAGTCACTGAATCACAGGAGACAGGAAGTGCACACAAGTTTCTAAATGAAGCACAGACGAAGTGGAGGGCACAAGAGTCATCTAGAGAAGGTCACAGGTTCTGACAGCACTGGAGTTTGTTGGATTTCTGTCCGTCGGTGGTTGGTGGGACGCTGATGTCGACGACGTTGTTGCCAGGAGACTCATCGTGCGCAGACCGGTCGGCGATCTGCTTCTGCGACACGATGCGGTAGATTTCTGCAAGGAGAGACACAGGTCAGAGCCCCAGGGCACTGCCTCCCACGGGGCACGGCCTCCCACGGGGCACGGCGCTGAGCAAACTGTCCAAGAACATGCCAGAACCCAAGAATGAGAAGATTTAACTTCAGGGCTCTGAAAAGGAATCTAGGCTAACCACATGTGGCCTGTAACATCTGGCTGGCATTTCAGTTCCGGAATGAATACGCCAGATCTGTCTGGAAAAGTTATTAAGACAAGAGTCCTCACTGTTTTCTGCAACAGCACTTCCTACTCCATTCTTTTTCAATGACTCCATGAAAATAGGGATTATTAAAAGGGTTTTTAAATGGGAAAGGAATAGGAATGTTCATTTCTAAAACAGGGAATCATCTCCTTGTGATTAAAAAAAAGTGGGCAGCATACTCTAGAAACACCAGTCACCAGGATGCTGGGAAATGTCCTGCACAGCAGCAACAAGTTACCTGATCCCCACCTCCGCTCCTGGCAATCTGCTACTGCCAAGGAAGAGCAATGCTCCTCTCTGCAACAAATCAGTTTTCCTACCTATGACAGTAAAAAGCCGCATGGGTCCATAAAGTCCCATCCTTCTCCAAATGAATTTATTTGACTCAAACCAACTTATGCTTAAAAGCAAACAGATCCACAAAGCTGCAACCACTGAAGAGAGACTGACAGCTTAAAAGATTTTAGAAACAAACTGTTTCAACTGCATAGTTAGTAGGAGTACTGTAAGTGGAAAGGTTTTCAAGTTACTTATTGCACTGACTTTAAGCCCTTGTTCCAACTTCCCTCCATTGTGAAACAGGAAATGGGCAAGTACTTCCCTGGAAGTCTGTGGTAAATATTATGGTCACATTCATACAGCCACAACCCCAAAACAGCAACATCCAAAGCCTTTAGTAAGGATTAAAAATCACAGGGGACTGTGCAGAGTTTGTTTATGGGGTTTTTTGGTTAAGCTTCTTTTTTTTTTAAAGAATCTGCACATTTTTACATTGTTTAAAATGGAAACCTTTAACTCAAAGCTAATCTTGTTGCCACTGGCTACCTACAGATCTTTGCTGAAAGGGATGAGGAGGTTTGCTCAGAGGCTGTCACATCCTCTTTATTTCCTGCTTAATACTGTATTTGAATTTGAGCTGCTCAGAGTTGTTGCCAAGCCCCCTTTGCTTTGGGGTAGCATCTCTTTGGGGTGTTTGTGGTTTTATTCTTCCAGTCTTTAGTGATCCCTCAAACGAGCGGCCAGTAAGGAAACTCCTGTCCTGCTGTTCCCACTCTCTTCCTTCCGCCAAGTTCGCTGTGGTGGTTCCCAACTCATGATTCCACACAGCACATTTTCCTAGCTTCCTTCCCCTCTCTTAGAAGGATGATTCTCCCCCAGGTGTAATCCCTTTAGGAATAGCATTTGCAGGACTACTGAGTCTTAGTATCCACATGCCTATGCTACCTGAACTGGACAATCTCAACACTTTTGGGAGCCCAGGATGCTGCTAAGAGAGAGATGTTTGAATTCAGTTTGCCCAGGCCTGACCTCAGCTTCAGTTGTTACAGCACTGTGGCTCTCCTAGAGTGGCCTCAGGCCAGCATCTCTAACCAGGGTCAGTCTCAGGACAACACTGCAAGGAAAGACTCAGGAGGGATGGTGACTGTTACACTCAGAGCACTAAAACCACAAATAGTGTCTCAAAGTGCCAGGGAAGTTGCCTCAGATCCAGCCAAGTGTCCCAGATCAGCTGTGAATCTGCTACACAGTATGAGACCGGCCCAGCTCCAGCTCTGGGCAGCTGGCTCCGCCTCACTCTCCAGTTGCTTCACCAATAGCCCTAATAACACAAATTTTCTGGGCAGCAAATACACCCCATTCCTCATCTGTCAGACTTTTTACCTACAGAGGCAGCTTGGCTACCCTTTTTCTCCTGCCTGCCTCTTCTTGGGCACCTTGGAGTGTCAGAGCTGGGGTTGTTCAGTCTGGAGAAGAAAAGGCCCCAGGAAGGCCTCACTGCAGACTTCTAAAATCTACAGTCCCCAAAGAGAGCTGGAGAGGGACTTTGGACAAGGGCCTGAAGGGAAAGGACCAGAGGGAAAGGCTTCCCACTGCCAGAGGGCAGGGATAGATGGGATATTGGGAAGGAATTCTTGGCTATGGGGTGGGGAGGCCCTGGCACAGAGGGTGCCCAGAGCAGCTGTGGCTGCCCCTGGATCCCTGGAAGTGTCCAAGGCCGGGTTGGACAGGGCTTGGAGCAACCTGGGATAGTGGAAGGGGGTGGAACGAGATGAGCTTTAAGGTCCCTTCCAACCCAAACCGTTCTGGGATTCTGTGATCTTCCTCTAATTGCATTACATTTCTGTTACCAACAGAATTGGCCAGCACCAGAATTAGTCACCTCAAGGCTTTGTAGTGCTTCCCTGTACACCACTGCAAAAGGAACCCAAAAGAGGCTGCCTTGACAATTACCCCTATTAACGTTCAGCTTCCTTCCCAGTAAGAGACTTGCACTGATAGATAATCAAGAAACAGTAGTACAAAGCCAGTTCTTTGGTCAGCATCCAATTAGCAACATAGATCAGACACTGCCCAATAATCAAGTAGGACCAGAACAAAGGCTCATTCTCATTTAACTGAAATCAATATCTGGCCACAAGAAAGCTCAGCAAATGCTCGTCTTGACACGTTGTAGGATATGCAAGTCAGGCACAATTTCACAAAACAGTGTACAGGGATGAGACCACAGAGACAGTTAATTGGCCTCAAATTCAGCTGTAGTAAGGAATTGGATCTTGGCAACTCCTCATGTTCACAGTACGGACCTTAAAGAGCTTTTCAAGAGACAGAACAAATGGAACTGATGAATTGTCCCCTCTATAGGACAATTCAGGTCATTCAGATCTCTTGGGGTAGACAGAAGTAGAGCAGAAATCCAATACCTGACTGATTACCCTCTTTCTATTTAGATAGGATTTTTAAGGGTTCTTTGCCAATTACCAATTACTTCATTTTAGGAGTGGGACACTGTTTTGAAACATCAACTTCACAGCATCACAGAACAGCTGGGGTTGGAAGTAACCTCTGGAGATCATCCAGTTCAACTCCCTGCCAAGGCAGGGTCACCTGGAGCAGGTGACACAGGAACACGTCCAGGTGGGTTTGGAATGTGTCCAGAGAAGGAAACTCTACATCCTCTCTAGGCAGCTGTTCCAGGGCTCTGCCATAGTCAACATAAAGAATTTCTTTCTCATGTTGAAGTGAACCTTGTTGTGTTTCAGTTTACGGCCATTGCTCCTCGTCCTGTTGCTGGGCACCACTGAACAGAGTCCGGCACCATTCTCTGACATCCCTTGGAGATCCTTGTATGGATTGGTGAGATCCCCTCTGTCCTCTCTTGTCTGGACTAACCAGCCCAGCTCCTGCAGTCTCTTCTCATCACAGAGTTGCTCCAGTCCCCAATCACATTTGTGGCCTCTGCTGGACCCTTTCCAGTAGCACCTTGTCTCTCTTGTCCTGAGGAGTCCAGAAATGGACACAGCATCCCGCATGTGCCTCACCAGGAACAAGGGGCAGGATAACTCCCTGACCTGCTGGCCACCCTCTTCCCAATGCCCCCATGATCCTGTTGCCCCTCCTGGCCCCCAGGGCAGCACACTGCCAGCTCATCGTCAACTCATCATCCATGAGGATCCCCAGGTCCTTCTCTGCAGAAGATGCTGTTGGTGCACAGTCACCTACAACCCTTGCTATCGGCTGAGAACAAGAGTTCAGTACTCTGAAAATGGTACCAGTCTGCTTTGGTGCAAGAGAAAATACTGGAACATTTAACTTCCCAGCATGGCTGCGGCTTCACTGCCAAGATTTTGTGCAGGCATGGAAGTACAATTGCTAGTTCCTTTACAACAGTGCTATTGCAATAGCCTGAATTTATGGAACATCAGAGGATAGAAACCTCCAGGAGAGAAACCCTCTCCTGAGACAGAAAGGGGTGTATGGGGTGGGAGGTAGAACACAAAGGTGAGATTAGAAAGCTTGCAAACTAACCATCATTCCCAACACTCATCTCCAAAACATTCCAGATAACTGCAAAATGTGCCAATGAAGAAGATCCACCACCTCAGCAGCTCCCCTGAATCTATAACAAACCATACCTGTAAGGATGTTCTTGAAGGCTTCTTCTACATTTGTTGAATCCAGAGCAGATGTTTCAATAAAAGATAAGTTATTTTTTTCTGTAATAAATAAGAAGTGTTTCAGTTAAAAACTTTAATAACACTTTACTTCATATTTACTTTGAGGTTTTTATCTTTTATTTTAGGCCAAACCAGCCAGGGCACAGTAATTTTTTTTGCTTTTCTCTGTTACACAAGGAACACCTTGGTGCTGCAGTTCAGCAACATCTCCTTTGCCCAAAGTGCAAGAACATTTTCCCCACTGCAGCCCTTGCTCAGTCAAGCAACACTAAATATCATTCTCTTCTGGCTACAGGTCACACCCAGAGGTACCTTGATTAAGAGCCCCGGCAAAAGCACGTCAGCTGCTACAGAGCCACAATTCTCTTCTGCAACCCCAAAAAGATCAACAGACCTATACTTTCCTAATCAGATCCCACTTCCAAATAACAATGACCCCCTAGAACACAGTCTATGTTCTTCTTTCCTCTTAAAATGCAGAAGAATTTTTTTTATTAAAAAAGGAAGTGATTAACACTCAAATATCATACCTAGAATGGTTCTGTATCACCTGCCCAGGAACAGGCAAATTTCAGTCATGGAGCTTAAACAGCAACAGTTAGACCATCAGTGGCAATTTAAAACAGCTTTAGGAGGAAGTCAGGGTCAAAAAGTAAGAAGCTGAACCAAGTGACCAAAGTAGTAGACTATCTGGGGCACCTACCAACTTGTTTTGCTCCTCTTAGATAAATGTCACTTCTCGTTCATCTGAAAATTTCAAGTGGCTTTATTATCCTCAGGGTACTCGCTTGCCAGCAAGCTTCAGAAAGTGTTTAAGCAAGCCTTGGTAATATTTCTAGAGGTACTTTAAAGGCTGCACATTTACATTCCACCTCCAAGCTTAGCAGCCACACAAAAGCTGAATGTCCCCAGGTCTTTCAGGGCAAAAGAGTATCTTACCAGTGGTCTGCCAGGTAAGGAAGAGAGAAGGAATGTAGTGGCAGCAGCTTACATAACCCACTTGACTTCTCCCAGCAAATTATAATTTTCAAGTCTGATGATTGTGCATTCAAGTGAGACTAGATAACACTACTATATGTATCAGTGCTCTAGAGCAGCAACCACCCCATCTAAGAGAAGGTTCAGCATTCATTTGTAGCTGACCACATTCCTATCTACTCAGCAGAATCAGGTCACTAGGAAGGAAGGACAGACATTTTGTGTTGTGATATTTTATATTTCTATTGTGATGTTTTCTCTCCTAAATGTTGCTTACTGTTTCTAGCCTTGTTAGAGGAAGTGTTTAATCTTCAGCTATCAGGCAGCTCAAGGACAGTGTTTCAAAAACATGTACTACCACTAGATTTAAAAAAACCCAGAAAATTGCAAACTAAAAATGAAAAAAAATTCTCCAAAAAAACTAAACCAACTTCACACGCTAGTTAGTAAGTCAAGATATTTTAAGAAAAGAAAAGAAAAAAAAAATCTTAAATGTCTTTTTTAGGGTCCAAACTTGAGGTGAGAGTTTAGCCCTGGATAGAAGAGTGAGATCAGAGATGGCACCATCCCCAGGCCCCCGGAGCCCCAGGCTGAGCACAAACCTGCAAAGGCCCGGGCCTCATCGGTGGGCACAGCCCGGAGGTGGCGCAGGTCGCTCTTGTTGCCCACCAGCATGATCACGATGTTGTTGTCGGCGTGGTCTCGCAGCTCCTTCAGCCAGCGCTCCACGTTCTCGTAGGTGAGGTGTTTAGCAATGTCATAGACGAGCAGAGCCCCAACAGCACCACGGTAGTATCTGAAACCATGAGGTACAGCCCTTCAGCATAGTTCTGTCCCAGCCATACCAACAACAGGCCATCTAGCTCTTCTGGAATGCCTTCCACTTCGGAAAAAGTTGTGCTGATGCAAACACTGTTGTTGGAGGGGCTTTGAAGCCTAAAACCAGGTTCCAAAAGCAGGGTTTTTTTCTAATGGCATTTCTAAAAAATCTAGTGTGTATACCAAAACGCTGGAAACCCTGCAGAAACCAGGACTGAAAGTATTCTGTCTGCTCAAACCGTGTGCAGGAAAACTCACCATTTCAGAATCAGTACAGCTGGAAGGTTTGTGTGAAGTTACAACCTAACTTTCTACTAGGAAAATAGCCCTTAATAAAATGTCAGTATTTGTTCCTGATCCTTCAAATATCTCCTGTCCCTCGTAGAAATTAAAGTGAGGACTCTGGGCTATATTGTCACTATCCAGAAACCTCTAATTCAGGAACAGAGTTTGCCCCCTCCGGCCAGTTTTGGGCCCATTTCAACACAAGCCAAGGGCTCAGCTCAGCACAAGCCAATCTATATTAGTAATCCTATAACACCTATATCTCTCTTCCACACAATCCTACCACTTCTCCTCAGTTCTGCCAGCACCTGTCTGACATGTTGTTGAACTGAGCCAGGGCACCAAGTCAGCAGAAAAGCTTCCCTTTTCCCTGATGTCTGGCATTCTGCTGGCCAAGCAGGCTGAACTGGCTGAGTGATGTGCCAGCACAAAGGAGAGGCAGGATCACAGGACTGCAGCTGCACTAGTTCCCAGCAGTAAAACCTGTTGTTGTTGACTCAGACTGGACTAGCAGTTCTTACAGCAAGAACACGGTTCACAAAAAATTTCTGAAAATCACACTAACAGTTTCCAGAAAACATGCAATTTGAAATTGTCATTTACATCTGCTTCTGCATCCCTTTCACTATGGACTGCTCCTTTGGGCTCCACGCTCTCCTGGTTTTCTCCCATCTTGACAAAATTCCCCTTACTTGAGTTTAATGGCTCAATCAGTGCATGACTCAGAAACATGTTTTTACCTTTAAAAACTGATACACATCTGTAACGTACCAAAAAATCAACTCACGGGTCAGAAAACGCTCTGGAGAACCAGGCCTGACCAAAGGGTTTGCTTTTTGTCCTTTGCCAGATACTTTTGCCTGCATGGAAACAGGTATAGCTCAAGCCACTCTGTGGATTAACAAGGTGCCGTAGGTGAAAAAGCTTCTCACCTCCAGGGATTGTGCCTAATGCTGCACAGTCAGCACTATTACGGTTGCCTTCCTACTTTCTGGCTACTGAATGTGTGCACTCATAGACCTAACTTTCAGAGCTGTGACTAATTCAAAGTCATTGAGATTTCAAGGGACTTTGTGGTTGCAGATTTTCCTAAAAATACCCTCAATCTCAACACTGAGGGGGCAATGGAGACCAGAAGCCATGGGGTGTTATGGTATGCCATCATGCCTAGACCAAAAGTTAATACCAACAGTACCCAGCTTCCATCTGAAAT
Source organism: Orthonyx spaldingii (assembly GCA_013397795.1). Lineage (NCBI taxonomy): Eukaryota > Metazoa > Chordata > Aves > Passeriformes > Orthonychidae > Orthonyx > Orthonyx spaldingii. Next base: position 234,796 of record VZTJ01003339.1, read on the forward strand.
GACACTCACTCCACATAATGAACACAGCACATTCAGCTCAGACAAAAACCAAATCACAAAACTCAAACAGAATTTCCCATAGTTTTGATTTAAGCTGTCATTTACACTATAATAATAACATGAGAATCGAAAAATTACTTTCATTATATTAATCAAGGGAACACAAAAGTATTTGCTATCTTATGACTTGGATCCACATTGAAGTCTGTCCTAATGACTTTGTCACATGTCCCAAAAACGTTTTGTTCTCTATCCATACATTTATCTGCAGCATCTCTGCTAGAATTCTGCTGAGTGAAGACACAGTACTCACGCTGAGGTAATGGCGCGGTATCGCTCCTGGCCTGCAGTATCCCAGATCTGTGCTTTTATCGTCTTCCCATCCACCTGGATGCTCCTGGTGGCAAATTCCACCCCAATGGTGCTCTTACTCTCCAGATTGAACTCATTGCGTGTGAAACGTGACAGAAGATTACTTTTCCCAACTCCAGAGTCTCCAATCAACACAACTGAAAGAAGAGACACTATTTTCACAATTAATTCCTCATACCAGCACTGACCCATGCAGCAGTGCGGCCTGGCAGGCAGCACCCACCAGAAATGCACAGTCAGATAACACAGGAGAGACTTACATGGACAACATCTCAGATTTACCATGCACAGCTTGCTTCTCCAGCCCCAGAAGAGCCCCAAGCTGTTTTGTGGTGAGTAGCTGCCCGGTTCTCAGAGCTGAAAATGAGAAATTGCTACAGCAACTGTCAAAGTAAGTGCTTTGGAAGCCCCAACCACTGCAGCAGGCAGAAGTAAGAGATGCCCCTCACACACTTGACCTTTGGCAAAGGAAGGCTGCAACCCACATTTTAAGAAACACTACAGGTAAGAACATGACAACAGGCCACCTGTCTGCCCAACAAAAGCTATTTTACAGTATACGTGTACTCTATTTTTATTAAAAAACCAAAAACACAGTAAGTAAACAATTATTTGCAGTCCCTGTTGGAGTCATATGGGATGTTTTATTTCATTAATTTAATTCATAAATATGTTCACCACACAAAAATGAAAACAGGAGACATTTGGTACTACAAAAAAGATACAAAGCAAAGCAGAACTTCATCCAGCAAAACAAGTTGCTGTAGACTGCATGAGAAGTAAGAGATGAGCCAGAAACCTCTGCCTCCACACATGGTGTTGCCATGATAACAGAAAAATGTTAGTGAAGAGAGATCTTCAGCACACAAAGCCCAGCTTTCCTGAAAGGAATTGTGAAAACAAAGGTACATCTTGTGGCAGGAGGTTCACTCTACTTTTTGGCTTATCCAGGAAAGCACGAAACAACTGAGAGAAACAAAGCTGAAACAGCTCAGCCATCCTCCCTTAGGCTAGGCAAACACTATCACATACCCTTTGGAATTCAGGTGTCCTGGCTCAAGCAAAAGGAAGCCTCTGTGAGCTTCTTTAACCTTAGGAATATTTCCTGCTCCAGTTCTAAGTATGGATTTGCTGATCTTCCTCATTTGCATGATCTGTTTTTCCTACAGAAGAGTAGATATGGGCAAGAAACATTCCCAATTTCCCCCCAAACAACTACAGAAGAGTCTTCTCGTTGCACACTTCCAGAATGAGCTCACCAGTGTTCTCCCAGAGCCAAGGATCATACTTGCCTTTTAGTACTACTACAGCTTTTCTGTGTTCAGGCCACTGTTTGAGGATGCAGCTCTGGCAGCGCCCTGCCCCAGCTCGCTGCCACCCCACCCCTGGAGCACATTCCCAGGCTGCTGCTGGACCCTGGCTGTCTGCTGCGCCAGCTCCTGAGCTGCACAGGGGATTGTTGCAACGCTCCGCTCAGCTCTCCCAGCATCTCATCTGCCTGACAGCACAGATAGACAATTGTGCTAGCACAGCTGAACAGGCACAGCATAACAGAGGCAGGAACAGGCAGCCAGCACATCGTGGCAAGGCACCACAACTCCCCACCTGGGAAAGCTTAAACCAGCTCCTCACAGTGCTCTGCCTTCCCTGGCAAACTGCCTAAACCATTTTTTAGGGTAAGAGAACAGATAGATAAAAAAGATTTTATTACAAGTTCTAACTCTAGGATTTTGTTAGCTTTATTTTCCAGACAAACAGTTTTTCATCACTAATTCCATGGGACCTTCCAAGAACAGGCTGAGGTCACCCATCTTGCACAGGGATCTGGGGGTTGGAGTAGGCTCTATCCTACAGCAAAGCCCTGACCATAACCAAAAGTAAGAACATCCACCACACAAGCTAGACCAGATTGGGAAACCCGTGAGGCTTCCAGCTGTTTTCAGAGGGAGTTATCCTCCCATGACTTTGCAGCTGGAGAAAGCACAGCCTTTCCTGGTTCTAGACATCCCCCATGCTCTGATATTTTAAAATTATCAATCTTGGGCATAAACCAAGCAAATGCTCTCAGGTCATTAACTCCATCTGTCACTGGAAGAATATTCCAGGGGTTCCATACTCCTTTGGTTGGTTACTCGCAGGCTCCCCTCACTGGGCTGCCCCACATTCCAGTAGAGCTTCTAGGAGAGCATTTTTCAAAAGTTAAAGGAAGGCAACCAGATCCCAATTCAATAAAGAGCATTCTACCCTAGAGTTTCCAAGTGCTTTATATTAATACTCAATCTTGAGCACTAAATGAGCATTTTCACTTTCAGGAGAAAGATATCAAGGCTGGGGCCCCCATGTGCAGACAGAAGACACAAACTTTTATTTTCTATGGGAGCTGAGCAAGAAGGTACCTTAAGCATTCTGGACTAAGTGATTAGATCTTGGGAAAGTTTCTAAATTTGGTAACAGGCCACCACACAGTATTGCCTGTTCAAATTCAGAAGTCATGACAGAGTAGAAAAAAAAAGTTCCAAATGACAGCTTAAGAGTCTGAATACTCCCTAAACACATCTCACCAGAACTGATGAAGGCACTTTCCAAATGCCCCTAAGGGCCACACTGGTGATGGAAAGATGCACTGGTTTCATCTTGGAAGTGACATGAACCAATAATCAGCACCAACCATCTTCAGGTGGCTCTAAGCACACAGACAAGCCTCACGCAGTACTGTTTATATCCTGAACCCTGGTTTTCTCTCTCCTCCAGCACCCCCTGGCACTGTGTGGGTTATCCATCACCACACTACCCATCCATCCACTCACTCTGCTTCCTGTGGCTACAACATCCAGAACTACAGCACAATCCCACACCCAACATCTGCCCTATATGTTGAGATCCTTGTGCAAAACAAGCCAAAGTCAGAATTAAAATTCCAGCGTCATACATCATTGGTAAGAAAGGGAAAATAAATAGATCAAGTTTATATTAGACTTGCAAATACACTCATTTATTAATCTGGAAAAAAGAACATATACTTTTGAGCAATTTAGAAGATTAAGACTTCCTCTAGCAGAGACCATCTAACCAGAGTTTGTGATAAATCTGAAGTACACAAGGTTGCCAGATATTGGTGACTAATAGGACATGCATTTGTTTTTAATAACCACAGCATTTGCTAAGCGGAGACTAATCAGAGCAGTCTAAATTCCCACAAAGGTAAAAGAAAGCTCTTTTTCGTATGGATGCCTTTCCTGCCTTTTTCATGAGCCAGCACACATCTGCTCAACCTCAGATTTAATTTCTAAAATAAACACTGATAATAGCTAATTTTCCTGAGAGCAAAATTAATGTGCAGATCATATTTTAATAGGTACAAGGCTTCCAACATTTTTAAAGGCTCTTCAAAGGTCATGAATTCAATTCCAGATCAACACATTCAAAATTTATCCTGAAAAGCCCCTGCTTTTTCACCATCCCCGCGACAAAACTAACTGGGAACACAGGCCTGAAGTGCTGGCTTCACTTGGGTCACATCACTGAACGTAGCTACAAGATCTTGGCAGCTTCACTGCCACACGCAGCCCTGCACACAAAGTTTGGCCCCTTCCCCCAAGGCTGGCTCAGCCACTTTGGTAACAAATAATATTTTGTTGTCATCAACAAAATAAGCAGTTCTGTTGGGATGCACACAGAAGAAAGGGAAATTGGGAACAAAGAAGCACTAGTTCAGCAGAGCAGCTTTGACCATAACCACTCACATCCCCAGAGTGCTCCCAAACCTTAAGTTAGTCATTGTCTGCTGCGTGCTCTCCTTTGGAAATAGGTGGCAGGAGAAACAGTCAAGCCTTAAATTTAATAAAAATAAAATTTCCCAGACTGAGACCCTCCTATGTCATTATTTCTACCTCCGACTACTACACAGACTGACAGAAGAGAGTTCAAAAGCCTTTTGTGTAGCTAAGAAGGGGCTAAACCACAAGCTAACCAAAGTCCTGGAGATTATTATGGCAATTGTCCTTGATGTTTAATTCCACTACTGGAGGAGGAAAGGAAGGGGAGTTAGTCCCACAGCAGAGCCCTCATGCCACTCGGTCCCATTTATATTATTTCTTGTCTAATCCCAAAAAGCCTCAAAGGAAGAAAAAGATAAATAATCAAAGCCACCCTTCTCTATCTACTTATTTTTTTAAAAAACATCCACACAACGACCCCTCCCAAAAGATGCACAGAAAAGGACAATTCTCTCACCCGTTTTTTATTAAGTGCTAAAAAGTGTGTCAGCATCACCACGGCACAGATCTTGACTAAATGGCTTCAGGTTGAGTGTCACTTCAGATAATGTTAAAAACGCATTTCAAAGCAAGTATTTTTAAAAGACGAATGCAGTTCTCCCTATCTAATTGACTATTCAGAGAAAGAAAAGAATAAGTACAATTTTTAGGCTTTCAAGTTCCTGGCTATTAAACCACCTGGGAAACAGACGGTGGAATGAGTTCACAAGGAAACTACTTTAGACTCAGACAGTTTAGCATATTTTTACATGCTGGTCTTCTGCTCTATAGGCAGAGAAAAAAGAAATAAGGGGTTTTATACCCCATTGTCTTCAAGATTCAACCCACTGTAAAATAAATAAAGCAAATAGGCAAATACCTCTATAAAATATTATCTATTAAAAATTACAGATGAGTAATTGCTCTCTCCTTTGATCCACAAGTTCGGAATCACTGCTGCCCTTGTGAGTGTCCAGGTACAAAGACCGTGTCCCGACATCAAACGCCTGGGACTCTGTCACAGCAGCAAGTGACCCCCAGGGCCCTCACGGACCACCAACGGCACCGGCCAGCACTGCCCTTCCCATAAGTCAACTCTTGGGATGAAAATCAGGTTTCAACCACTCTGCCAACTCTGCCAGCAGGAGATCTGGAGCAAAACAGGCTGGGAAACCAAAGATAAAGGTGCTACACACACCTGCACTGCTTCTCGGGCCTCACAGGCAGAGCTGTGGGCTGCTCCGGGAAACTGGTCAGCCTGAGCCTCTGGATAGGCAGGAGTCCGGCCTGCGGAGACATCCCACGGGACAGAAACCCCAAAGACATCCCCCTGGAGCCAGCGCAGGGGGAGCAGCACCGAGCCTTCACACAGCCCTGGACAACCCGACGTGTCACGTGCAGGGGCAGGCGCGACAAAACACCCATCAGCACATCCATATTAACGCCGTTACGGTCCTAGGCTCCCGGTACCGGCGCTCAGCGGGGACCTGAGAAGAAGCCTCCATCCAAGCGTATGTTTTTTCAGCTCCGGCTCGACACCGGGCGATCTCCCGGCAACCACCGGCCCGCCCACTCCCCGCCGCGGCTCCGGCCACCCCCGGGGATCGCGGCCGCCCATCTGCCGGCGCGCGGCCCACGCGGACCGGGACGGGGCGGGGCGGGGCCCGTGCGGCTCTCCCGCCGCTCCCCCGGGGCTCCCCCGGCGCCAGACCAGACTGGGGGCCCACAAGGCCGCCTCGCGCACCACGGCCGCGGCAGCCGCCCCGGGCCCTCGCGACCCGCTGGTCCCGGCCAGGCCCGGCGCGGTGCAGCGGTCGTGGTCCCGCTGAGCACGTACCCTTGAACAGATAGTCGTATTCGTCGTCGCGGGTGCCCATGGCGATGGCGGCGCCG
>VZTJ01003339.1:241140-260319 GCA_013397795.1 Orthonyx spaldingii
CCCACCGGTTTGAGCGGGATCGCTGGAAGAGAGGTTTCGCCCCGTTTGAGAGTGACCCCCGATCGCTGAGGGCTGGTGTCATCTCTGGCCGGAGGGGGGGAACCGGCCCGGCGGTCAGCGGAGCACCAGAGCCGGGGAGCACGGCGGAGGAGACCCCCAGCAGCGCCCCCGGACACCAGGCTGCCGCCCANCCAGAGCCCCCGCCCCAGCCCCCTCGATTCCCCCGCGGGCTGCTCACGGCCCCAACTTGCTGAACACCAGCTGAAAAGGCTGTTCTGGCAAAAACATGCACTCACGGTGACACAATTGTTCAAGGAAAACTTTTCCCCTTTTTTTCCTGGCATGGCTCTGGGCAGTTTCTGGAGCAGAGCGGTGACCACAGTCAGCGGCCGTGTAGCCACTCGGGCAGTGACAGCAGGACACCCTTTGCCTCGACTTTGTGGGCTCCAAGTGGGACATCCTTTACCTTCCCGACAGCAGAGTTGCAGCAACTCATCCTGGGAACGCTGTCCAGGCCGCACGACCAGTCTCACAGAGCCACTCAGGACCGCAAGGGTGTCCCTGCTGCCCTGGTGGCCTTCTGCTCGTGACCCCACACAACCTGTGCACACCCGTGTCCAGTCGCTGGCCTGACATCTTTCGTTGTGGTTGGACAAACCCTGTCAGGGAAACTACCGACTCCCTCCTTCCCTCTGTGATGTGCAGGGAAGTGGCTTTGCTTATCACACATTTCTCTCTGAGCTGTGCTCGTCACAACAGGTCTGCCCTACTTCCGCCCTGGAGGAGTGTTTATCCAGCTAAACGATTAGTGGATCTGCAGTATCACAGAGGGAGCAGCAGCAAGACTGAGACAATGGTGAGGAAAAAGTTGGCTTTGGACTTATTTTTGCTGGCCCTGGGAGATGCCCAGACTGGGAGCAATGTCAGGGTGGGGAGCGATTCAGACCCTCCAGACTCTGGCACTGAGCTGCTCTCAGCTTCCCCCAGACACGTGAACACCTTGGACAGGTGGGATCATGGTGTCCAAGGGGTCCCATTTCCAAAAATAAGAAGTGCTAATAAATGAGTGGGGGCAGATGAAGAGGCAGCAGCCAGTCTGACAGCTTGGCAGGGTGTCCAGCTCAGTGACAGCCAGGCTGTTAATGACCCAGGCTCTGAGAATGGGTGAGAACCAACAAGCTGTAAGCATACTGCAGTCCCACTGCCAAGATATCCCTGTTGCATATCAGGCAATAGAAGCAGCAGGGAAGGAAAGCAAAAAATCAGTGGAACCTGCCATCTAGGGAAGACACAGGTCCACCCTAGCAATGGGTCAGGCCAGTTGTTCCTCTGTAACAGGCAATGATTACTGAAGGAGTGGGCAGGAAATCTTTTCTTAGGGGTTTTGGTGCATGGAACACTGGACTTTTAATCCTTCCCATGCCAAAGGGAGTTTTAACACCAGGATCTGCAGGAAGGTGTTACCACTTTCTCCTGTTGATGCTGTTCCTGTAGGACCTCAGTGAAATGCCCTGGTAGGTGATGAATAAAGCACACCCAGGGGTGTTGAACATCCAGTGATGAACACTTAAATAGCAGCAGGAGGAGGAGCAAAGCTGGAACATGTTGAATGCAGAATCTTCTAGGAAGGGTTATTATCCCATGCTGAGTTTCCCACAGCTGATAATGCTGCAACCAGTGAGTGGCTATGTGACAGGAGGAAGAGGAGGGTGGTTCCTTGCTGGTCTGCAAAGGAGACCTTTGCTTCCTTTGATTTGCTCTGCACAGTAGAAGTAAAACATTTTCATTATGACAAGTAACTTTATTGGTTCTGAACTGAACACTGATGGAGGAAGGCCTAAAAAAACACCAAAGCTTTTTTTTATCAGTTTGGATGGAAATCACTTTCTTCTTTTCTTCTTTTAAGAAGAAGAAGCCTGGGAGTTCTTGCCATAAGTTTTAAAGACCAATACATTATGGTCGTACCATTGTGAGAGCTGTCCAGCTCCAAAATCCCTGGGACAGTTTTAACATGGGCTGCTGGGAATGGAGATGATGATTTGGTGTTAGAAGAGGGATGCTGTCCTGGGGCAATGTGGGGTGAAGCATGTGCCAGTAGTCCCCACGTTCTTCACATCCAGGAGTCCCCTCAGCTCATGCATTGGAGAATCAGTGCCATGTCATCAAAACCAGAAGTGTGTCACTGATGGGGGGATGCATTTACAGAACCTTTCTGTAAATTCCCCATGGCTGCAGGCCACCAAGCTTCCAGGGCAGTGGCCTGAGGTCCCACCTGGGTCAGCAAACTGGCGAGGAAACTGCCCTGTCAGACTACTCAGATCCTGCTCTGGGGGTCCCACTGGCATGGCCCCAGACTGGCACTGCTGGGATTGAAGCCCTTTCACAGTGGTGGCTTCAGTGACCACACAGGCCCCGTGTGACTCCCCGCACACCACACACTCCCCCAGTCAGAGCAGCTCCCCTCACCGGCTCAGCCCCAGGTTTCCCATAGCACAGTCCCAGAGCCCAGTTCCTTTGTGGTGCAGTGACACAGAACAGCTCGAGCTGGGGCCCCTGGGGAGGGACCCCGGACAAAGTCCCCTGGGCTGTGCCCCCTCCCAGTCTGTGCCCATCCTGATGCTCATGTTTAGCCCGGCTCCTGTTCCTGGCTCCTGCAGAGTCTCGGGGTGACTGGCCACCCCCCATCTGGCTCCCTAGGGCCTCGAGCCCTTGGTCAGGCAAAGGGTCAGTGCCAGGTCCCAGTCCCTTGCTGGGGACTCCAGCCATTCCCCCACTCTAAGCACAACCTGCAGTTTGTGCTGCAGCTCCCCGAGCTGAGCACTGGACCTTTCCACAACAGCCCTCCCTTTGTTTTAGTGGAGCACACCTGCTAGTATATTGAAAGGAGGAAGAAAAAACTTTCAAGGCATTTGAGTACTGCTCTTATATACAACATTATCACAAGTAAAAAACATAGCAGAATTAAGGCCAACAGGGTGAAGTACGACATAGACTCCTGTGCACAAATACTTAAAAGATGACCAACACAAAATCACAAAGGATTCTCAGAAGTCAGTTATTTATCAACCAGTCGATCACAGAATCACAAAATCATTAAGGTTGAGAAAGACCTCTGAGACCATCAAGTCCAACCTATGATCGAGCACCACCTTGTCCACTAGACCAGAGCACTGAGCAGCACATCCAGTCTTTTCTTAAACACCTTCATAAACAGTGACTCCAACACCTCCCTGGATAGCCCATTCTAGTGTCTAATCACCCCTTCTGTAAATAAATTCTTCCTAATGTCCAACATAAACCTCCCCTAGTGCAGCTTGAGACTATGTCCTTTTATCCAGTCGCTGGCTGCCAGGAAGAAAAGTCCGATTCCTACCTGGTTCCACCCTCTTGTCAGGGAGTTGTGGAGAGTGAGAAGGTCCCCTCTGAGCCTCCTTTTCTCCAGCCTGAGCACTCCCAGCTCCCTCAGCTGCTCCTCATCAGACTCCTGCTCCAGACCCTTCAACCTGCTTCGTTGCTCTTCTCTGGACTCACTCAGCACCAAAATGTCCTTCCTGAGCTGAATGACCCAGAAGTGCACACAGGACTCAAAGTGTTTGTGCTAGTTTGAAAACAAATCAGTGGGAGATCACAAGTCAGAATTATAATTTAATAGGAAAATTAAAATAAATGCAATAATACAAGAACAAACACTGACAGAGTCAGGATACCACCTGACACCCTGTTAGTCAGGGTGGTGGTAGCAGTCCAAGTGAAGTGATTCTGTTGAAGCGGTGATCCTGTAGAAGGGTCTGGTCTCCACCTGAAGGTCCAATGGTAGCTCTTGTCCTCTGGGAATCCAGTAGGCAGGGGCTACTTGAGCTGTTCCAAAGCCCAGATTATGTCCAGGTGGGAATGCTTGGCCCCTCCCCCCTGGGCGGAACACCTCACAATGGGATGAGGTAATGCCAATGAGTCATGTGGTGGGTTCTTGATGGCCCATTAACAGAAATAATCCCTGTAGGGAGTTAGAGATGAGTCATGGCAGGAGATAATGAACAGTGCCCCACCTGCCTTCAACAGCTTGTGGAGGTGGTAATAGAATATACCTTATATTACAGCCTAGGACAGTGTTCCCTCACCAGTGCTAAGTTCAGGAGGAGAATCACCTCCCTGGTCCTGCTGGCCACACTGTGACTGGTACAGGCCAGGTGCCATTGGCCTTCTTGGCCTGAACACTCCTGGGCTCATGCTCAACCACTGTTGACCAGCAACGTCTCTGCTGAGAGATTTTCATCCACTCTACCCTAAACCTGCATTGCTGCAGGGGATTATTGTGGCCAAAGTGTAGGACCTGGCAATTGGTCTTTTTGAACCTCATGCTGTTGGTCTCAGCTCATCTATCCAGCCTGTTCAGATCCCTCTGCAAGGCCTTACTACCCACCAGCAGATCAACCCTACTACCCATCTTGGTGTCATCCATGAATTTACTCAGGGAAGACTCAATCCCCGTATCAAGATCATCAATAAAGATATTGAACAGGACTAGGTGCAACAGTGATCCCTGGTCACCACTAGTGAAAGTGATTGAACAGGTCATCCACTGTTTGATGGGAGATTAGTGTATCCAATTTTTCTTCCTTAAAACTTTAACAGCAAAATAAGAACACAGTAAAACAGCACATGACCCCTCCCATTTAGGTCCTAATTTGGATTTTCTACAGAATAACCTTATTTAAAATTCCATTTCCAGGCTGTGTATCATGCACCTGTATTTCAGGGAGTTGAATTGATAACACTAAGCACACTTTGTTCTTTGAACCCTTTCTGCATATATATAACATACTGGATCAATCTCCATCCAATAAGCTGGCCATAGCTGGGATATAAATCCTGGCATAGCTAAGTGCCTTCCAAAGAGAATTTCTGCTTGTGTCAGCCCTATGGCTTATCATGGAGTATTCTGGACATCGCACAGAGCCAAATTTAAGGCTTCTGACCATTTCAGATTAGTGTATGTGCATATTTTCACTATCTTTTCTTTTAATGTTCTATTAATTCTTTCGACTTGTCCAGAGACTGTGAGTGATATGGTGTATGTAATTTCCTCTCTCTCCCTAAAGACTTGTACAGAAGATGGTTTATATTTGCTGTAAAATGAGCACCTCTGTCAATTTCAATAAGCTCTGGAACCCTGAGCATCAGGTATAACTTCCTTTAGCCAGGCATTTACTACTCCTCCTGTGTCATCCCTTCATGTTGGAAAGGCTTCTGCCCAGTCTGGCAGCTGATCTACCATCACCAGCAAGTGCTTGCCCCAGCTGGAGGTGATGTGTCTGTAGTCTCCGTGCAGCCAGTGGAAAGGAAAGCAAGCCCATGATCACCCTCCTAACTCTGAGCTTGATCTGTTACATGAGAACTGTGGGCAAGCTGGGCAGCTATTAGTAATTCATTTTGCAGCAGCATAAATTCCTGGAGCTGCCCACGCTCTTTGTCCCTCCGTGGGCTTTATCCTGAAACCATCTTGCCACAGTGACTAAACATTTCTTTGTCAGACCAGTTTTTATCCAGCTGACTATATTCCACCATAATTTTGAATTGCCTCCCACTTTTCCCATCATCTCTTTCCTTCTGTTGAGCCGTCCTTCTCATACATAATTTGAAATTCTTTCACTCTGGATAACCATTAAATAGAGTCACAGTGGCACATCATCCCAGGGGCTGCCCGGCTGTGCCTTCACAGTTGCATCAGCTGGGGCATTGCCTCTGCCAAACCCTGTAATGCCTCTAGTGTGGGCTGGACAAGGTACTACAGCAATTTCTGCAGGGAATTGTACTGCTTCTAGCAAATTCCATATTTCATCTCCATTGGATACTCTCTGTCCTGCTGACATGAAAATTCCCTGCTCCTTCCATAACATTCCTGCTGCATGATGAACACCAAAAGCATATCAGGTATCAAATGTATAGCTGTTAACTCATTTCCCTCTTCCCAGATGCGCAGCATGAGCCGAGGCTGCTCCATGTGCTCCTACTTGCTGGGAGTGGTTCTGCTTCTGATACCTGTCCCTGGCATCCCCACAGATGGTCTACCCAGACCATCACTGTCCTTGCAGGTAGCAGGATGAGCCCAGACCTAGATCTGGGTTATGTGAGGGAACATCAGTTAATGGGTTAATGGAAATCTGCATCCCTTGCTCACAGACTGGACATGTGCTTCTCCATCGTCAGGTTGAAACATTCGGCTCACTGGATTCAAGGTGTTGCATCTTTTTAAGAGTATATGCTGTTAGGAGGATTTGTTGTTGTGTCGTTGTGATAGAGCTGGGGTTGGACACTGTTCCAACAGTATCTCCACCTCCTGTGGGACATGGACTGTTGCAGGATGTCCCAGGGTAAGGGGGTGGCTTTTCTCTAAGGTTGTTGTTGCTGCTGCCACCGATTTATGACAGGCTGGTGCTCCCGCTGCAACTGGATCCAGATGAACCGAGTCATGTATGACTAGTCCCTGGTGGGATCCCACTTTCTGTGTTACTACTCCATTTCTTTATGGCCATTTCTTTATGCCCATACACACACACACACACNTATTTCTCTTTTTTTTTTCCCACACACACACACACACACACACACACACACACACACACACACACACACACACACACATATATGTATATATAACTTTTTTTAGTAGCAAAAGTCTTTTCCTTTCCTTTTCACTGAAAAGACAATACAAAGCATTAGGCAATGGAACAGTTTCCTGCTCAGGCAGGACTTTTTGCCCATTGTCCTCCTGGAAGAAAATGAAAGTTTTCCCCATGTTAATAGAAATAATATTAGTGTAAGAAGGTTTCCTGCTGCTTTGCACATACCACTAGTTTTAGCCATGGGTGATGCCCTCCCTTCATGAATAGAACATAGCAGATCTTCAAGAACAGCTACAACATCTCTCCTTATTCTGGGGGAATTCTCCAGGCACAGCAAAGGATTGTTCTGCACAGGCACAGCCAAGGGCGGCTTCTTTTCCATGCCGGGGCTTATTCCCACCTTTTCAAGCACTAAGAGGGACTTGAACTGCCTTTTTACATGCTAAAAAATATATATACTTTACCCCCTTCTGCATGTGCCTCCTGAGGGGCTCCAACCCCTGTAGGAGTGTCACCAAATCTGAACAAAATGATGCCCCAACAGAGAGGCCCAGGCTCACTCTTAGCATTGATATTGAATGTTCTCAGGGAACTTGAACACCCACGCTCTGGCTCCTCCTTGATCCAAAGATGCAGGTGAACTCACCTGGTAGCAGCATTTGGGTGCTTGGAGAAAGGAAATTCCAAAGGTGGTGGCCTGTGGGTCCCACCTGGATCGCCAGACTATTAAGGAAACTTTCCTGTCTGACTGGTCTGATGCCACCGGGGGGTCCCACTGGCACTGCCCCAGAATGGCACTGTTGGGACTGAAGCCCCTTCACAGCAGCAGCTCCAGTGACCCCAGAGGGGCTCTGTGTGACTCTCGCACACCCTGAACCTCTCACTGCAGCTGCGCTCTGAGCCACTTGCACTGCCTGTGCTCCTCAACAGCCTACAGGGGTCCTGCTAGCCCCAAATATTTTGTTAAACTCTGCAGGGGTCCACACCCTGAAGAACTGTCAGGTCTATGTCATCTGCTTCTTTTTCTAACATGATTAAAACTTGCTCAAAATGGTCACCTAGGATGCTGAAGCTTGTCCTGAGAGCCTCAACCCCTGCAGTGTCCCAGAGACACAGCTGCCTGCCTGGGATGCTTGAGCCAGGATTTCCCCTTCCCACCCTCTTAGTGGGATTTGAACCCCTGGGAGTCTGCGAGCACCCTCCAGGAGCCAGCCCAGAGCACTCTGCTTGGGAGGTGTCCCCAGGAAAGGTGCAGGTGCAAAGCTGTGCCAGGCACGTCCACAAGAAACTCCATTTGTGCTCAGTGCTGCTGAGCTCCAGCAGAAGAGCTGAAGCTACTGGGAGGCCCAGGAGAGTACTGGCACCCCTGTGTCTGCCATGCACCTTGAGGCATTGGGAGCCAGGGATAACTGTGAAAGTGTGACCCTTGCTGGTGCTGGTGAGGCCAAGTGCTGGGCTGAGTGTGCCTGGAGAGTGTTGGTGAGTGGAGAACTTTTCTCTTGCTTTCAGATTGCTGTTCCTTGGCTGTGTGGCAGGTTTCTGTTCTCAGTAGGGCTTTGTCAATTTGCCTTTTTTGGTTTTTTACTGCTGCTGTGGTGCTACGGTGGTGGTGGGGGGCTCGGGTGATGGTTCACTCACCCCAGCACCTCAGTGCCATGAATGCAGGGGTTCAGCCTGTCCATCCAAGCTGGTGCAGCTCTACACACAAACATCTTCCCTTTTTGCCAAAGAGAGATTTGCATTCCACTGTTGAATAAAAAAGAGCTTGAGGCCCTGCTGTCATGTCTCCCGATGGTTGTTGCTACTGTTCAGAGGGAGCTCTGTGCAGCAACCTGGGCCTATCCACACTTTTTGGGGTCACAAACACAGCTGGTTCGGGATGTTGGTGCCTGATGCACAACTTCATCTTGGTCTAGTGATGCTCTGTGAAAATCCCGGGTCAATCTGCTTCTACTGATGGCTCCAAGCTCAGCACTGAGGGATGCACCAGCTCCATGGAGCTCCCTTGCAGCACAGCCCCAGCCCATCCCACAGTGCTGCTAGCCCCCAAAACCCCATCCCACCATGTCCAGACCCTGCAGCCTTTGGTCTTACCCCATCCCCACCTTCAGAAGCAGCCCTTACACCAGCCCTCACCGGGCTTTTGCTGGGGGGTCTTGCAGTCCCGGGTGGCTCGTCCCAGCAGGAGTTGCAAGCACAGCAGTCCCGTCCCCGTACCCTGCAGGAAGCACGGCTGGCGCTGGAACAGCACACGGGGGCCGGGGACGCCGGCGCTCCGGCAGCGCCGTGCGGGCTCTGTCGCTGGAGGGAGCCCCGCGGCAGCTCCCAGATGCTGCCAGGAACTGCAGTTGAAGTCGTTGTTAAAAATTAAAGAGGTGGAGGATGTCAGGGGATTTCAGACGAAAACAGAAACCTAAAACTGGCTTTTTCTGCAGAGGGACCTTGAAAGGCCCCTCGGGATGCCACATGCTCCAGCATGGCACCGACACCGATGAAATGTGGAGATTTGTGCAGCAGAAGCTGCAAAGCAAGACTGAGACAAACAAGCAAGCAGAAGCTGTGATCCCTCGGATAGGCAAGATTTAGTGCATTTAGCATTTACCAAACCCTGGATGTTGCCTGGTACTGGCTGGCACCATCCACCAGGCACCTCCTGTAGATGAAATGCACCACAGGGGAACAAACCCCAGGTATGAAAAAAAAAAAAAAAAATCGGACAATGAGTAAATGTGGAAGAGCTCCTTCACCAGCTTCTATTTGATTCATAAATCCCACCTCAGTCTCATCACTTCAGCATCCAGACTAAAATATGTACTCCAGTATCTGCTGCTGCACTCAGGGACTAAGCAAGTTCTGAATTAAGCAAAGGGAATATTAAAAATGCATTTCTGAATGCAGGAGTGAGCACAGAGCTGGGTATAATGGGCTGTTTGCACAGTTGTGCTTGGGGCTATCATTAACCCCGGGATTTCCCCCAGGGAAGCAGGACAGAGGCAGGAGCTGGGGCCACATTTAGGTACATCAGGTATTTATAGAGCTGCTCAAGGGACAAGAGCAGTCTCATCTCTTCTTCCTGCAACGAGCAGTTCTTCTTTCCTTGACCAGCCAGAGAAGCATCTATGATTTTCTCCAGCTCTAGTACATTGGAGCTAGAAAAAAAAATATATATGGGATTGGGAGCACTGCTGGAATTTACTCCCATTACCTTAAAGGGCCCTGCTCCATCCCCAGCTCATTTCATTCCTACATCTATAATCACTTCCCAGAAGTTACAATAAAGGCTTTAGGAGATGACTACACACACATGGTATAAGCAGGTAAAAGGCTGCCATTTAGTGGGGCTTGTCCTGATCAGCTCTGCCTTTGATAGGCCTGGATCATCCAAACCTCAGCCTCTTCTCGTTTTCAGAGAGTTGGCACAGGCTTTTCCAGCCACCTATAATGAATAGCCCCTTCATGCAAAGGTCTGACATCAGGGAATAAGAAAACCCAACATATCAGCACTTATAAACTTGCTGCCCCACAGCCTAATTTCCAGGAAGAAAAGAAATTTAGGAGCCCATAAACTTCAAGCAGACTAAAACCTGCTGCTGGGCCCTATAGCAGCAATTTATCTCAGAGCTCCATAAGGCTACAGCTGAAAATGGAGACCAAAAGGCAGCAGAGTGCTCAGGTCACACTTCCAACAAGGGAAGTTTTCAAACACTGAGTCTTCCTGATGCTCCCACACACCTGCCACAGGTAAACCATCAGGAAAATAATCCAGGCAGGACGCTTAAAGGCTTATTTTTATTAAAAGACATCTTCAGAAAAGATATTTTAGTACAAAAAAAGTTTAAAATACACAAACTACACTTGGCTTTCCTTTCCAGCATCAACATTTATAAATTACACCACATTGTTATTAACACTGCATTTAAATATGAAAACAACTTAAAACAGGGAATTCATCAACAAGGTCCAACATCCTACAAACAACTATGTACAGTATTTAGCAGCTAGGAGCTCTAGCACAGTAGTCAATATGACTTCAACAGGGCAGGATGCTTGGGAAGCCCCAAGACTGCAGCTTGGCCTATAAGTTTTTGGGGACCTGTTTGGGCCACCTCTCCCCAAACATCCACCCCAAAGGCAGTGGGGATGCCACACATCATGGTACACATCTGATGAGGTGTGGCTCTGGCAAAGAAACCCTGCTGTCCCCAGCCCTGTAGTGCTGGGACACACAGGTGGTACAGGTCCAGGCACTCTGCAAAGCAGGAGGTGTCTGGTGGAAGAAGGCAGCCCCTACTTCTGGGGGGCTGACAGTGACAGCCAGGCTGGTCCCAGCCGGGGACAGTCACTGCTCTGTATCTGTGCTGCCCCACTGCTCATCCTGCCCACCCCCACCAGCACTGGCAGGCTCCAGACACAGCTCCCCAGGACCTGGCCCCTCAGGCAACTAGCTGCAGGATCTCAACCATCAACCTTTGTAGCAGTGGGCAGACCACCGAGAATCCACCGGTGGTCTGACCATTCACAGTGCTGCTTTGTACCTGTCCCTCCCCTGTTCACCCAGGACTGGCCAGATGTCACTGGTCAGTCATTTGCCTATTGGCTCGTCTCTCGCCTTGCCCTCCCCCGACAGAGGGCATAAGAGATCTGGGTGAGAGACGAGCTGGACAACTCTTGCCAGGTTCACCATCTCACAGCTTGTTCTATGCACGATCCTTTTCCCTCCGTGAGGGAAAATAAAGAACACTGATATATACGCAAGTGGTCCATCTGTCTTTACCGGCAAACAGCCACCACCGTTCTGCCCTGGACCGGAGCTCCTAGCATAAGGAGCTACTGAGGGCTGGATTCGGTGGTCCAGAGGAGTCCAGAGATGAAACAGCAAAGATACAAACCTTAGAGCTTGAAGCAGTTTTTCCAGCTCCCAGCAAATTCCAGCACAGCCAGAAATACAGGTCTTGAAAGGGAAGACAAGTGAGCCTGAGGTCCCCTTCTGCACAGGTGACCCTCAGCCCTCCCACCAAGCCCTGTTCCTCAGGGGCACAGGGGCTGCATAGATGGAGCTGCCTGAGGCTCACAGCCCCAGCCCCAGCCCAGGAAGGAGGCTCCAGGGGCTCTCACAGGAGGGTACATCGGACACCATTTGGGAACAAGAGTGAAAGACAGGACATAGCAAGGCTCCATACCCAATGCTGTGGTCCAGAGCAGCGAGACACTGCACATGCCCCACCTGCCCCAGGTCCAGCTCATCAACACAGTACAAAAATGTTAAGACAGGACAGAAAGCACCAGACAATTTGAACTTCCTACAGAAGCACATGGCAGGTCAGAAGACCCTCGTGCATGCTCTGGATCTTCCTCCTGGTGGCTCCTCTTCAGGTTTGGGAGCTCCCATCCAGGGATTTTGGCAACACAGAGCTGTTTTACTTTTAACGAGGAGCAGTATCATGCCTCTAAAGGGCTTCTAACCAAAGGAGGGGGGTTGTTTTCTGTAAACACCAAGTAATGGAGCTCAGGTCCATTGCTCCACAGAAAAAGTCTCAAGTAGCAACTTTAGGGCTCTGCTTCCAGTGCTGCAGGTTGGATTTTCATGATGGTTGCCTTCAGGGGGTAGTACCTGCCCTTCCATGTCTTCCAGAAGATGCCCTGCTTGCGCTCGTGCCTCTGCCGGGGGATGGAGCGGAAGTACTTCCCATTGAGGTTGGCATGGCCACAGGTGCTGAACCACCAGCCACCTGCAAGGGCAATGAAGACACTTTCAACTCACAGAAATTCCAGACAGAAAAACCCAGATTCAAGGCAGCTGCTGCCCCCACTTCCCCCACTTTTTGAGGGCTTCAGGATCTTACAAGACCACCTCGTGCACAGTCAAGGAGTCCTGTGCACTGGGAAACCTTTCACAGATCCTATATGACTTCAGGCTGCATCTGCAAATCTAGGCTGCTCCTCCTCGTGTGAAAAACCCCCTTGAACCCTCCAGCAGCCCCATCTCAGGGCGGGGGAGGCCTCTGCTCGGAAAGGTTCCAAGCAAAGTGGCAGACAGCAAAGCAGTTACGAGGACAGATGCTTGGGCCAAGACCTGAATCATGAACCCTCACCCCAGCTTCAGCTTCCCTTCTAGTTCCCCACATAGCTCCTCCCAAAGAAGCAGCTGTCCCAGGGAAGTAGGGGACAAGACAGGCTCAGCAGCAAAGGGGCCTAGTGCCACAGGATCTGTGTCCCACCAGATCTGGACCACCACCAGACAGTGGAGGGCTGGAAGGGAAGTGTACATACTGGGATAGAAGAGCTCAGACTGACCTGAGAGGTGTTTGGCACAGTTTGTGTCAGCTTTAAGGTCATGGTCACGATCCCGAGTGGAGAAGGGCAGCTGCCTGAATTCTCCAATAGCATTTTCCAGCTCTCCAGACAGAGGCCCCAGCAGGCTGAGTGTGTAGGCTGTGCTCTCACCACCAAGACTGAAGACAAACTGAACCACCTGGGAATTCCCTTCCCAGTCTTCCAGCTCAATTAGGAGATTGTATTTTCCCTCTTGGACAAGGTGATGTACCTTCTCCAGGCCCAGCCAGAAGTCACCTGAAACAAGACTCATGACATTGGCTGTAGTGACACAAACACACCATGAAAAGCAGAGATGTGAGCAAGCTCCAGAGACAAACAGGGACAACCTTAGGATGCTGCAGTGTTTGAATTGCTGTCTGGCACCTGCAGGACATCTGGAAGGTCAAGGACCCCTCTTCTGCAAGCAGTATCCCCCCCCTCTTCAGCCCACATCCATGCTCCAGCACAGAGAGCTCCAGGGGCCAGCAAGGGGAGCAACTTTTGCTAAGCTTCCCTTATCCTGCAGTGAGAACATAGACACCATCATCCACCTACCATGGAGGTCTCCAAAGCCATTCCTGTAGGCATCCCACAGCTGGTCAAAGTCCACAGAGCCATCCATGCGCCTCTGGATCACTGTCCAGCCACCCTCTTTGGAAAGGGAAAACACAGTCACTTGGGGTTACCACTTACAAGAGCACCCTGCCCGGTGCTGCAGGCCACTGCACAGCTTTACCTGCGCGCATGTCACAGTAGACTTTGAAGGGCTGAGATCCTGTGGGCTGTACCTGGAAAATGCCACTGTTTTGCTGCCCAGCCAGAAAGAGCTGGTGGCAATCCTCTGGGAGCTCTGCAGGGGAAGGAAACAGCAACTGAGGACACAGCCACAAACCCCACTTCCTCAGCAGGTTGCTCCTACCATGGCCCCAGCACTTGCAGCCCCGGCCGCGAGCCTGGCCAGCTGTGCACAGCAGTGGCTGCGGCTCTGGACATATGCTGGGGACAACGGCCCCTGACTTCAGCATCTTTAAACAGTGACCCCACATCTTCCCTTTTATTCAAACAGAGCTCCTTGGGCTTTCAAACAAGGCAGAAGCCAGGCTTTGGGCCAGGCTGGACTGACCTTGGCTGGAGACCAGGGCTCCCCATCGAGGAGGGACGGGGGAGCTTCCCAGCTCCCTGTACACCCACAGGCAGCAGCAGCCCATTTGCAGTGGGGCAATGCCAGGGCCAAGCATCCTCATCCCACTGGAGGTTGAAGCAGGGTCAAAGGGCCTCAGGGGCAGAAAGAAGGAAAGTCCTGACATCAGGAAGGTGCCTGAGCATCCAGCACATGACCTCTTTCTCCCAGCAACTGTGATGGCCCCAGCCAGACATCCTGCTGGGCAACCTGCCATCAGCAGGCACAGTGCCAGGCTGGGGTGACCCTTTTTCCAAGACACACTGACTGAGGCAAGGAGCAGGGGGGTGGACTCTTGGGAGTCCTTGCTCATTGCAGGAGTGGATTTCCCAGGGTGAAGCCGCCCCCAGCTTGTTCCCCTCCATCCCCAGGAGCTCCCGCTGCTCCTTCTGCCCCGCAGGGACTTTGCCCAGTGCTGCCAGCAAAGCACCATTTCAACAGCATTGATAAAAGTCCACCCAGGAACCACCACACACAGCACTTGGGAGAGACGAGGCGTGGGGAACCTGTTACAACACCCGAGTCAAAAGGCCACAGGAGGATGTGCAGGGACTTTAGCCCCAGGCTGCTGCAGTCAAGGGGCTCTTTGTCAGCAGGGACAGGTGCCCCAGTCACCCCCAGACAAAGGGGGCCTGTTCTCCCCAGGCCAGGGCAGATGGGTTGTGGTGGTTCACAGCTGCTGCCAGCATGACCCTGAGACAGACAAGTAAAGAAACCTCAAGACAAGCCCTGGGCTGTTCTGGGGTGCTGGCCGTGGAGGTCCCCTCGCAGTAGCTGCCCCAGGGTCAGGGTTGACACCGTGATCCAGAGCAGCAGCAGGGAGAGGGGCTTCCTCCAACAGTCAGGGGTTTCCTGGGGGCAGATGGAGGGGGGAAAAAAAAGAGCCTTTGAGCTGCCAAGAGCAAAAGCAGCCCCTGCACAGCATCACCCCATCCCATCCTCACTGGGTGCTGGGGAGCCCTGACACTGCATTGGAGTGAAGAGCAGAGCCTCAGCCTTTCGGCTGGGAGGACCCAAGGGACAGAAATGTGACACCTGCCATCACCTTTCACCCATCTCCAATACATCCCTCCCTTCACCTTCCCCTCACCCCATAAACTTTCCCTTCCTTGGCAGGGGCAGCCCCTCTCCCACAGCCAGCACAGCTGGTGGTCGCACCCCTTGCAGCCCAGGGCAACGCCAGTGCAGGACAGTGCCACCATCAGTGCAGCACAGGACAAGCTGTGCCCCAGCCCAACCCTGACCCTATGACACAGGGGTTGAGGGCATTGTGCATCAAGGATCAAAACTACAGAGTTCCCCAGCACTGCGGGGGCCGAGTGCATCCCAAATATCCCCACTTCCTGGGTAAATGCAGGCAGGGAATAAAACCAGGCTCAGAGGAAGGAACCTCCCAGCCAGACACCCCTGCTCATATTGCCATGGCAGGAAGGTGCTGGGCTTGCCAAGCTCCTCACCTCCTCTCCCAGCATTGGTGGGATGGAGCCAGGCAGATGTCTACTGGTCCCAGTGTGCACAAGTCAAACCCATCTCTGCCTGTTTCTCATTTCTGGGCCCTGGCTGCACTCCCTGCACTCAATCCCTGTTCCCCTGGTGCCACAGGGACTCCCCTGCAGCTGAACGAGATGCAGCTGCTTGAACAGCCTCTGCTCAATCTTTTTGTCTGAGGAATATGCTTGTTAGTTCCAGTTCATGTTGCACATCTGAACAGCACCAGCAGAACAAGCCCTTCCTGACTGCTCCTGTGTTTTCTTTTCCCTCCCCCTTTATATAGCCAAGCAAGACAACAAGGCTGGATCCGCCTTAGGCTCCATGTTCACCCAACAGGATTTCCAGCCGTGACATAGGGGAGGGCACTAACCTGATATAAACACCCGCCCTCAGGGATGGTAGGACATGCCTAGAGCTGCCTGCACTGCCTCCCCCTCTCCTGCCCCAACCCAACCCCATTACTCTCGAGTCTCAGCACCACGGGGAGAGCGTGAGCAGTGCTCTACCTTTCCCCTACTCGGCTGGCTGCCAGCAAGCACAGGCTCTGCCCAAAGACATGATCCTCTTTCTGCAAGCTATTAAACCTCTCACTCTCCAGGCAGCTTTGAGCCTTCAACTTTCACATGCTTGGCCCCACGCCAGTCCTGCCCTGAAAAAACTTGTGTTCGCTGGATGCAAATAAAAGGGTCTTTCTGCAAGGGCTGCTGGTGGAGTTCATCGCCACTCCCCAGGGCCACACCGGCACCGGCTCTGCCTGACAATAGCCTGGGAGCCGCCAAGCACAAGCCTCCCCAGCACTCTCCTGCTCTGAAGGCGGCCACAAACCTCCCCAGGCAGAGGGCACAGGGCCAGCCTGTGTGCTTTAAGATTTGCCAGAAAACTCACTCGACTTGCTAATGAAAGGAAGCCAATTTGTTTTCTGTCAGTGATACCAACATCAGGGATTAGGCAAGGAAAAGGGAAGCTCCTGGCTGGGTGAGACAGAATCAGGATGCCCAGGGTCTCTCCATCAGGGAGAGTGCAGCAGTGGAAGGTGCTGAGCTCATGCAACATCCATGGGGGCCACAGCTCTTGCTGCCTCCCACTACGCATCACAAACATTTCTGTAGCCAGCATCACCCAGAACAGCCTGCATCTGCACCAGCAAGTAGCAAAGGTCCCAACCCATCTCCCTGCACCCCACTTTCAGCATAATCCAAGAGTGAAATCAGGCGTTAGACTAGATAAATTCTAAAGGTGCCTTCCCACCCAAAATTCTATGACACACACTACTGCAGGCAAGTCACATAGCAGAGCTTGGAAAAAACCAGGGGAGAGAAGTTCTGAGAGAGCTTTCTGGCTCAGAAGTGCTGCTCTCAGTAAGGCTGACCCTGCACAGCCCCACTGAGCTGAGTACCAGGAGGACTTTGAAGACCCACATCCCACCTGTCTTCTGGTCCATGTGGAGAAGCCCTTTGTTCTGCCCACCCAGCTTTCAGGCACACCAGTGACAGCTCCAAGCTCCACAGACAAATTACCATGTGTTTTCCCATAACCATCCCTGCACCAGGCCCTGAGCAGGAATTCCCTGTGCCTCCTCACCCTGCCTGGTTTCTGTTTTGCTCCTGCTGAAGATCCCCAGACAGCTGCACAGGCAGAGCCAGCACTGTGATCTAGCTGACAAAACATGACAGCAGCTGCTCCTGGCCTGCAAACCCTGTGGGGACACCAGTTCCTGTCTGGAGGGAGGCTGCAGGACATGACACAGCTGGGGACACCCGCTCTGCTGCCCTTTGCTCTACAGGAGCCACTCCAGCCCTGCTGCCAGCGGAGAAGATGCTCCAGGCAGAGCTGGGAGTTGCGGACGCAGCATCCACTCGCCCGCTCCAGTGCACATTTCCCAGGGCTGTGAGCATCCACTGCAACTCAGCACCTTCTGCTAAGGACAGTGTGAGCTGAGACACTTGTGTTTCGTGCACAAGCTCTAAATATGAGCCAGGGGAGAGGGATACACAAGCACATAGCTCTGCTCTCAGCCCAGGGCTCCTTAACCCTCCCCTCCTCCCACAGACAGCAAAGCAGACCCTGCCTGGTAAAGTGTGAGAAGGTGAACAAGCGTTAACTCAAAAGAGCTGAGACCCTCCTCTCCTCACCCCCCAACCTGCCAATCCTCTTTGACAAATACCCGCTCTGAGGCTTTGTCTGCTCCCCAGTGCATTCCTAACACCCAGCAGGGAAAAAACCTCTTTAATCCTTAAATTCCTGCTGGACTAACACTGGCCCAGAAGGCAAGGATTCTGCCTGTGCTCCAGAACCTCTCACTCTGACCATACTCCCAAGCTCCAGTTTTTCAAGCAAATCTCACACCCTGGCTCAGGACAAGTGAACCTTTTGTTTCCAAAAGGTTGCAACTGCCGCAGGTTTGGTCTGGCATAGAGGAGCAGGGCGGCACCGACAGATACTCACTCTGTGTCTGCATGGGCTCCCCACTGCCATTCTGACTCCAGTTGGTGAGGTTGAGGCTCTTCTTCAGGTTTATCTTCCACTTTGGAGACTGTGTTTTGTTGTGGTGTAGGGGAATTAGTAGATTGACCTAAAAAAATGCACAAGTCAGAACAGTTTTATCTCAGCTTGTTTTCCACGCCATTACTTAGGGAAGATGGTCAGCCACATGCCAGCCACTCCCTGTGGCCAGAGCTGCAGCTGAACTTGCCTAGAAACCTCGACGAATAGCAGATACCCAGTCCTGGCGAAGCCAGAAATGATTGTGGGTTTTCACACCCATACTAACTAGTTTATTCCGCAGATGAATGCAAAGACAGGGCCCAGGGAGGCTGTTCCCACCCACCAGTTCCTCCTATTGCTCCATGCAAACTCTCTGGAAGCTTGCAGGTTGCTATCCTCACATCAGTGATGATACACTGCAGCACGGGGACCAGAGCTGGGCCCCCTCTGGGGTCCCCAAAGCCAGGGAGCAGCAGCACAGCCACCAGAGCTGCGACAGCAGGGGTGTTTACACCAGGGTGCCCACAGCATGCAGGGCCAGGCTGGGGGCTGCAGCACAGGACAGGGGCTCACCTTGCTCTGAAGGCTTTTAATCTGCATGTTCTGCTTGTCCAGCTTGTACTGCTGCTGCTTGATTTTCTGCAG
Source organism: Orthonyx spaldingii (assembly GCA_013397795.1). Classification (NCBI taxonomy): domain Eukaryota; kingdom Metazoa; phylum Chordata; class Aves; order Passeriformes; family Orthonychidae; genus Orthonyx; species Orthonyx spaldingii. The sequence goes on from VZTJ01003339.1 coordinate 259,879, forward strand.
GAGTTCTTCGATCCGCAGGTTCTGAGCATCCATCAGGGACTGCGGGGGAAGAGCCAGGTGAGCCCCATAGCTCGGGGAAGCTCTGCCCACGCGAGACTCCCGAAAGGCTGCTCCCGGTGCCCCCAGGACCCCTCCGCTCTCCCACTCGCTGCTCCCGATGTCCCGGGACAGTCAGGTTCCCTGTCGCTCCTTCCCCCAGCTCCGGTGTCCCCTGGCGAGTCGGGTCTGGGATGTGTCCCCCCACCAGCGCTCCCCGCATCGGTGCCGGTGGCAGGGGCGTGTCGGGTCCCCTCTATCCCGCTCCGCCCAGTGCCGGTCCGGCGCCCCCGCCCCGCTGCCCCGGCGGGTGCCGGTGCCGGTCCGGCGCCCCCGCCCCGCTGCCCCGGCGGGTGCCGGTGCCGGTCCGGCGCCCCCGCCCCGCTGCCCCGGCGGGTGCCGGTG
>VZTJ01003339.1:262622-292050 GCA_013397795.1 Orthonyx spaldingii
CTCTCTGCTCTCCCTGACACTATGGCTAGAGAGGAGCTGGGGACATAGAGGGGTGGTAATGATGGGGAGGGGGTTCCATTGCCCCCCCCAACAGCATTCTCTGCTGGGCCTGGGGTCCCTGCAAGGCTCTTTGGGTGTCCCTGGCTGGCCTGTGTTCTTGCCCCCAGGTCATGGCCCCCCTGCCAAGGACAGATCTGCCACCATACCAACCACCCCTGAGTGCTGTAGGGGCAGCCAAAGCTCTGCCAAAACTTCTCAGATGGAATCTGAAAAATGAAAATTCTCCTTTTCAGCTTGTATTGCTGGTTTTTGGCATCCAAGGAGGGAGTGAGCTGGCAGAAGCCATGCCCATGGAGGCCAAGGCTGCAGCACTTAGAGCCCTCTGGGCTGGAAAACACCAAGGCCCGAGTCACTGGGACAAACAGGGAAGCACAATTTCATGTGTTGGCTATTGCGGTGGGTGACCAACGTCAGGCAAAATGAATCCTGTGTGAGCTCTGCTCCCTGCCCACCATTACCCAACACTGGAGCTTGTCCTGGGAAATGATGGGGTTACTCCAGGTGCTGCAGCAGACATGTTCCCACTGGTTATTTTCTGCAGTGGCAGGAGAGAGGGAATGTGAGAAGCAAGGCCTGTTGAGAAACCACATGATTTATGTTTTCCTTAGGCTGCATTTTCCTTTGGCTGTGTTTTCCTGTTGCGACTTCTCAAATTTGCTCTGAGAAATTAAAATTTTTAAGGTACACAAATGCAAAGCCCTCACAGGCCATGAGCTGCCTCAGGCTGGGAATGACCCCAGGCAGATGGGAAGGTGCTCTCCACAGAGCCGGGTGCTCTCAAGTTTAAATGGAGCTTAAAATGGCCTGGCCAGCAGGGTGTGATCCGGAGCATTTCTCTGGGCCCTGCTCTGTCCTGTGTGGAAAAGGGCTATGGTCAAAATCTCTGTGGGGTCCCAGCTGCCCAGCTTGGCTTGGGGCCAGGGAAGGATCAAGGTTTGGTCCCAGGAGACGAAGGACCCTTTCCCCTGTGCAGGTCCCCAGGAGGACCCTGCTCCAGCCCAGTGGCCTTGGGACATAGAGCAGCACAGGGAGCAGCAGGGCATGACAGTGGCTCTCAGAGCTCTCTGTGGGTATCTGGGCTCAACCCTTGGATGGGGAACAACAGACCCCAGAGGAAGTTATTTTCTGTGGAAGTTGCTTTCTATGGAGGTTCTCTCAGGAGCCAGTGGATGCTCCCAACCCCATCCTCCAATCCCTGCTCTTAATCCTACCACTATACCCATCCCTTCTTCCCTGCAATCCCACCAGCTCAGACACCCAGGAAGGGCAGTATCCCTAGCACGCATCACAAGTAGCTCCTTCAAACAGCCCCCCACATGCATGGCACATCCCTGTCCTCATCCCCATCCCTGTGTTCCTGTCCTGTGCACATCAGGCTGTGAGTGGGTGGGCTGTGGGGAGTGTCTTTGTTCTCTGCCTTTCTCCATCCCACTCCTTCCCAGGCTGACCTGGCAGGTCACTGTGTGAAAGTTAAGCCCGGTCTGAACTCGCATGAATTCCTGCAGCTGCTCAGCCCCAGGCTCACATCACCAGGAGGGATGGTTGGATGATTTATAGGAAGGTTGCTCATGGCATTGCCTTGTTGTTAGAAATTGCAAACATAAGGGAGAGTCCAGTGAGAGGGAATAGGACGTGTGAAATACATCATCATGGCTTCGAGGATAAATTTAGGTTTTCCAGAGGAACAGTTATTCTGATTCAGCAGAGGCTGGGAAACATCCAACAAGGATTTCCTGGCCCCCATCTGAGTACAGCAGCATGACTCACCCAGACAGGCACTGGCAGCACTCCCGGACAGAGTGGGCACCCCATGCACCTCAGTCTCTGCTCACACCTGGTCCTGCAAGGATTCCTCCATCACACACCCTGCTCTGGCCCTGCAGCCAAACAGATTGCTAAACCTCCACCCCTGAGGTCACCTGTTCCTGCTCCTCCCAAGCAAGTTTGCTGGCTCCAACTTTGTCACTGCCCACACTGGAGAGGGGCCATGAGGCTCCTGCTACCTGACCCAACCCTCCCTGCCCCGAGGGGACAGCAGGGTGGCACAGGCTGCCAGAGCACTGGCTCATCCTTTCCCAGGGCTGGGGACACCCCCTCACCTCTGTCAGAGGACACCCACAACTTCTGCTCTCAACGGTGCTGCTTCTTGGCAGAGATGAATTTCCAAGCAGGGTCAGTCAGAAAGAAAATTGGCCACAGACATCCGCCCTAGTGAGAAGCAGCTCTGTCTGGAGCTCAGCCATGTCGCTGGGCTCCATTCCCATCCTCTCTCCTCTGGCTTTTCCTATCAGCACAGGGCAGCCCTGGGTAAACCACTGGCAGCCCAAGCAAGGCAAGATGTTGTTACCCAGATTGCCGTGTCTTCTGGGGGCTCCAGAGGATGGTTGAGGGTTGCAACCACCCTGGGATCCTGCTCACCGAGGGACGGTCCTGGGACCCATTAGCCCAGAGCAGGGAGGCCCATTTTCACGTTTGAAAAGCTGACATAAAAGGCCAGCAATGCTCTCGGCCCAAGCAGCCTCCTTATTTTCCTGGCGAGCCTGGATGAACATTATGCAAGTCTTCACTCCCCTTTGTTCTTCCTGCCATCCCAGGCTCTGTGAGGAGCACTGGGTTACTGTGCAGAAGGTCACACATGCCAGAAGGCAGGAAACCAGAGGGCTTGGGGTGACATGGGAGGCTTCGCAGCCAGAGAAATCCGACCCTTATTTTTACAGTCATCTCTTGGTTTAACCAACATGCATTTCACATTAGGGGCTCTGGCTGGCTGAGCTTGCTGCTAAGGGCTCAGGGAGCTCTACATTCCTGGGGATGAGGCTGTTCCAGGTTCCTGGGGATGAGGCTGCCCCTTGGCACACTCAGTCTGCTCACAGGCCCATGTGGGAAGGGCCGGACCACAGGCAGCAGGGCTGGGCTCTGCTCTCCTTGTGAGACAATGGTGGCTTCTATTTTATCAGCAGCCTATGGCTAGTGACAGTGGATTTGGTAGAGCCTTTGGTGGGCACGAGGGTGACTCCAGTATTTTCCAAACATCCTTTCATTTCATTCATAGTTTCTGACAGGAGATGTCCAGAGCCACTGGAAGGAGAGAGCCACTGTGGCAAGTACAAGCAACGCCCACAGAGTTCACCTTGTTGTCACTCCTGGCCACTCATCTCCTCCTTTGTGATGGAGACAGAGACAGCTCTGGCACTGCTTGGCATTTATCAGCCAGCATCTGGCAGCGGTCCTGACCCCTCTGTCCTGCTGGCACAGCCGCTCACAGTCTGGATCTCCTGATGCAACACAAATGGCTTTTTTTTGGCTGTGTTGTGTGAAAAACTGCCAGGTCACTTCTGCTTCCCAGGAAGGTTTTTAGCTGTCCCAGAACATTCAGGATGGGTGTCCACAAGGACCCCTGGGGATGTGCCCTCCTGTCCAACACCGTGCTGGCTGCATGCTGGGTGAGAGCTGTGTGGCCTCCTCACCCACAGCCAGTAGCAGCCACACCCACAAGGGCTCTGCTAGATCTCTGCCTGTCCCCATGGGGCCACAGCTGCTTTTTCTCCTGGGAAGAGACTTGCAGAAAAGTGCAGCAGAGCTTTATACAGGAGAATGACAGGGGACACGTTCCTCATGCAGCAGCAAAGAGAGAAGCACACAGATTTTGATGCACCATTCTGGAAACCCCACCTGGAGATCAAACCTCTTCTCACACATCTCCCTGCTTGGTTTGTGACTAAGACAAAACAGTGCTTGGGTTCCTTGCCTGGCTCTGCTGGCCAGAGCTCAGGGAGAGGCAGGGCCGTGGTTCCAGGGACCAGGCGAGGTAGCAGTGACGCCTCTCCAGCCCCGGCCAGCTGCATCCAAACTGCTCGGCTGCGTCACAGCACGTCCGGGAACTCTGACCTCGGGCTGTGTCTGGGAAGTCGGGATGTTTCCTGCTCTAAAGGTAAAGGGAAGGGATGGCTCAGGCTCTGCAGGGTGGGCACCAAAAAAAAAAAAAAAGCGACGAAAACAAGTCTTTGTCTGTTGCATGCGTTTTCCAAAGGGAAATATATCTTGATCTTTAGTCAAGATTTTTCTGCATTTTCATGCTTGGGTTCTGGATTTTTCTAAATTTTTATACCCCACCTCACAGGACATACAGGCAATGAAAAAAACCTGTGAAAACCTGAAAAGAAACAGATGGAAATGCCCCAAAGCATCAAGAACCCCAGCAGCCCCTTTCCCATCCCCCTCGCTGGCAAAACAGCAGCAGTGGCTGGGGAGGCTCCAGATCCCCAACAGGGCTGGGAGAGAAGAGCTGGCCCCATTTCCAGCCATGGCTCTTTCCCTTCTCTGACAGGGACTTTGGCTGATTCTTAGTTTCCTAAACTGAATGTTTTGCTGCCCATGGGGTGGATCTGAGCCCTCAACAGAACAGCAGCACTCTCCCTGCTGCAGGGCTTGTCTTCCCAAGGGGGTGCTGCCCAGCACCCAGTACTCACATGTACTTCCCCCGAGGCATCCCGCACGCAGAATCCATCACCCAGTACTGTGATACATCCCCTGAGATACATGCCCTGGAACATCCTGCACCCCAAACCTGCCACCCCATTACACAGCACCCATAGATACCACACCTGGAACCCTGCACCCAGGAGTCACAAATACCTCTGCAGGGGCATCCTACACCCAGCTTTCCTCATCCTCAGGCCAGAGAGGCGCATGTGCCATGCAGTGGTTCTGCTGGGACAGGGCAGGGACAGAGCAGCATCTGTTTAGTTTGAATGCCTTAAAAAAACGAAGGCCATGGGATTTTTACCTGGCAGACAGGTGTCTCCATTCCCAGGACTTTGCTCAGCACTGTGAGAAACTTGATGCGACTCCAGATCCATGACTGAGCCTTGAGCTTGGATGCTGCTGTTGGACCACCTCACTCACCTGGAGCTGAGCATGTGCCCTCAGGAGGCGCCCAGGTTTGACATCTGGTGATCCCCCACACAAGGAAATTCAAATATCTAGAGAAAAATGTCCTGATTGACAAAGCCCAGCAGCAGTTTCTGGTGCATGTTCCTTCTCCTGGTGCAAGGCCACCCAGGAACACCCTGTCGCCAGCCTTTACCTGGACTCTGCAGAAAATGTGAATATCATCAGGAGTGCACTATCGCAGCAAGGCTGGACCTTCCTGTGGCTCAGGGCTGCCTTCAGCACCATCAAGCTGGGGCAGTTTATGGATTGTGCCAGCGGCTGTGGCATCACCAGCACCAGGCTCAGCCCTCGTGGCTGTTCCTCCACCTCTGTTGGTTCCCTGGGGAGTCCCAGCCATAGCTGGGTGCAGCTCCCAGGTGCTCCCAGGTGACACAGGCAGCCTCACAGGGCTGGGAGCCGCTGGCCCTCGCTGCTTTCCATTCGATGCTGAGTCTCGCTGAGGTGCTGGTGACTGTCTGGGGAAGAGCCTCACTCAGCCTCAGGGTTTTGGTGAATCCCAGCTGTGCAGCCAGTCCAGGCAATGGTTGTTTGCACAGCCACATCTTGTAAATATTTGCAACCCCCACTCAGAGCTCCTGGGATGATTTTGTGGGACATCAATGGGACCAGGCAGGAGGTACACTGTCCTCCTGGCTTCTTCCCCAGGATGGCTTCTTCCTCTCTCCCAAATCTCTCTAATACTCTGAGCTGGTGTGAGGGATGGACCTCTGCCTGGGTCTGCATCTCCTTTATCCTTGGACTTCAGGACATGTAGCAAAAATAGCTGTCAGAAAGGGGAAAGTGACCTTTGCCATTTGAATAACTGTTTGCTATGTCAGCATAGGCACAACGTGTTTGGAGACTTTGTGCAAAGTTCCAGCGGCTCTGAGCCAGGACCAGAAGATTTTCACCTCTCTGTTGGCAGCCATGAATAACACCAAGAATGCGGCCTCATAATCCCTGCTCAGGGAGACACCTGGGTAAGGTAATGCCTTCCAGGGAGTGTGAGTGCTGACTGTAGGATTCCCTGTGTGTCTCCATACCAGAAACCCTCCCCTGACTTGTTGACCAACCATGGAATGGGAAGGGAAAGGCTGCAGCAATGGGGTAGGATAGAGTGGTATGGAAGGAATGGAAGGATATGCTTCAGGGATGGGATAGGAAGACAAGGGCTGCAGGCATGGAATGGGAAAGGCTGTAGGAATGGGAATGGGCTCAGGAATGCCACAAGGTGCTTGAGATTTAGTACCAAATCCTCACCCCATGATAATCTTCTGAACACACAAAAACAAAAGTTGAAAATCTGTCCCACTGCCTTCTTGGTTCAGTCCAGGGGCTCAATCTCCTCTGCCATGGGTGCAACAAATGGATCTCCTGGGGGGGGGAGAGCCTGTCTGGGGGCTTGGAGAGCCAGGGACAAGGCAGTTGAGCTGGACCCCTGGGTCTGGGGGCCCTGAGTACCCTCAGAGCGCTGCGGCTGAGGGCTCCAGACCAGGCAGAGCTGAGTGCTGCCCATGGGTGACCGGGCCCACACCTGCCCCTGTGGCCTTTCTGCCCAGCTTGGCAAACCCAGCCCAGAGAGTGAAATTAGAAGCAATTAAAAACTAAGCTTGGCTCAGGCTCAGATCTAACTTTCTACCAAGCTGCTTGTTGCTTTGGAGACAGCATGCACTGGAGTTCAACTGGTGACGCAACACAGATGGGATTTCTGCTCGTGTGGGGTTCTGGGCCAGGAATAGACATGAGGGCTCCCAGTGGCTGGAGCAGAACTAGTGAGGTTGGAACCAAAGCACAGAGAAGGCAGGATCTGCAGCACCTGATGTCTCATTTGAAAATTTGCATCTTTCTGCTTTTTGATTAATTCTTGCTCAATTGATTCTTATCCTCTTCCAGAGGAAAAAAGGTGCTTTAGAGCCAAGGAGAGAAACAAGACATTGATTAAATCTTCCAGCAAAGACCCCCATGACCCTCCAGTGAAGGAGGGATGCCCGAGGTCCCCGCAGAACCTTTGATGCAGCGTGGGGGCGGGCTGGGGGCTGGTGTGGTGTGCTAGATCCGGTGGCCAGGGAGTCACCCTGGCAGAGCCTGGAGAGCTTCCACAGCCACCTCAGCCACCTCAAACACTGACAGCTGGGCAGCACACCTGGGCCCAAATCAAACAGGGCTGAGGTCAGGAGCAAGGACAGCGGGTGGCAGTGATGCCGAGCGGTGGCACCGCCCACCAGCCGCCCCTGGGAGGGTGGTCCAGTGGCGACGGTCCCCTTGGCAGCACCAAAGGGTGCGGCTGGCAGCAGCCCTGCAGCAAACCCATCACTGCCTTTGCCGTGCCCTGGAAAAGAAGGAAACCTCCCGTCTAAAGGCATGTCCCAGCTGTGGGGTGTATGCAGGACGAGACCAGGTGATGTCACAGGGGCTCTCTCACCATCCTGCAAAGTGTCCTCAGCTGATGTCAGGGTAACCCAGTCCTCCCAGCAGGCTCAGAGAGACCCTGTCCCAGTGCCGTGCTGGGGCACCAACCCCTGATGCATGGACAGGTGAGCAAGTGAGCCACCAGGCTGTCACTTGACAGATACCACAGCCAGAAAGAAATTAAGGCCCCAGCCACCCACTGCAGCAACTTTAATACAGAGAAATTGGAGATTTCAAGTTCTGCAAAGCCGATGAGCAGTGTCATTGTCCTCTCTGATTTCACTTGGAAGGGACTTGGAGAAGGCAAGATGCCATCATGACAGGCAGTCATCTAAGAGCCAGGGACAGCTCGTGGGCTTGGGGCAGATGGCCCAGCTGGGGCACAGCCCCTCACCCTAAATGGCGCCTTTGGGTGCCCTGTGGTGGAGAGGAACATGAGCAGCTGTCAGGCTCAGTGGGTGTCTGCACCGTGGTTCCTTGGGCCAAATGTCTGTGTGGGACTAAGCCAAGCTGTGTCCTTGCCTGTGGCATCGGTTGGGTCACCCTGATGTGCAGTGAGTGCCTCGGGTCTCAGACATGGCTCCAACACTCCAGACGGCTGCTGGAGGGGCGACTGCCACCCCTCATTTACGTTACTGTGACAGCATTCCTCATAACTGACTGAATGAATCATGTGGGGCCGTAAGAGCTCCCTAATTAACACAGTTATTATTAGCAATGTCAGGACAGGTTTGAAAAAGGCAAGTTCAGAGTCCCTGTGCCTGACAGCAAGTGGTGAGTGGGGTGATGGGATCATCCCACATGACCGTGATGCTTGGGAGATGCTCTGTCGCTTGGGAGTCCTGATCGCATCTGGATTGTGGGAGCAGGGACACCCCTGGGTGCCAGATGGGTGGGATGGGCTGCACCGGCACTGGTCCAGGCATGGGAGCCTTTGCACAGGATGAGTCATGTTGTTGCCAGTCTTTCCCCATGAGTCAAGAAAATGCTCTTGGCTCATACCCAGGCAAATCCCAAGGGAGTCGGGACCTTCCTTATTCAGGCCAACACTTCTGGTGATGCCAAGAGCTGGATGTGCATGGGGAGGAAGGTGAGAGGGTTCTTCTGGGTGCACGGAACTGTACTGGCTGTCCTGCAGTACTGCGTCTTCCCCAGCCCCCAGATCGCCCCAACTCCTGCCTGAGAGCTGCTGCCTCTGGGGGCTCTTTGCCGTATGTAGGGCAGCCCCGGGGTGCCTGCAGCAGCTTGTCACTGCCAGAGCTTCCGCCGCTCCTGCTCCCCGTGGAGCGCTTGGAGAGGCGCCTAATTCATCCTTTCAGAGCAGAGATAAGATGGATTAAGGCCTGCTGAATGCTTGCCAGAAGAATCACCATTAGGCCCTGGAGAGCTTAATCTCCACCAGACTAAAAGCAGACAGGCTGCACCCACAGCTAGTCCTGTCTGCCAGGGGATAAACACCCACTGCAGGATTTCAGGGAAACCTTTGGAGGCTGTGAAACACATCCCAAAGTGTATATGCTGTCCGGAGTGCCCAAGGCTGGGTGCTGGATCCCACACTTCCCCCAGCTCCCAGGGGAAGCCACTGAGTGGCAAAGGACTGTGTTGGCCACTGGAGTCTCAGACACCTCTGTGCCTTGACTCTTCCTTTCCATGAGCTCAGCTCCAAGGCTCCTCCATCCTGGCAGTGTTATCTCCTGCAGATTAGCTCCCCAAAGTTGTCCTTGCTCATGTACTTCTCAGCTGATTCACATTTGTTATTTCCTGTCCCTATCTCTGATTTCCTTTGCTGTCCTCACACTACCACTCCCCAAGGTCCATCTCCTCTCCAGGTATCCCTGACCTCACTGCTGCTCAGGGTCTGACACATTTCCCAGCCTCCAGGCTGATTTCAGAGGATGATGATGTCCCTTTCCATGGAGCCAGACCATGGAGGGGTCAGAGTTCCCTCTCCTCTCCAGTGGTGACAGACAACCTCAATTTGCCCCCATGCAGCCTGCCTAGGACACAGCCTGCCCAGCGTGACCACCACAGTTTGGGTAAGGCAGTGCCCGTCTGGTGTCTTATCCTTGCTGGGGAAGAAGTGGTGAGACTGGCCAGGGGTTTTGGACCTCTTTGGAAAGCCAGACCAAGCAGGCCAGGGTTTGCATTTTAGTCAAATCTTGGTGGTAAGGACACTGTGCCAGGTGCCAACCACCATGAGGCATCTGACCCCACCGGCTTTACACCACAACCAACACCTCTCAGGACTCGAGACAGGCAGAATGGGCCCCATCAACCACACCCTGCTAGAGATCTCTGGCTATCCAGCCATCCCACAAGGAGGGATTTTGATTTCACTTTTCTGTCAGACCCTGGAAAGAGGCAGGGCACTGGCAGCAATCCAGGGCACTGCTTGTAATAGGGCCTTTGGGGCTCATCACACCTCTGCCCTGAAAAACACTGACATCCCCAATGTCAATGTCAATGTCTCTGGACGTTTTTGACAAAAGAGGTCTTAGAGGCATCCCTCTCCCACCAGCCTTGTGTGGGTAAGTCAGGCTGCATTAAAGCACAGCCACTAAAACCTCCAGCCCCCGCCTTGAGCCCTATCCTCCAGTGCCTCGGGGTTCCCCTAACCCCCATCTTCTTTCACACACCCTCCAACTTCACTGCTGTCCCCCCTGCCCTCCCACTCTCACCCTCTGCCCTTCCTTGCCTGTCCCCTACCCTTGTGTTCCCCCACGACGCAGCTCCGGCCATGGAGCAGATGGAGGCTGGGCTCTGCTCTTCTCTCTCCGCTGGCATGACGCAACCCGGGCTCGGTGGCAGTGACACACTGTCCCAGCCAAACAAACACAGCTCGGGCCTCATGGCATTGCAACAGCCTACACAGCCCTGGTGCTCCCAGCCAGGGACAGCCCAGCTGCACCTGGCACAGCCAAGGGCTGACAGGGGCAGCTCTTCTGGTGCAAGCACCATCCAGCACCCCTCGGGGATGATTTTTGACTGGGCTATGGCTGCCAAAACCAAGAGAGGGTTGAGGTCTCCAGAGTGCAAGGGACCCACATCCCGAACCATCCCCTTTCCTGTCGGTGTGATGAGCTCAGCTGGGGTCCTGTGGTGTCCCTGCATCCCTGTGTCTCTCTTCACCTGCTCTGCCCTGTCTCTTCTCTGCCCCCCACGGCAGAGCAGAGCTGTTGGGGACAGGGAGGGTGTCAGCTGATCCCCTAGGTGCATTTTGCTGCTACCCCTAATCTCCCTGTGGGCACAAGCAGGCACTGAGAAGGGCCTGAGGCCACTGTGAAGCCATGGGATCCATGTGGCTCCTGGCACTGGGACTCTCCCAAGTCACGGGATGAGCCGAGGCACCAGCACGATTTCAAGCAGGAGCCGAGGGCAGTGGCTGTCCCAGGAGGGCCATGCAGGGACTGGCACAGCCAGAGGCACCACCACGGAGCCCAGACAGGCAGCAGCGGCACAGCAGGGCTGCGATCTCAGGGTGCCAGAGGCGGCGGTGGGCAGATGTAGGTGAGAGTTAAGCCATACTGGGGACACTGAGCCTGCTCCACACTCCCTTGATGTAATATTTGTGGGAGCAGTGTGTTCCGGCAGTGCCATAAACACAGAGAAGCAATAAACTCGCCTTTATCTGCCTGTGGAGCCTTGGGACCATCTAAATTAGGAAACAAAGGAAAAAATAACAACTCCAAAGGGTTTTTTCCTAGCTGAGCCGAAAATAGAGCAGAAGACGAGAGGGAGAAGTTCAGCCCAGACAGGGGCATGTGGGAGCCAGGACACCTCAGCTGGCCCTGGTGCCACCCCCACGCCTGGCCTAGAGACGATCTCTGCCTGGGAACACATGCCCAGGGCAGTGTCTCCAGCACAGGGGTGATGGTGGCCCTGGCATCACTCTCCTCCCAGGAGTGGCAAAGGATGCTCAGCCAGGCTGCAGGGCTCCGGCATGGAAATGGTGGTGTTGTCTGTATGACAGTGCACTGCCTGTATCTCTGCCCTGCCTTTTGGGCAACCTGCCTGGAGCTGTATCTTCTCTCCTGGACCTCTCGCAGCCCCTTCCTGTCCTGATCCTCCAGCAAGGGAGTGCCATCGATGCAGGAGCCACACTTGTGTCACAGTCCCATCTGTAAGTCACTGACCTCACCCTAGCTTGGCTCAATGCTGTCCTCTCATGGGCAGAAGCTGATCCCCTCTGAATCTTGGCCCAACCCTTGATATCTCCTGGGCATGGACAGTGTCAGCTTATTCAAAATTAACTGTTCTGGGTCATCTTCCTCACAGAAGACAATGACATTGCAGAAACTGAGGTTGTCACCCAGAGGTAATTGTGAAGACAGGTTTTCGTTCAGATTTGCACAGGCCCCCAGCAGGCTGTTACCCCTCTTCTCACTCCTACAGTCCCCAAACTGTGAAGTCTTATGGTACTGTCATCAACCATCATCAGCCTATTGCCACCCATGACCAACCCCTCACCATCTGTTGCCACCCATCCCTAACCCATCCCCACCCATCACCACAACACTTCACCATCCATCACCACCCACCACTAACCCATTGCCACCCCTCACCAAGTCACCACCCTCACTAACCCATCGCCATCCACCAACCCATCACTGGCCCATGCCCACCTGTTCCCAGTCAGTGCCACCCACCCTCACTGGGGAACAGACCCAGCGCCCTGTGGTGATGGAAAGGTGTGGCCCAACCCTGTATGGCCCTGCGTGGGGGGCTGTGAGGGCAGTGCCTGTCTGTCCAGGTGAAGAGCTGGTGGCAGTGAGCTATGGGCTCAGCCCTGCCAGCCCCCAGGGCTTTTAGGGCTCCCAGACCACAGCTCGTGTTATGAAAACCATAAATTATTAATTGCAGCTAAGAAGTGAAAGGCTGTGAGCTGCTGCCTGTGCAGACCCGCTGCTCATCTCCCAACTCTGCCCGCTTAAAGCAGGTCTCACATTCATATTTCATGAGTGTGTCCCTCAGAAGCAGTTTTACAGTGAAAAGAAGGAATAATGCACGCTCTACACAGAGCCCGAGCTGGCAGCGCATAGCCCCAGCAGCCTCCTCCATCGCAGCCCGAACCCTGTACAGCTGCACAAGAAAACCCTCCCCAGGCACTGAATCCTGTTTTCTCATAAAATTTAGGACAATCCGTTAGGGCTTGTCCTATGCTTTGGAGGCAGGCGTGCCAGCAGGCTGGTTGGCACAAGCCACCTCCGTTGAGGTGGGTGCTGGGAGCATGCAGAAAGCTGAGCTTCATGGAGGTTGTCCCGGCCTAGAAAGCTTGTCTAGTCCAGAGCCCCAGCTGCTGGCCCGTCGGAGCGAATTCACATCACACCTCATTAAAATTTGAGGCTCAGTCCAGGCACCCACCCCAGACATATGCCATGGAGGTGGGGTGTACTTACACAGCCCCCAGCATGTGGGGGACATCCTGCAAAGACCTGTCATGAAGAAACACCTCCCCTCGCTCAGTGTTTTGGGCACCTGCCAGGTCCTGGGCTGACCTGGGACCTTTCTCTGCTTGCTGCCAGGTGGTTTGGGGTCTTGGGATGATGACCTGGTGTGTTGGTTTGGTACGATCTGGTTTTTTGGTAGCGGAGGGGCCACAGAGGTGGCTTCCATGAGAAGCTGCTGGAAGCTTCCACCGTGTCCAGCAGAGCCAATCCCTGATGGCTCTGAGGGTGGACATGCTGCTGGCCAAGGCTGGACCAATTAGAGAGGTTGGTAACAACTCTGTGGTAACAGATTGAAGAAGAAAATCAAAACAAAGTGGGGCACACACAGTTTTCATTCCAGCCAGAGAAGAGGAGGAGGTGAGAACATGTGAGGGAAACAGCCTGGAGACACCAAGGGCAGTGGAGAAGGGGGAGCAGGAGGTGCTCCAGGCATCAGAGCCAAGATTCCTCTGCAGGCCTTGGTGAGGAGCATGGTGAGGCAGCTGTGCCCCTGCAGCCCCTGGGGTCCACGGGGGATGCAGAGATCCACCCACAGCCCATGGGGATCCATTGGGGGATGCAGAGATCCACCCACAGCCCATGGGGATCCATTGGGGGATGCAGAGATCCACCCATGGCCCATGGGATTCACAGGGGATGCAGAGATCCACCCACAGCCCACGGGATCCACAGGGGATGCAGATATCCACCCATAGCCCATGGGGATCCCTGGGGATGCAGAGATCCACCCACAGCCCCTGGGGGAGGTGCCCAGGTCAGAGCAGGTGGATGCCTGGATGGATGTGATCTCGTGGGAGACCTGGCAGACAGAAGGGGCCCTGCTCCCAGGCTGGAGCAGCCTGTCCTTGCAGGACTGCACCCCGTGGACGAGGGACCCACGCTGCAGCAGTTTTGGGAGGACTGTGCCCGTGGAGGGACTCAGGCTGCAGCAGTTTCGGCGGGACTGCTGCTCGTGAGAGTGGAGCCACGCTGGAGGAGTTCACAGAGAACTGTCTCCTCTGGGAGGGACCCTGCAGTCTCACAGGGGAAGGACTCCTCTCCCTGGGCAGTGGAGGAAAACCTTGCGTGATGAACTGACCGAAGCCCCACGCCCTGTCCCCTGCACTGTTGGTGGGAAGGAGGGAGGGTCTGGGGGGAGAAAAGGTGTTTTAAGGGCTTATTTTACTTCTCATTATCCTTCTCTTATTCTGTTAGTAATAAATTCACTTTATACTTCTAAGCTGAGCCTATTTTGCCCTTGGAGTGTTTTTTCCTGATACTTATATCAACTCATGAACCGTTTGTTAATTTTTTTCTCTCCACTGCCCAGCTGTGGGAGGGGAGGGTGAGCGAACAACTTTCATGGGTACCTGGTGTTCGGCCAGTGTCAAACCACAACACCTGGGTACCCGCACAGGACAGGTTGGGTTTGTGCCCTGTGCCTCTTGAAGCAGGAGTGTTCCCCCCTCAACACCCCTGGACTGGCTGTATGCTGTGGGTGGTTGTCAGCTTGAGTTCAGCTCTTCCATCACCTGCTCTGAGGAGCCTGCCTGCTTGTTTGTTCTTGCCTGAACCCATTAATTAACCTGAATTAAAGCATCATCATTCGAGCTGACAGTGCTGGGCTTCCTTGCAGCAAGGATGTTACCATTACCACCTGGGCAAGGAAATTACAGCAAAACTCCTGTGCTGCCAAGGTCTGGGAATGATCCACTAGCAGGACCCGCAGACCTGGGACAGGGCTGGGATAATGGCAAAGAGCCTGTTCCCATGCAGCTTGCTGGAAACAGGAGCAGATGCAAAAACCCTTGAGCCTCTGGGAGCAAGGGGCTGTGCCAGGGGGATTTAACCCCCATCCAGCCTAGGGATGATGGGGTAAAACTCCTGTCTGTGATGCAGTGGCTGCTGCTCATGGAGTTTGGGTGGGACCCACCAAAAAGCTCCTTCCCTGGAGGAGATACAGACCTTGGGTGGGTTGCAGAGCTGCAGGCTGCCTCCATCTCTGCCTGGGGTTTCCAAACCTGGTTGCACAATGCTGTTGCCATCCTGACCTGATGCTGATGCTGGCCCTGTCTGACCAGCAGGGACATCCCACGGCCGCTGGCCTCACAGGGCTGTGATGGACCCCTCCCTCTCTCAGCACCCACTGTCTCCTGCCTGAGATGTGGTTTTTCTTAGGGATGAGTAGAAATACAGAGAAATCCTTATGGAGGGAGAGAGGAGCATGGCCAGGTCAAGGAGCATTGCTTTAAGCCTTTTGCCCTTATTAGTGACCAAACGGTGGAACGCCCTGCATTATGCAAAGGTCATGCAGCTCCATCTTCCCCCAAGCAAGAATCCCTGCAGTGCTCCCACACAGTCCCTGTGCCCTGTGTCAGGGATTTCCATTGGAGGTGAAAGGAATGAAAGATGAAGCAGGAGGAGGATCCAGCCCATGTGTCCCAGTGCTCTGAGCCTGCAGTGGGTGCTCTGTCCCCAGAGCCGTGCAGCACCTTCCCGTGGCTGTGGACAGATAAAGCACTGCTGCCAAAGGGCAGGAAATGCCAGGGAAAGGCCAGCTGACCCAGATTTAAAACTAAATTACACCTTGACTTCTTCACCAGCTTTAGCACAAGATGTTACGCCTGTCAATGAGCCTCAGCGGGTTTGGATATGTTCGTATTTGCACTTTTCCATGTCTCTCTGTAGCTGCTTTCCAATGCCTTGGGTATCCAGTATAGTTTCTGTGCTGCATGTTCTCACTCGTTCAATGAATAATCAATTTAACTGCCATATGCACTGCTCATCAAGAAAGAAACTGCTTCTTGTTAAAGGTGTGAAAGTAAGTCACGTATAAAATTAGCTTAGCCCTCAGGTCGGAATTGATTTCAAAGCAACAGAACCTGCCTGGGTTCCCAGGAGTTGGACCATTTTCCAAACCAGCTACTATTTTGCAGAAGAGGGGAAATATTTTCACAAAATATGGGAGAAGAGTTCGGGGGACTCACTAATGGATAGGTGGCAGAGGGAAGAGCAGTCACCAGGATGAGAGCCCAAGCTGTGTTCCTGTGCTTTGAAACAGCCAGCTGGGAAGCCAGAGGGAGCTGAGGGCAGCTGTGCCCAAACAGTGCCTGGCCATGGGTGGCCTGGGGCTGTGGGTGACCCTGGCCAGCCCCACTACTGGGCTGCTGGTCCTACATGCTACAGATTGTGTTTCTTTTTGTTTTGGAGAAAAATGAACTTCTGGGGTGGGATTTGCCCCCACTCCAGGGATTTGGACATTAATTTGTAATGGGGATTAAGAGTTCAAATCCCTTAAGCAGCTTTTGCAGCCCCATCCCTCATTCCCCTCCCTGCCAAGACCCCTGGCCAGCCCTGCTCAAGCGTGGACAGTGTCTGTGAAACCCCCACATCAGCAGGGCTCTGGGCACAGTGGCATTGGCATCACACCATCAGGGACCCCCTTGCCCTGCAGGAGACAGAGACATGGCTCTACCCAGCCCCAGGGGGGAAGGCCCAAAGCAGCCTGGCTGGAGGTTTCACTGCCAGCTCCATCCCCACTCTGGGCACAGAGCATCGGCTGGGACTGTGGCCGGGGCAACATGAGGGGCTTTTAACATCCAAGACTAACATGGGCTTTGGTAAAGGCTCTGACATCCCCTTAAACCCCTCAAGTTCAGCTGTGCCCCTGGAGTCACCCTTCCCAAAACCACAGAGCTCAGCCTCCACTCCACTCCAGTGTAGGAGGCCCATTGGGAACTGGGGTTTAAGGCTGATCCCCCCAGCATCAGACACTCCCCAGGGCTGAGGAGCAAGGGCAGTGTTTCCACTGCAAGACACTTCTATAAATAGACTGACACCATTTTTCTGTTCATTACCATGGACTTTTAGGCTATTTCCACTATATTTCAGTTCTGCATGTTGATTTCCTTATGACTTGCTCCTGGGAACATCTATCATGGTTTAAAGAGCAGACCTCACTGGAAGGCAAGGGACAGCTTCAACAACCCAACATCCAGGAAAATAAACCCAAGGAGAAGGATTGAGCTCCTGGTTTGAATGGAGGGAAAGACTGTGGGTGTGCTGTTTCCAGCCAAAGACTGCTGGCAGCACATGGGATACCTGGAATGCCCTGGCAGGTAACAGAAATCTGCAGAAGGAGTCTGGCAGGGCTGCCTCTCTGGCAGGACCCTCAGGCTTGGCCTGCAGGGGGTTAAGGGTGAGCATGGCCCCAGGTGTGGGGTGCTGGATCCCTGGGATCCTCACCCCCTGCCTGGACAAAGAGCTCCACACCACAATTGTATGTGGACCTCTTCCTGGATTCCTCCACAAGATCCTGTCCCCAGCTGGGAGATTTGGGGGAGAAAAGTGTGAATTTTGGGGGGGTCCACCTTGGCCATGCCTTGGTGATGTGGCACTGCAGTGCAAGGATGCAGTGCCCCTCTGTCCCCCAGCATGATGCTCCTTGAGCCATTGGTATCACCCCCTCCCTTGCTGAGGGCACAGAGGAGGAGGAGGATCCCAGTTCACCCTCAGGACACCCCTGGACACTGGGGACTCCTCTCCCCAAGGGCTTTGGGGCATGGGGTGAGGCAGGGGCAGCCCTGAGCCTGCTGCCAGACACAGCATGGCCTCTTGACTGAGTCATGGTGGGAGGAGGGTGCCCAAGTGCCTGGCGACCCCATCAGCAGCTGAGCCCCATTGGTACCCATCTCCACGGGGATGTTGCTTGGTCACACTCTGGGCAGTCACAGGGGCTGGGGAAAACCAGGGCTGTCTTCAGGCCACAGCCCTTCTCCCTCTCTGGTATCACTGATCCCACTGCCTGCTCCCAAGGTGTGGTTGCTTTGCTCTCTTCTCCTTCTTCTCCTCACATTCCCAGTCAGTCCCAGCAGAGATCTCCCTTTAGCTCAGAGTTTGCTGCTGGTCCCTGAAAAGTACTGCAAGACCCTGGCAGATTGGTCCTGCTCACACCTCCTTGCATCGTCCTGGGCCAGCAGCTCCCACTGCCCTGGCTGCCTTCAACTTTCACAGCATTTCAGGTCTCCATGAAGGAGGTCGCTGCTGCCCTGAACCACCCACAACCACCCCAGAGGCAAAGCTTGGCTTGGGAAGGGAGAGGGGAATGCTGCACCCCACAGTAGTAGGCTGCTGGCTGCTGTACCCCATCCCCACTGACAGCTGGGCTGCAGGCGCTGCCGAGCCTCTGCTGCAGAAACTCCATGGGATTCTGTGATGACAGCAGCCACTAAATAGTCTGTCAGGTCTTTCAGATGAAGTGGGGTGGCCAGTGGCCAACAGGCTGGTGTGGGGTAGAGCCTGGTGAATTGGGAGTGAATGTGCACTCACCAGACAGATTTTCTGAGCCAGTGGCCACTGTGAAACATGCCAAACTTCACATTAACACAATGATAGGTGTCTGCAGGCACATCAAACCAGCAAAAACCTTCCTTGGCCCACTGGGAAGCAAAGACAGCAGCTGATTTGGATTTCCTCTGAAATAACGCAACTCCAGACAAGGACGCATTTGAAAAGCATGCCATTCCCAAGGGCTTTTATCATAAAACCAAGGAATCATTAAAGTTGGAAAGGATCTCTAAGATCTTTGAGTCCAACCATTAACCCAGGCCTGTGAGGTTCACCACTAAACTATGTCCCCAGATGCTACATTGAGCATTTAGCGCCAAGAACAGCGCAGTCAAAACCATGCTCGGCCACCAGCCATCTGGAAAACAGCTCTCACTTATGTCACATCCAACATGTGTCAATGCACTGTGAGGTGGGAGCAGCTGTGGTGAGCTCCAGTCTGACCCAGGGCCGTGTGGAGGGGATGGTCAGCACAGAGAAAAGTGGCAACTCCAGTGTCCATTGTGGGTGCAGCATCCCATGGCAATGCTGGGAATGGAAAACCATGGGCTCACCAGTGAGTTAGCAGCCAAACAAGCCAGGCACATTAGGTTCTTCCATCTAAGAAATGTTTCAGATGTTCATATCTCTGCTGTGTGTTGTGCTCTGCCAACCCTCCCTCCCCGGGGAATGCACAGGGAGGAGAAATGCAGGGGAGAGCAGTTCTGTGGTTTGCATAAGCTTCTATCCCTCTATCTGAACAGGAAATCAAAGAATTTTGGGAGTTAGGTCAGTGCTGCCCAGGGAAATTCTGAGTTTGGTTAGGGGCAGTGAAAATTCACAAAGCTGTCCTCAGCAATGGGCTGTGCTCAAAGAGGCATCCATGAGCTTCCCAGCATCCTCCAGGGAGCATCCCTACCTCCTGCCCCAGCTCCCAGGAAAGAGTCAGCATCCTTCACCCTCCTTCCTTTTGCCGTTTGCTGATGAATCGCTCCTGGATCCTTAAGACACTTCCATGAGTCCTGGACTGAGGGCTGGAGTTTATGCAGCACTTCCCCACTGCTACAGAGAATTCACATCAGAAAGCTCATGTTGGGGTCAGTTCCTTTGGTCTTGGGAGAGACTCTTCCCTTGGGGGTGTCAGAAAGGGGGGATCCACTGGGGCAGGGCTGAAGACCCCTCTTCCCACTTGGGATGGGACAAGCAGCTCACAGTAGGACACCAGGGATGCACCAGAGGTGTGTGATGCACCTGATTCTTGGCAAGACATTACTGGAAAGTCCAAGATGGGCAATGCTAAAGTGAAGTGTCATCTCCCATGGAACACTCCTGACTGCCCAGGACTCACAGCTGCCTGTGGAGGATTTTGGGGGCTGCATGGAGGGACAGTGCTCCCCACACAGTGCAGTCACATCTGGGCAACAGGAGAATAGGATGCTGCCAAGGGCTTTGAAAGTACAAGGCATCACCCAGGACCAGCACCCCACACCCAGGACCAACACCAAAATGCTCAACCCTCGCACCAGGACCAAGACTTAGGACCAATACTCAGTGGCACTCCCAGTACCAGCCCTCAGCACAAGCCCCAGCACCCAACGCTGGCTCCCAGCATCAAAGTGCTGATGTCCAACACCATCTCCAGTACAAAGACCCTGTACCAGCACCAGTGCATGAGGCACTGGTGTCCCAGATTTTGGTCCAATGAAACCGGAGTTAAGGGTTTGACACATTCATGCATAGACTTTCCCAGTTTCTCATCCCTGACAAAGGAGAAGCAATGAATAAAATTCATAAGGAAGGGAAAGGGGCTGGGGGTGGGCAGGAGCCCCCCAGTTACCCAGGGCTGAGGCATCTCCTGCACGTGGCACAAAAAGCCACAAGAGCTGCTCCCCCCGAGCATGCCAAGCACATCCTCCCATGCCTGCGCCGTCTGCCTGGACAGGGTCTTCAGAGGAGCCGTGCTCATGCAACAACCCTTCTTCCAGGCACTCGTGTTGCTGCCTTCAGAGCTTTATGAATATTGTAGCAAGGCCGTTCCTTTCATCTCTGCTTCTTTCCAGGGAGCCCCAAACCTTCTGCACATTCATTTCCACCTCACTATTCCTCTTAATTATTTAAACTCGCCTTCCCGAAAGCCAGCCCTTCCATTATCACTCCTTCCTCCGCAGCACATGTGGAATTTGGGGACTTGCAAATCCACTCGACTTCTTCACATTTATGCAGAGCAGCAGGTTTCCTCAGGCTCCCCTTCCTGATCCCTTTCAGCCTGGCCCCAGGCCACATTCACAGAGGCCTCAGACACGGAAACCTCAGAGCCAAGGCAGAAAAGAGCAGCTTTTTACTGGGGTCCTGAATGCTGAGGATCTTCCCCACTTGACTTTGGTCATTTCATGGCTCTTCTTGGTGGTCCTCCCCCAGAGCTGCGTGCGAGGCCAGACATCCCTGCACTGCAGCTGTACCAACGTGGCTCATCCTAGAAAAATCCCTCACTGCTCCATGTTCAGCCTCAGCAAAGCTGAAAGTACCTGTGAGAGCTGCAGGGCAGATCCCCTCCCTGCCCCTCTAATGAGACATCCTCAGTTAATTGCCTTTTAACGTAGGAACGCCAAGCCCAGCTCCCCAAATACTTACAGTTAAAACCTGGCAACTCAAATGCTGTTGGAGAAATGCAGTTTTCAATAAAATAGATCTATATTAACACCTTCTCTGTCTACTTCTGAAAGGTGGCAGCTGCATTTGGGCACCACCACATCTCTTCCTGCTGGCCCAGCTCCCAGCTCCCCATGCTGCTGGGATCTGGCCACAGCTGAAAAGAGGGGGTCTGGTGAAGTTCTGGGGATGCTGGCAGGACACGGGGAGCTGAGGAAGGGGGTGACTCAGAGAGCTGTGACACATCTCGATCTCCTGGCATGCCTGAACCTGCCCAGTGCTCAACAGCCAGGGTTTTGTGGCTGCACCAGCCCCACCTGCACTGCGCCATGCTTGGCTGTGAGCAGTGTGAGCAGAACATTTGCTGGAGCAAGAGACCCCTGGCCACTGCTCTTCCTCCCCATCCTTCTCCTAGTGGTGTGCTATTCTCTGCTTATCTCATACCCTAAGAATCTCTTGGTTTGGCTCATCCTGCCTGAAGCCACTGTGGGAGGACTGGGGCTTTCTCACCTCACTGTAGGGGACAAGGGTGGTGAGGAGGTGCAGTGTGTCCCTCATGGACACCTGGTCACCTCCACCAGCTGTGCACTATTCCTGTTACTATGGTACAGATTGTTCTATATTGTACTGTTTTTCCTGTTACAAATGCATATTTGTTTATGCATTTATTGGTACCCAGCTGCAGGCTGGAAATGGGGTGCGGGCTCCAAGGGAACACTTGTGTGGAGGGGCTGGCAGAGCCCCCAGCCTCCAACACCACCAGCAGCATCACCCAAGCAGGGAGACTCCACTCTGAGCAGCTCCCAGCTTCGTAACCCCCCAAATACTCCAACAGAGGCACATGCAACTCCTCTAGGGCTGCATCAGCAATGTCCTGGATGGACATTGGGAATTGTTGCTATGGCATCGCTGACTGATGACCCTGAGGGGGTCCATCCCTTCCCCACCACCCTGACTTGGTTGGTGGCTGGTCCCCAGCAGTGGGACCCCTCGCCCGTTGTGGCCAGGCCAGCATTGCCTCCATGCGTCACTCCCTGAATTAATCATCAGCCTCACTCTGCACTCGAGTCCTCACTTAAAGAGATTTTTACACATTAAAAATTCACAGCACTAAATGATTGATGGCTAAGGCCCCCTGCATCCCGAGGAAGAGCTCAGGCTGCTCCAGCTTTACTTTCCACCAGGACTCCAGCATATCCTTGTCCCCAGCCATGCCCTATGCTGCACTGGGCATCATCTGGGGGAGAAAATCAGCACGGCAGTGTTCCCCCAAAAAGGCACCATTAGCTCTCTAGAGCTGCAGTTGGTCTGGTGAAGGTGTTTTAGGTGATGGAGCATTTCCAGGGCCCTGGGATGTGCCTGTTGTGGCCATCATGAGTGGGAACAAGATGCTCTACTCCTGTGTGGGGTCTTGGGAGAGTCTCGTGGGGGCTGTTTGCCAGCCTGAGCAGCACAGAGGAGGGCTGCAGGCTTGAGTGAGAGCTGCAATGGAGGCCTTCTGTTCTCTCCTCCCATGACTCCATCTTCCCGTGTCATCCCAAGCTGTGGGAAGTGTTTGGGAACAACCATTGAGGGGCTGCATAGGCTGGGGGCGGGGGGGAGTGGGAGAAAAAACCTCTGTGCTGACCTGGGCCGTGTGGGCTCTGGTTTGTCCTGTCACTGTCCCCAGCAATAACAAGCGCCTCCCTCCACCTCCCCCAGGGCCTTGCTGCCTCCTGCCCACAGCTGGCCCCCAGCCCATGCCCCCACCTCAGACACCTGCCCCTGACACCCTCCAGCACATACCCCCAGCACCCATTACCCAAATTCATCCCCTAAATCCACCCCAGCACGCAGCACTGAAACCCACGTCCTAAACTCATCCCCAAACCCACCCCCAGCACCCACTCCCTAACCCATCCCTAAACCCATCCCCAAACACACCCCCAGCACCCACTCCCTAACCCATCCCTAAACCCATCCCCAAACACACCCCCAGCACCCACTCCCTAACCCATCCCTAAACCCATCCCCAAACACACCCCCAGCACCCACTCCCTAACCCATCCCTAACCCATCCCCAAACCCGTCCCGGGCTCCCTCCGGTTCCCGGGGCGGCATCGCCCCCTGCTGGCCGGGACGGGGCCGTGACGGGGCTGGGACGGGACAGGAACCGGGTTGGAACGGGGCTGGGGGCGGGGCTGGAACCGGGCTTCGGGAGCGCCCCGCCGGATCTGAGAGCTCGAAGTCACCACTACCCCGCCGCCTACTCACCCCATCACTCTATCTTCCCATTACCCTGCCAGTGCCTCACCTTGGACCCCATCGCCTTGTCACCCCGTCACCCCATCACGGCTGCTCCCGCATGCAGATGTGACTCGCTCCCGCATGCAGATGTGACTCACTCCCGCAGTTTCCCCGGACCCAGCCCCAGAGGTTCACGCTGGGCAGACCCCGACGTGCTCCCCACCTCACCAGCGAGCCCAGCACCTCCTCCTGCGGTCCCCCAGCCCCAGCTGTGCCGTGGTGCGCTGCTCCCCACCCCAGCCACCACTGGCAGCCACTCCCCTCTGCCTGGTGGGTCTTGGGGTCCTTTGGCCACCCTGCAGCATCGCCCTCCTGTTGAGAGCTCGGTGGGCTGCACCAGCCACCGCCCAGGTGCTCCGCCGGGCGTTGGCTCCCCATCCACTGGACTCCTCCTGTCTAGAGGGACACTTCCCTTCGCACTCCTCCCACACCCTGCTCGACCTCAGCACCCAGGGCCCGTGCTGCACCCCTCAAATCATTACTGATTACACTGAATCATTAACAGCTGTCCCTCATTTCAGGTGTCTGTCCTTCTCTTAGAGGAGATATGTCTAGAGCAGTGCCAGCAGTGCAGCACTCCTGCCACCCACAGTGCCCCAGATGTCCCCAGGTGCCAGCAGCACCGCAGGTGCTCCCTGCCGCATGTCCCGTGGCTGGGGGGCCGAATCACGCTGTTCTTTTTCTTTCCATCTTCGAGGGAGAAGACGCAGGTCCCACAGGACTGGCTGTTCCCCTTGGGGCTGTTCCTGCCCTGCAGTGTAGGTGGGCTCAGACCAGCAAGTTCAGAGGCACTGCCTACACTGTGCAGCATCTGCAAGAAAAGCTCCCGCACATCGGACACTTTGCAGCTTCTCTCTGCTCCCTGGCAAAGAACGAACCAGCTGGATGCTGCCGCCCGGGCGGTCTGGACACACTAGGGCTCCCGCACAGAGTCCGGCAGGAGGGAGCTCCTGAAGTGGTGGCGATGGATCCACACTTGGGGGATATGTTCTTGTTCTGCAGATGTAGAGGGAAGTTCCCCGTGGAGATCCGAGAGCAGAAAGCAATGGCAGAAGTGCTGCCGGAGGAGCATTCAGGCTCCGGCCCGCCTCGGAGTGGGGGAGCGGGACGGTCGCTCCCCTTGGCCCCGCTCCGCCGCTGCCAGCTCAATGGCCCGATTGTCTGCCGCACCAGATGTGCCGCTCCGGGCGGCGGCACAGAGGGGCTTTTCTGCTCCTCTCAATGATAGATCTGTGCCATTCCCGTCGGGAAGGTCCCGCTGCGTCGCCCTGGCCCTTGCCAGATCCCCGGCAGCCGGGAACCTGCTGGCCGCAGGGCGCCGGCCGGAGAAGTGCGCTCTGTGTGCCGGACACACGTGGCCTTTCCCGATTCCGCTGGAAATGTCAAAAGGGAGTCGGATGCCGTCAGCCCGAGGGCTCTGCGGCGTGGGGAGTGAAGCTGGGGCAGAGGGAGTGGAGACCTGAAAACAGCTGGAAATAACTCCCCAGGGAAAAACTGAGTTTGGCTTGCTCCTGGCTGTGCAGGGCAGAGAGGCATCTGCTGGTCAGGAAATTCCCTCTCTGTCCTAAGGACTCAGCTGTCGTCTTTGCTGCATGCTAGACAGCACAGAAGCAGAAGGGATTTGGAGCTAGTTTGTGCTCCCGGTGTACAGCCTGCTCTGCAGGATGAAGGGATGAGCTGGAAATCAGTGGGTGAAGCTGAGACCACATCACCCACCAGGTGAAGGGGACATCCTTGTCCCCACGCAGGCCTGTGTCCTTGCCTGTCCCCAAGGGCTGGGGATCTCAGGGCTGCTGCCCCTGGGCAAGGGCATTTCCCACAGAGGACAGGGCTGCAGCCAGGACCCCACCCTATTGCGGGACAGAAGTCACACGAATACACAGGGGCAGGTGTCCCCCTTTCCAGGAGTCACCCCTTTTGGGGACAATCAGTGTGGGCACCTATCTTCAAAACCCATTTTTATAGCCTGCTGGCTACAGGTGGACATGAGAGCCCAAAGTCCCTAAAGGAAAATGGCCGTTTTGAAGGAGTGTAGTGTTTCAGTCAAGGTCACAGATTTTCAAAGCAACCCAGCCTGCAAATCCCAGTACCGGAATGTCCCAGAAGTGGGAGCATCCCACTGACGGGTCTCGCTGACCGTTGGGGTGTGTTTAGGGCCACGTAACAGCAGGACATGCCGGCCGTTGGGGCAGGTCCCCCGGTACTGCCGGCAGGGCTGGCCCGTGGCCAAAGCAAACCCCGGCTGTGGAAAGCCTGCACGGCATTTCCCTCAGCACTGATAAGGCTGGGCTGCAATCACAGCCAGAAAAAAAGCTGTCCTGGCCCTCCCCGGGCTAGCTGAGTGCTGTGCCAAGCACATCAAGGATTGCCCGAGATAAAAGCCCGTGCCTGCTGTGTTGCACAGGCACCAAATGTCACCTGCGGCCGGCTAGATCAGAGGGGACACGGGTGGGGGGACAGGGCATGTGGGCACCCTGCACCTGAACTAGGGCTGGTCTTACAGGGCCATGCTGGGGACAAGAGGACGCTCTGGGTCACACACCTCAGTGGAACGTAGCAGAGGTGGCACGGATCAGGAGGCCCCCAGGGAGATAGTGTCATTGCGGGTAGTCTGTATTTGATGCAGGTACCACAGCAGAGCCCCAAACTGGGTTCAAGGAAGTCTCCAGGAGGTGATGGGTAGTGGGAAATGGCAAAGCAGGAGGCTTTTGTGGGAAACGGCAAAGAAGGAGGTTTTGGCAAGGAGTCTGTGTGGTGGTTGTCCCACTGTTGGGGTTTGTCTTCCCCCAATGGCTTCAGTCTCCATGCAAGCCCCTTCCCTGCCAGCTCAGCTGGGTCTAAGCACCATGTGTGCACCCACAGCTGCTCGGGGACCCTTCCCCAGCTCCTACCAGTCCACACACAGCTGGAGAGCTGGGGAAGTGACTCCAGCTCCACTCTTGGGCTCTTTGTTTTGCTGCAGCATCCCAGGATGAAAGATCTGAGCAGAGAGGTGATGAGGGGAAACAAGCTTTCTGTTCACTCCCAAACCTGCAGGCAGAAAACAAGGACATCCTGCTGGTGTGGCTGGGCAGAGATGCTGTGCCTGTAGGAAGGCAATGTGCTGGGCTGGGAGATTGCTGGTATTGACACCCTTTCCTACAGGGACTGGGCCAAATAGCGCCTCAGGGCTTTTGTCTCTGGTCCCACGCCATACCCGGCCTGGCCAACTCATCCATGGGGCCATGGAGAGAGTGATGGAGCCAGGAGCCAAGCTCAGGTAGGCTTGGTGGAACTGGAGCAAGCAGAGATGAGCTCAGGCAGCCAGGAGATGGCTGAACACATCCCATCATCTGTTTCCCATGTGTACCCTGAGCACACACAGCTTGTCCCTGCCGTGGGCCACCGCTGGCCAGTCTGGACACCCAGGACTTCAGAGCCCACTGCCTCAGAAAGGGCTGAGATGCTCATGGCTGTAAGATCCAGCTGCCCGTGGAGGAGACCAGGGTGCCCAGGGGTCAGGATCCCACTATCCAGGGAACAAAGGGAGTCATCCAGAGCTACAGCAAGCAGAATGCCTTGTGCTGCAGCACATGGGGCTTCAGCCCTTCCCCAACAGCATCTGCAGCAGAATTCCTCAGGGTCTCTCCATCCAGGAGCCATGTGAATGGCCAAGTGACAGCAAATACCTGCTCGTAGCCCGCCAAAGTCAAGCTTTGTGTGTTTTCTTGGGTGCCTACAGCACCCAATTCCTGTGCTGTGTGCAGAGGGACAGCAAAGCAGCCTGTCCTGTCAGTCTGAAGCGATCTCCATCTCCTGGGGCTCTGTTCCCAGCACGCTGTGGAGAAGTACCATCTGTGCCGGTGTGAGTCACAGCAAATGCACACAGGCACACACATTTCCTGCTGCCCTGATGGGAAAAGAGGGATGATCACATTCACAGTCCCAGTAGGGACTGGCAGACAGAA
Organism: Orthonyx spaldingii; assembly: GCA_013397795.1. Taxonomy (NCBI): domain Eukaryota; kingdom Metazoa; phylum Chordata; class Aves; order Passeriformes; family Orthonychidae; genus Orthonyx; species Orthonyx spaldingii. The sequence continues at coordinate 289,657 of VZTJ01003339.1, forward strand.
AAGGATTCACAGGGAAAGTAATTTTTTGAGAGCTTCTTCTGGACCAATAAAAGCTTTTTAATATATCTGATTCTATGAAAACTCATCAGCCCTTGGAGCTTTTTGTTCAGATGGACACACTTAGGAGTGTCAGGTCTGGTTTTGATGGCCATCATGAAGGAACAGCTGTGCCAGACCCAAAAATTATGCCAAGAAATTTAGCAGAGCCCCAGAGAGCTGAATGGCAACATTCTGGCACCAGGAGACCACCAAGTTTTTTGGCAGAACTGCCCCTACAAGAGGAACAGAAGCCTGGCTAGCCCTCTCCAGCCCTCCATGCAGGGTTATAGGAGAGATACTGAACACCACAGCTTGGTCCCATACTGTGGAAATCCCTGGCCCTTACCTGTAGCCTCTTCCAGACTGAGCATTAGTGCATCCTCCACCCACACAGGTACCAGTCCTAACACCCACAACCTCACAGCTGACTTTGGTTAACCCAGACCTCGGCACAGGTGTGGGCGCAGCTGCTGCCATTTCCCTCCAGGCCTGGGTTCAGCTGCACCTGCAGGGCACCGCCGGCTGGATAGGCAGGTGCCACAGCTCGGACTGGTCCTGGCTTGGCGTCCCTGCTGTGGGGAGAAGCCACCGTGCTGGTTGCCGGCCGAGGCTGCAGAAGCACTTTGCTCTATGTGATCTGCTCCTGGATGCAGATGGGATTTACATGGGGTGTGAATACCAATCAGCCCAGGTAAGTTCTCTGGCCATGGCCTCATATTTGAGTCCCACTTAGTTTCTACACAAAACAATGAATATTAGAAACAAGGGCTGTCCCTTGGGTTTGATTCTTCTCAGTGACCAGAACTTAAAGCCAGAGAAGTCTGATCCCTGCAGGAAACAATCCAATTCCCCTTGTTCAAAGGCTGCTGGTGAGTCTCAGCCTGGAAATATCTCTGAGCTGCCACAGTTTTGTGACCCAGCACCACATTTAGGCAGCCCCAGGGCTGTATTTCTTTGGTGGTGTTGGGTGGTTCGAAGTCTCTCCACTCTTACACCGCCCCCGTGCTGGGGTGGCAGCAGTCATGTGGGGGTCTGGCACCCACAGAGCTGTGGTGACATCACTTTCCCAAACTCATGTTTCCTCAACTTCTCCTTCGTTGTTTTTTCCCCTTTGCAGGGAGGAAACTAGAATTACTGCCTGGAGGTGGGTGACATTTTTGTCGGGTACCCAAGAGCAGGAGTGAGGCACCTGGACATGGGCCCATCATGGAGCTCTGAGCCAGGATGTGGGGCATGAGCTCCACAGCGCAGCTGGGCCCCAGTGGGACTCGACTCATTGTGCCAGACTTCACCTTTCCTGACCTGGACAGAGAAGGTAAAGCTGCACGGTGCAGAGGACCCAGCTGATTTCTTCTTCAAGCAGTCAGTGAATCAGCAAGAGCCATGCTATTCCAGACCTGCTTTGGAGACCGATTGAGGGTGTGAAATCACCAAGTTCATTACCACAGGATGCTGGGGAGGCCAAGTATGCAAATGGCTTAGAGAGGGACAAGGTCTGTCAGTGGAGGTAGATTCATTAAAGCTATTAAGGTACTTCCGTCCGGATGCAAACCCTTTCCCAGGAAGTCCCCAAACTGCCAGCCAGCAGCTGGGAGGGACGTCGGGAAGCACATCTCGTTTCTCCTGCTCTTCCCGTGAGTAGCGTTATAGAAGAGCCAGACATGGAAAAATACCCGGGAGGTTCAGAACTGAAAAGAAAAGAAAATGAAGCAAAAATCCTTGCTGAGCGTTTCAGCGCTGAAGGGGTCTGGAGCAGTTAGTGAGGGCAAACTCTAAGGTCGGGAATGGCCGAGGTCCTTACGGGATGGGGGAGAGCCCAGAGCTCGCGGCTAGAGCGACCAGCCCGAGAAGCAGGCGGGGAAGAAAGCTGGCAAGAAAAGGAGACAAACAGCCGCTTCTGGGACAGGGAGGGCTGCCAGCAACCTAGCGGGGCCAGGCCCGGGGAGCCCAGCCAGGGCCAGAGGCACTCGGCTCCTGGCCACGGGTGGGACGAGGGCAGGATGTGCTGGGGGGAGCACGGTGCTGCAGGGAGCCGGACCCCCGCCACCCGCCGGGCCCCGGCCAGCCGCGGGGCTGAGCTGAGGGCAGACGGTACCCCAGCATGGGGGTGATGTGGGCAGGGGATCCCCCTTTCTGCAGGGTGCCCATTCCCGAGGTGGACAGGTTAGGGAGAACCCCGTCCCCAGGCTGACTGGAGTAGGCGCAGCCCATCTCCAGGGTAATCAGGACCGGGGACACCCCTACCCCAGGTGCCCGGCACGGGGCACATCCCACCCCGGACGGGCACGGGGACAGCGATATCCCCGCCCCAGGCGGAGAGGGGGCGGCGGGGCTGCCGCGGGGCGAGCGGCCGGG
>VZTJ01003339.1:292509-319184 GCA_013397795.1 Orthonyx spaldingii
CGTGCGGGTGCCTGGAAGGTGCTGCTGGCACCCCGGAGTGCGGGGGGTCCCCCAGGGGCGCCGGGAACCCGTAAGGTTGGGGATGCTGCTGGACTCCCAGGGAGCTGGGGAACTGCAGGGCGGGGGATTCTGGGGACTTCCTGGGGTCCTGGGGACCTCTTCGGGCTGGGTGTTCCGTGGGTTCCTCGGGTGGTGGGACCCCCAGGGCCGGGGCTGAGACATGGCACCTGGGCTGCTGGAGACGCCTCTGAGGTGCTAAAGGGCACAGGGGTGCTGCGGGGTTTGGGGTGCTCCTGCGTGCATGTGGAGAACCCACCATGGGTTTGTGCACGGTGCTGTGTGTGTACCCCAGCCGTACCTTGGCACCCCGAATGTTAATTTAAACATTTCATCTCCGAGCCCCTCCTCACAGCAGGATGAGCCCTGGCCTTCGCTGCTGATCTCATGTGTTGTCAGCAGCCCCGAGGGAATCGGAAGGTGTTGGTGGGAGGTGCTGGTGGGCACTGGTGGGCAGCTGTGGTCAGAGTGCAAGGAAAGGGGTTGATGCTCTCTGGTGAAGCTGTAGGGAGCCTGTAGCACTATAGGTATGAGGGGGCTGGTGGAGCTGATCCCCACGTGGGTAAGTCCGTGTGTGGACTCTACACTTGTTGTCCAGGTAGTGTGTGAGCTCAGGAAGGTCCCTGAGGGGCTGGAGTGGGTGCAGAGCCTGAGCAGCCCCTTTGTCCTCCCAACCAGCCGGGCCATTGATGACGACAACTCCAGAAATAATAGTCCAACCCTGAAATTAGGCTGTTGAGATGGTGGAAGCATTTCCTTTTCTCTCCCTGGGTCAGCACTGTGCACCCACCCACCTGGATCCAGCTCCTCCAGGAGCAGCTCCAGCATAAAGAGCATGGCCAAAGTGGCCTGGGCAAACGGGCACAGGTCCTCCCATAAAGCTGCTGCAGCAAGGGACAGGGACAGGAAGGTGTCGTGAACCCTGGATGCCTCCTGCTGCACCCAGCCACAGTGCTGGCAGGTGACACTGCAGGTGACAGGCACGTGTGAAAGCTGGCTGTGTGCGAGGAGCCCAAATCCTGGCAGGTTGCTGGCAGTGGAGGAAACCCTGTGCTTGCTCAGTGGTTTCCCTTTAACTTTGGAACAGCCTCAGTTCCAAGCTTCAGGGCTTATCGCCTGCGCAGAGCTACGAGGGAAGCGTGCCTGGCTGAGATAAATCAAGTTGCGCTGGCCAGGGCTGCTCTGGACTCTGTTCTTCTCACATTCCTCATGACCTCAGTATTTTGGCTCAGCAGTAAAGACAGGGAGAACCCTCCCTGTGTCCAGCCCCGACCCTGCCGGTGGAGCAGCTCGGGCTGCACTGCAGCACGTGGTTGAACCAGGCCAAGGGCTGCTATGACTGTGCCCCTGGAGAGGGAAAGGGCCCAAAGATCTTGAGCTTTAGCAACAGGTCCCCCAGACCTCTCCTCTGCCAATCTGGGAGCTTGGGAACCCCAGAGGGAAATCACCCTGTGAGGCCAGGGGTCCCAGGGTGCTGGCTGGGGCTGGGGCAAGAGGACTGTGTGGTACCTGGGCTGTGCCAAGGCGCCCAGCCTCCCTCATCCCTGACATGACTTCTTATTGTAATCAAGCAGAGCAGCTCCAGTTTTGGCCCCAAGTTTCCCGTGTTGGCATTGGTACAATGGCACAAGGGGAAAATACAGGTGCGAGCCCAGGGCAAAGCACAGCCCTGCCTCCACAGGGTAGTTGGGTCCCTGTATATCCTCCTCCTCTTCCCCTTGCTCCCAAGCCTCCCTACCAGTCCTTTGCTTGTACCATCCTGCTTTTCTCTCGAAACACCAGGGCTGGAAACAACACTTTCATTGCTTCCAAAGGGAGCTGGGATCATGTAAGGGCTCCCTCAGGGGTCTGTGTGCCCAGCTGCTTCAGCAATATGCACCAAGTTGCACCAAGTGCCCAAGGGAGCAGCTGAAGCTGCTGAAAATCAGCCTTTGGCACCAAAGTGGCTGGTTCAATCGGCCCCACCAAGACTTCAGCCCAGGTGGAGGGCGGCTGCCTGAGTGGTGCTGTGGTCGTGGCAGCCAGGTCTGGCTGGTGCTGACGGTGGCTGTGCTGTGGATGTGGGGACTCAACCTGCTGCACACTGGGACCATCTGCCCCCACTGCTCCAATCCAGCCCCACGTCTCTTCCCCAGCCCAGGGACAGTTTGCGTGGCCCAGGGAGCCTGGGGAGTGTTTGCACCTTGCAGACGCTCCAGGAGGGTTTGAACATCATGGGGTCCTGGGCCCATTTGGACGTGGTTGGGAGCTAGCAGGTCCCACCACCTTTTTTTGGAGCTGGGTGAAGACAGAGACTCCTGCCCTGGGTCCAGCCCATCCTGTCAGACCAAAAGAAATGGGGTCTGGAAGCAGTGGGACGATGTCCCCCACATTCGGGATGTAGCTGCTGAAGGGGTCATAGAGGGTGGCAGGTGATGAGCAGCCTGTCCCCAGCTCAGTGGAGGGCACACAAGTGCAGTGCTGGTACAAAGGGCACCTTTGCTGTTGGAGTGGTGTGGGAGGCCTCCAGACATCAGCAGAGGCTTTTCCTGTCCCCAGGCAGGACAATACCCAGCCAGGCAGCGGAAGGGAGCTGCCGGCCACTTCCCCCCGAGGAAATGCACCCGCTGGCTCTGGCTCCTGTTGCTCTCTCTTCCTCTTGTTTGATTTACAACGTGTGTGGAGCCCGGCGGGAAGTTTGTCCTGACCCCAGCACTGTTTAATTAGCTGCAGCAAGGGCCATGCAGAGGAGGAAGCCAAAGGCTTCCCAGGGTGGGACGAGGTGGGGGATGTGTGAACCCTCTCGGGCATGAAGCCAGCAGTTTGGGAATGGTGGATGCCAGCATGGAGCCGGGATGTTCCCGGGGAGCTGGAATGGGTGCCAGCTCGAAGCTGGGATGATCCCGAGGGAGGTGGGATTTGGGATGTGCATCTGTTGTGGATGGGTTGGCAAAGGAGAGGGAGAACCCCAGAATCCGTCCTGGTGGGAAGTGTTTTATCTCTGCCCAGTTGAACTCAGCCCCCAGCCCTGTACACTGGGCTGGAGGTGGGAGGCCACCTGAGCCCAGCCTGAGCCTGGCCCGGCACTGCCACAGCTGCTCTGCTGCTCCACGGGGTCAGGGTGAGCCGAGGGCGGGTGGCTGCAGCGCTGGGGCCGGGGAGTGACTGCAGCATCGGCCTGAGCAGTGGGCGTGAGGGCGGATGTGGGTATTTCTGTGCAGCCAAGGCCAGATCCTGCGCTGTTCCCTGAGCCTCAGCTTCCCTGAGGGCTGTGCTGAAGTCACCATCCTCTGCGGCATTCCTCCTCCCCTGCTTTCTTCTGCAAATAGCCCAGTGCCAAATACTTTGCCCACCAACAGCTGCTCAGCTCCATGGCCACCTGTGCCCCATGGGCAGAGCCACCATGTCCTCCCTGGCCAGGGACTCTGATGCCATGCGCAGCAGCAGTGGCTGCTCCCAAGGTGCTGCTGTCCCACCCTGCTCCTGCGAGGAGCACTTCACACCTGGGCCCCAGCATCCAGATGCTGCCAGATGATGCAGCAGGTCCCAGCTCAATGCTCACTGCTGGTGGCACCCCCAGTCATGAGCTCACCTCTGGACCACAGCCATATCCCATCGGCTCTCCTCCAGCATGTCCATGCCTGGCTCCTGAGAAAACCAGGCTCCCATTTCATTCTCCTCTGCAGTCAGGTCCCTCCTGGGGGTCATCGGCCCCTCAGGACACCCCTGAGGCCTTGTGGGGCACCCTGGGCAGCGAGAATGGACATGACACCCAGCACTGATGGGTGCTGGCAGCTCCCTACAGTCACGAGGCTTTGCCAAAGCATCGGTTCCCTTTATCCAAAGCAAACTTTACACTGAGTATTGCACCTATACAGGTTTCAGCCTCTTTTTTTTCCTGGCCTGATCCCACTGTATGGCCAAGCTTCAGCTCATGACCCTCGGAGCTGGCAGCACAGCCATCCCCGCCGAGCTGTGAAGCATTCCTTAAATGCACAAACAATCCTGGCCCCACAGCCAGCACTGCACTTGCCCAGCCATCAGTTCCAGTGTCAGCCCTGAGCTGGGGGAGGCCAGAGGACCTGGCAGATGGCAGGGGGCAGCCACAGGGCTCTTCTCGTACAGGGGGCAGGGCTGTGTGGCTGCTTGGGGCTCGCCAGCCTTGGGGTCACAGGGTTTGGCTGGATGTGGTCTCATTGTTGTTGCAGGTTGATGGTCCTTGGGTCAGCAGCATTCTGGGGAGAAGATGGCTCAGCCGGCGCCCCTGAACCAGAACCTCCCAGGTAAAGAGACCAGCGTCATCACCAGGCAGTGACAGTGGAAGCAGTGCAAGGGGGTTGGCAGGGTTGAGCTGTCCCATCCCATCCCAATGGAGTTCCTCACTCCAGCACCAACCCTGACATGGCATGGGTGCCCTGTGACCGAGGCACCTATGACACTGAGGGTGCTGGAGACACATCGCACGTCCTGGAGGGGAGGGGCCTGCAGGCTGCAAATTCCAGTATAACACAGTTGGAAAAGCTGTCCTGTCTCCTCCAGGTCCCTGCCTAACTGCCACTGCTCCTCTTGCAGATCTTGGGGGCCCGTTCTTGTACCAGGACCAGGACGATGGAGAGAAGAGCTCATATTCCGTGGAAACCCCCTATGGCTTCCTGCTGGACCTTGATTTCCTGAAATATGTTGATGACATTGAAAGTGGCCAAACACTCAAGAAAGTACCACTGCCTCGCAGGGCGAAAGGGTCCCGGGCACTGCCCAGCACCTTGCGCAGCCCCAGCAGCCACACCAGCACCTGGACCTCCACCGAGTCCCTCACGTCTACGGCCAGCGAGGAGGGCAGGACTGCACTGCTACTGTCCCCACACAGCCGAGCACCCCCTGATCCTGCGAGCAAGCCGACCTCCAACCCCATCTCACCACCACCTGTACGGCTGCTCCCACCTCCCACCCGTAAGTGCCTTGTGCGAAACCCACGGGTGGAGAAGACCTTGCTGGAGACGAGCAGGAGGCTGGAGCAGGAGCAGGGCCATTTGCAGGATATTGGAGGTCCTTCCCAAAGTGGCCTGCCGGGCTCCCTGAGCCAGCCACCCCACTGGGTGCCAGTGGGCACGGAGGGCCAGGCAGGCTGGGGCCGGGGGAGCCCTGGCAGCTCGGGACGCAGCACTCCGGCCGCAGGGCTCAGCACGGCCCCGCTGCAGCACGTCCGGGAGCAGATGGCTGCAGCCCTGCGGCAGCTCCGGGACCTGGAGGAGCAGGTGAAAACCATCCCCCTCCTGGAGATGAAGATCTGCGAGTTGAAGAGGGAGAAGGCAAAGCTGCTGGAGAAGCTGTCAGCAGAGCCTGGCGAGGCATTGTACCAGCCCTCTGGCTCTGAGGCAGGGGCAGGGGATGAGGAGCCGTCCCACACAGGGCCAGAGAGTGAAGCAGAGCCAGCAAAGGGGCGAACGAGCAAAATTGCAGAGCTGCGGAAGCTGACAGAGAAGCTGGCTGTGCCGGAGCGGGGCATCAGGGCTTGGCCAGGCAGGAGCCCCAGGGCAGCTGAGAGGCCATGCCGCTCTGTGGCAGTGGGTGAGGACCGGGCCATGACAGATGCCGTCTTCTACTACCAGTCACAACAGGAGAATGGGGACGCGCCAGACGGCGGCACTCGGGGACGCAGGGATGTGGCTGTCTGGGTGCTGGAGTCCTCACTGGGGCTGGCCACTGAGGCAGAGCGGGAGCTGGAGCTGCTGCATCAGACGGTGGGGCACCAGAAGGAGGTGATTGCCCTGATGGAGGGGCACCTGCAGGAGGCCACGCGGGAGCTGGAGGAGCTGCGGCTGGAGGTGTGTGCCCGCCGGCCCCATGGGCAGGCGGACAAGGAGGTGATGGCCAAGCCACAAGTGGCCGAGGCACTTGTGGAGGCTGCAGTAGTGACACAGAGCCGGGCAGCTGGTGACCCCCTGGAGACGGCAGAGGCAGGCGTGGAGTGCTGCCCCTCAACCTCCTGCGTGGCCGTGGGCTGCTGCCCCGACGGGCGGGACGTGGCAGTGGGACCCGATTCAGCTGCCAGCTGCGATGACAAGAGCAGCCAGACAGATGTGGGCAGCATTGTCCTGGCAGAAGAGGAGAAGGAGCCTGGTGCGGGCAAGGTGATAGAGTCTGGCCTGGGTGATGGCCTGAGCAGCCCCTCGGTGCCGGGCACAGGAGCAATGGGGGAGATGTGCCCAGACAGCCAAGCCCCCAGGCCAGCTGTGCTGGAGACGACACACAGCGACCAGGACCCATCCCCAGCACAGAACAGTGGAGCTGCCCTAAGCCCTGTGGCCGGTGAGTGTCACCAGGGACAGCTCTGGGGTCTGGGTTGGAATGTTCCTGCAGGAAGGGAGAGGATGGCCCTGTCAGGGACAATGCCTGCAGGGCCAACGCTACCTGTGCCCCAGCAGTTGCCCATGTCCCTTTCATGCCTGCCCAGGGGTCTAGTGGGTTTGGGGTGCTTGGTTAGCCCCCGGGAGAGACTGTTTACAGGAGTATGTAGTGACAGCACAAGGGGGAGTGGCTTCAGAATGACAGTAGGTTTAGATTAGATATTAGGAAAATTCTTTACTGTGAAGTGCTGAGGCCCTGGCACAGGTTACCCAGAGAAGTTGTGGATGCCCCATCCCTGGAAGTGTTTAAGGCCAGGTTGGATGGAACTCTGAGCAACCTGGTCTAGTAGAAAGTGTCCCTGACCATACCAGTAGAGTTGGAATGAGATGATCTTTAAAGTCTCCTCTATCTCAGGCCATTCTGTGATTCTAAAATTCTATGATTCTTGCTCACTGGCCCTTGACATCCATCTTTTTCTCTGTAGGAGCCCTGAAGTCCATCATGAAGAAGCGGGATGGTCCTCCCCGGAGCGAGGCAGAGGGCAGCAAGAAGAGCCTGCAGTTTGTGGGCGTGCTGAACGGGGAGTACGTGCTGAGGGGCTGCTGCCATCCCCGTGAGCCAATCCTGGTCCCCTGCATCCATGTCATGGGCTGGGCCCAGTGGCAGGGCCTGAAGGGGGCCAGGCTGGTGCTGTATTGCCACTGAGCATCCTCCCTTTGTGCAGGTATGAAAGCACATCCAGTGAGGAGGAGGAAGAAGGCAACAGCTCCTCTGAGAAGGGTTCGGCCGACAGCTCTAACGGTTCGGAGCAGGGAGACAGCGAAACCTCAGAGGAGGAGGTTGGGGAAGGCACATGCGAGCCCAGACTGGAGTGCGAGAGGACTGACGTGACCCTGCTGGAGCCCCCCGAGGTGAAGGAAAAGTAAGTGCCCATAGGGAAGGCTCCCTGCTCCCTGGCCCTGCATTGCTGGGAGCCATGGTGCTGGCCCTGCCAGCTCGGGGCACCTGCCCCAGCTTCAGTGCTGCTGGTGGGAAAAACACATTCAGCTCCTGCAGAGACCATTCAGCAGGAAACAATCCTTCCAGTTTCTTGGGTCTGCTAAGGAAAGGATGAGAGGCCCCAGATGTCTCTTTGCTGCAGAAGATAGTTTAGAGTGGGACAAAAAAACCAACAGCCTTCAATAGCATTTTTCAACAAAAGGAAAAGATGTGGCTGAAGAATGGATGAATCATGCCCAAGCACATCCATATATGGCTCTGTTCTGTAGAGGTTTGCAGAGGCTGAAGCAGCCAGGTTGCAGCCACCAGGCCGGAGGTTGCACTCTGGGGACCTTGTGGGGGCTTACAGGCACTGGGGAGCTCTGCAGGGGAAGTCAGAGTGCCCCACTCCACAGGTTTGGTGGGATGGTTGCAGCCCCACACCATGGACATCCTCATGCTCTCCACAGGTTCGAGCTGAGCCCCAGGATGAGGGAGGCCTGCCTCATTGTCAAGACCCACCTGGGCCACCCCGGTGCTGCCAAGAGCAAAGAGCTGGTGAGTGGAGTGTTGGGGTGGGAGGGCTTGCCCAGCCCCTACTGATATTCCCCCAGAGCTGACCCTACCCAGAGACGGGCCAGCAAAGCCTGGCTCAGCACCTTCCCTCAAAATACAGCCCTTTGCTCCAGGATTTGTCCCAGATACCCCAAAACTAATGTGGACTCATCTCAGGCCATGCCCAGCATGGGTTTGGACAGTTCAGGGTCCTGCCTTCACCCACCCCTTTTGGAGCAGGGATTCTGCTCCCCCCACTCGGGCTGGCAGCAAGGTGTGGGTGCCAGGGTGCGAGGTCATGCAGAGGCTTGAGGGGAGCTCAGCCCCTCTCTGCCCACAGCTCGCCAGCAGCAGCCTGGTCCTTCAGGAGTGGTTCCGTCTGTCCAGCCAGAAGTTGTCCGTCCCTGACACGGTCGCCAACCACCTCCTGGCCTTTGCCGAGGTCTCACCGGCTCTCCTGGCCCACGTGGTGAACCTGGCAGATGGCAATGGCAACACAGCCCTGCACTACAGCGTCTCCCACTCTAACTTCCACATTGTGCGGCTGCTGCTGGACACAGGTCAGTGCCCCCCACCCCCAAAAACATCCCCTGGCCACCATCCCACTGTACCCCAGGCCAGGTCATGTCCTGGCCATGTCAGCACAGCGGGAAGGCACTGGCAGCAGAGGGGCAAGGAGAGCTGCCCTGGGTTGTGTCTGTTCGTAGGTGTGGGAGTGGGCAGACACTCCAGCCTGTTTGGGAGCCCAGATTTGATGGAGGAGATCTATTAGCAGTTCTGTGCCCATGGGATGGCTCACAGCACCCCGGGCAGGACTGTGAGGGGGAGCCAGGCACATGGCTTGGTTCATGTCTCGCACCAGCCCTGCAGCATCCTGAGCCCTCTGTGCTCACCCCCACAGGGATCTGTAACGTGGACCACCAGAACAAAGCCGGGTACACTGCCCTCATGCTGGCAGCACTGGCAGCCGTTGAGCAGGAGGAGGACATGAACGTGGTCAGGAGGCTCTTCAGCATGGGCAACGTCAACGCCAAGGCCAGCCAGGTTGGTGTGGGCTGAGGGCCACTACATCCTGACCCTCAACTCCCACCCCCAAGCAGATGCCAGAGCCACACGGCAGGACAATGGCTCCAAAACCTGGAGGCATTGGTGCATGAGGAGGGCATCGCCTTAGGGGTTTCTCCTGCCTGGCAGCAGGGCTGTCTCAGCAGTGGTCCTGTGGTGCGGGGACAAATGGGTGGCACAGCGGGGGCAGGCATGGCCTGGCAGTGTCCCTTCCTTGCAGGCCGGCCAGACGGCGCTGATGTTGGCCGTCAGCCATGGCCGGCAGGAGATGGTGGAGGCCCTGCTCACCTGCGGAGCTGATGTGAACCTGCAGGATGAGGAGGGCTCGACGGCACTGATGTGCGCCTGTGAGCATGGCCGCGTGGAGACTGTGAAGCTGCTGCTGGCTCAGCCCACCTGCAACGTCTCCATCATAGACAGTGTAAGGCTCTGCCACTGGGTCTGGGCAGCCCATGCTACATCCTGTCCTCAAGCCCCTTTCTACATGCTCTCCCTTCCTTTCTAGGATGGCAACAATGCTGTTGCCATCGCACTGGAGGCCGGTCACAGTGACATCGCCACGCTCCTCTACGCCCACCTCAATGCCATGAAGGCACAGGCACCCGTGAGTACCACACTGCTCCCCAGGGGAGGGGAAGGGGCTGTGACACAGGACCAGTGCCTCCAGGAAGAGGCTGCAGGAGCAAGAGCAGAGCATTTCAGGTGCCACGTGCTCAGAACAGCCCTGCTGGCCCTGACCAGGAGTCAGTGGAGGGGTCTCTGGTGACTCTACTCTCTCTGCAGCAGGGGACATCACCGACAGCCACAAAGAGCCCTGGGAGTCCAAAGAAACCAAATTAGAGTGACCTTGGGATCCAGCCAGAGGCCACCATCAACACTGGGCTGTGATTCACATCCCCTCACCTGCCACTCCTCCATGCCAACCCGCTGTCTGCAGCTTTAGTCCCGTCACAAGCACCATCCCTGGGCCTCCCTCGCCCGTCTCCTCTGCTGGGTGCAGCCCATGCGCAGCCACCTCACTGCACCCAGTGACAGGAGCCAAGTGACTCGGGGTGGGACACGAGGGGAGCAGAAACCACCCATCCCTTCTGCTCCCTGCCACGACCCCTGGATTTGTGCCACCTCTGAGCCCTCTGCAAGGAGAACAGCAGGAACCAACCTAGTAGAAACAGCACCTGGTTTGTCCTCTCTGGCAGCTCCGAGAAGGCAGCAGTGCCAGTCACATGGACCCAGGAGGGCAAGTGACGGGTCCTAACTCCATCAGGGACGTGGTGCTCCACAGACATGTCCTGTGCAGCAATGGGAGAGGGAATGCTGCCTTGGGCAGGGGCTGGGAGCATTTCCAGACTCAAGTACTTGCCCTTCTTTTCTGGCATTTCCTTTCCTGGCTGAAATCTGATTTTTTTCTCTTTTCTAGCACATGCACACAATGCAAAAAAATTATATTGCTTGGCCAAAGGATGAAGTTCAACATGAAATCACTTGGGATTTGATCTGCTCAATGGGAGCAAAACCTCTGAGCAGTTGGGGTTGCAACCAAGTGACAAAAGGGGCTGAGGGCCAAGGATGCATTTGGGGACTAAGCCTGCCTAGCTGATAACCCACATGGGGAGTGAGTCCTTCTCCCAAGGGACAAAGACCAATTACCACCTAAACATTTCCCCAGTTAACCAGTCCCAGACTGTGCAGACAGCTGAAGCCCACAGCCAAGTCCCTCTCTGCCCACTTTCCATCCCAAAAGGGAGGTGAGCAGCTGAGGACACTACCAGGAAAAACACATAGGCCAGAAGAGCTCAGAGTAAACAGGTAGAGCCTGCAAAGGGGAACGTGTATGTCAGAGAACATGTGTCTGTGCAAGTGTGTGAGCACTGTGTGGGGTGAGAACAGGGTAAGGACAAGGACTGGGAGGAAAAAGGATTTTGCATGGGAAGGCATCTGTGCTCTGAGCCCTTCACAAAGGTAATCTGTCACACCCTCCATTCCTGCTCCTTGGCCCAGCCTCACCACTTCAGCCCCTGCCTGAGCTGGTCTGAGCTGGGGAACCCCACAACTCTCCCCAGAAACTTGCTCTCAGCTTTGCACTGGAGTTGATATATAGCGCTCACTGCCACACCCTAATACACTTCTCTGTTTACTGGTATTTTAATACTGATGTTTATTTTTAAGATATAAATAAAATTTAAAGTTATTTTGAAATATTACAGTGACATCAGCAGTCTCCTGCCTCCTTGTCTGGCCCACAACAAACCCTGCAAGAGCTGCAGCAGAGGCACAGCCTGGCACAGCTCCCAACCTGAGCAGGTGACCTCCCCATTCCAAGTCATTCACTGCGAGTTTATGCACTGGCTACATCCCTCAGTCTGGTTTTCTTCCTGCTGAAGTGTCCCAGGCAGGTGCAGTGGTGTCTTTGCCCATTCCATTCTGCAGGACCAGCCGCAGCCCTGCACCACCCCCAGTTCTCTGTGGTGCTGATATGACACTGCAGCATTAAAGGGCAGTCACCAGAACAAGTGTGAGGATGCAAACTGCCTCCCTCCTCCTGTGGATGGGGCCAGGCTGACTCCACAGGGATGTTGCAGAAAGGATACAGCTCTCTAAGCTGCTCTGTCACCCCACACTCGGGGCTGGCAGGGACCAGAGCAAGCACTCTTGGGTCACTGCTGAAGCTGCGAGGGAATAAACAGCAGCCACAGAACTGAACTCTGAGAGGACTTCTGGCATATATGACCAGTTCTGAGCTCTGCTGTGTCACATGAGCCAGGGAGCGCAGCCTTGTGCTGTGCTCTGAAACTGATACCCAAAGAATCACAAATGGCATCAAGCAACAGCACAGACACAAGGACTTTCTCCATGGCACAAACTCCACACCTCATGCTGCCCATGAGGGGCCCAGGGCACAACTAAAACCGGCAGAAAGGACAAATCCCACAAACACTCTAACAACAGCCCCACAACAATCCTCAGTGCCTGCTCCACTTCAGCATTTTGCACGTATGTCCCAGCAATGCTCTGCTCAGCCTTAGGACACCCAAATCCTCAGTCACACTTGCCACTGAACTGCCTCAATCAAGCTTAGGATGCTGCAGACAAAAACTGTTCCCATCAGAGACCACATGAGAGGCTGTGGATCTGACTCTGGTCAAATGCCACAAACCTGCACTACTCTATAAGCATACGGAAAACACCAGTGCTTAAAAACCTGCCCTTGAACCAGCAGTTTTCAGGTTCATTCTAAATTTTTAAGCCTTAGTTCTGATTTATGTAATGTCCTAAAGCAACACATCTTGCTAACTGATTTTGTGGTGGAACACTAAAGAAAGTGAGATGGAGATTTACTAACACGCACTTGCTCTCTGCAGGTAACTGCCAGGAAGGACAGCAAGTAGGTGTATTTATGGCAGCATTCACTAAGCAATTTACTGAGGACAGAGAGATAGAAGCAGCAGGCTGTTGTTTTGCAAGCTAGCACCAAGCCTGACGTTCAACTCGTGATTACATTTTACTGAGGTCCAGTAAGTTTCCAGTACCACTTCACTATCACATACAGAAAATCGCTTACCAGCAAGGTCAGGATTAAGGCTACTGTAATCAAAACAGACTTATTTTTGTTGTGACAGGACAGTAAAGATGCAATAACGCAGTGATATTACAATGAAATCATTACATGTAACCCCAGTAACAAGCAGGGCATGCTGCTACTGAACCCGAGGAAAGCAGCAGGTGTTCAGGTGTGAGACAAATCAGAGGTGTCAGACGCTTGCTGAGTGAAACCCAGGCAAGGGACTACTGGAAAAACCCTTTATTGCAGTGACACAGCCGTCACGCTCTTCCCCACCCGCGCCCCAGGGCCGACCGAGCTGCGCCAGGCTCCATCCCCCGATGGACGATCCGGCGATGGGCGCCAGGCTCCCTCCTGCGATGGACGATCCGGCAGAAGGGCGGCCCCGGGTCCCGCTCAGCGCAGCCGCCGGGCCTCGCGCTCCGACTCCAGCAGGGTGAGAACGTCGCCCTCACGCACCGGCCCCTTCACGTTGCGGATGATGGAGCGGCTCGTGTCGTCCATGAACTCCACGCGCACCTGCGGGCCGGGACCGCGTCAGCCTGGCCGGGCCCGGCCCGCGGCATCGCGCCCGCCCGACCCGGCCCACTCACCTGAGTGCACTGCCCCTGAGAGCCGGTCCGGCCCAGCACCTTGGTGACCTGGGGGGACAGAGGGGAAGGACAGAGGGGAAGGTCAGCGCGGTGCTGCGGCGCAGCCCGGTGCGGCCCGATCGGCCCCCGTACCCACCCTGGCCAGCTTGATGGGCTGCACGCGACTCGTGTCCATGGCGGCTCTGGGCACGGAAAGGAGAAGGGCTCCTCTGCGCCGCTTTATATAGCTCCAAGTCTCGCGAGACCCAGCGTTCCGCGCGCGCGCTCCCAGCGCCCCCCGCGGCCCTGCCCTTCACCGCGGCCAAGATGGCGACGGCAACTCGTCTGATCCAGCGGCTCCGCAACTTCCTGGCGGGGGTAAGACCATCCCCGGGCTCGGGGCTCCTCTGCCCCGCGGGGCGCTGCGCCGCGCCCCCGGCTCCGCGGAGCCTCCGGCGCACGGCGGAAGCCCCGCCTGAGCTGCTCTGGCCTTGCCTTGCAGCGGGACCTTCAGACGAAGCTGCAGCTGCGCTACGAGGAGATCTCTAAGAGGTGCCGGGGCCGGGCCGGGCCGTGCGGCGGGCGGGGCGGTGGGCCGCCCCCAGCCTGGCCCCGCCGCTGACGCTCGGCTCGTTCTCTGCCTAGGACCCAGCCGCCGCCGCGTCTCCCGGTGGGCCCCAGCCACAAATTCGCCGATAACTATTACTGCAACCGGGACGGGCGCCGGGAGTCGTTGCCGCCTGTGGTGGTGGCGGCAGCGCAGAGAACCCTGCCAGCGGGGGCACAGGCCGGCAGGTAGGTCTGGTGCGGGTGGTGCTGCACTCAGGAGCGGGGTCAGCCCTGATTTACACAAGGAGCACAGAACGCGCCAGCAACAGTGGGGAGTTAGCCAGGCTGACAGAAGAATGTGGGACTGATTATTCGGGTCTATGTTTCCTTTCAAATAAGTGAGGTGGAAGGAAGTTCGCTTACTGTGGTGAGAACCTGCCTGGAGCATCTGTGTCGAGCTCTGAAGCCTTCAGGAAATGATCTGTTGCAATAAGTGTAAAGGAGGCCACAGAGTTGGTCAAAGGACTGGAACCCCTCTGCTCTGGAGCCAGGCTGGGAGAGCTGGGGATGTTCAGCCTGGAGAAGAGAAGGCTCTGGGGAGAGCCCCTTGCAGGGCCTAAAGGGGCTCCAGGAGAGCTGGAGAGGGACTTAGGAGAAAGGATGGAGTGCCAGGACAAGGGGGAATGGCTTCCCACTGCCTGAGGGCAGGGATAGATGGGATACTGGGAAGCAATTCTGTCCTGTGAGGGTTGGGAGGCCCTGGCACAGGTTTCCCAGAGCAGCTGTAGCAGTCCCATCCCTAGAAGTGCTCCAGGCCAGGTTGAAGGGGGCTTGGAGCACCCTGGGGTAGTGGAAGCTGTCCCTGCCAGCGGCAGGGGCTAGAACAAGATGGGCTTTAAAGTCCCACCCAATCCAAACCATTCTAGGACTCTGATTAACAAACACCTCCAGCACTAGTTTGCAACCTGGACTTCTGATGAAATCCAAGTGTCCTTTCCAGAGTGTTACTAAAGCCTCTTCTCTCTATTTTCCTTCCACAGTTCAGGCACTGCAGTGACAACAGCGGGGAAAAAACCAGTGACACCAGGGCCACCACTTAGGAAGTGGGAAATTTCCAAGGACGAGCCCTACTTGTGAGCAGGAAGGGAGCTGAAGCTGCGTGATGGGCACAGATGGTTCCAGAGCAGCTCTGATCGGGAGGCTGTGCTGGATGTGGCTCCAGGGAGCTGATGTCTGACTAATAAATGTATATAAAGCTGTGATTACCACCCCCCATTTTGTCTATTTTATTTGATTTGTTCAAGTTACTGCTCTTTAATACCAGTATATTTGGTTGGTTGGAACAGTGACACAGCACAGGGGCATTTGTGAGCTGTAGTCAGTCAGTGAAGAGCAGAACTGAGTAAAGCACAGCCTCAGTCACAGGGCTCCCTCCGTGCCCAGGTCCTGCGAGAAAAGTTCAGCAGCCTGGGGCACTTCCCATCTCCGCACCCCCCCAGTGTTCTGCTGTGACCGCACCCTGCTCGGTCCGGCAGAGCACTGTCCAGCCCCTCCCCGGGGGCAGCAAGTCACTGCCGACTGCGGTGCCGATGGATTTCCAGGGAACTACGGGAGCGCACGGCTGTTCCTGGGGCTGGGCAGGGCTCAGCCGGGCACTGGCAGCTCCGTGCGCTGCTCCGCGGGAGGCTGAGTGGGCACAGAGTGCGGGTCCGGTGCCGGTGCTGCGGGAGCGCTCGGCTGTTCCTGGGGCTGAGCGGGCACAGAGTGCGGGTCCGGTGCCGGTGCTGCGGGAGCGCCGCTCCAGCCGGGCTGCCCGGGGGGCGTGTCCCTGCCCGCGCACGTGACACCGCCCCGCTCACGTGACATGGCCCAAGGCCCCGCCCCACAGCGGGCCCCTGGAGAAGGCCCCGCCCTCCCGAGCACCCCATTGGAGGTCGGGCCTGAGCGCACGCGCTCTTCCTGCGCACTCTGCATTTGTAGCGGCGCGGCGACCCCGGCGAGTCCCTCCGGTGCGGGCCCGCGGCATGGCCGGGCCGTGGCTGCTGCCGGCGGCGCTCCTAGTACTGCTGCTGGTGCTGCCGGTGTCGCCGGTGCCGCCAGGCCGCGGTGAGCTGGGGCAGCGGCGGGGCGCGTGGTGCCCATTGGCACCCATTGGCGCCCATTGGTTCCCCGCGCACGCCCCTCGCTCTCATTGGCCGGCGCCTGCGGCGGGGTCCCCTCGGTGGGGGCCGGGGGGCCTCGCCCCCGCTGGCCCCCCGGGCTCCCCTCACGCTCTCGTCCCCCGCAGCCGCCCCGGCCCGCTGCCGCCCGGACCAGTTCCAGTGCGCGCCCGGCACCCGCTGCTTCCCCCGGGAGTGGCGCTGCGACGGCCACCCCGACTGCGAGGACGGCGGGGACGAGCGGGGCTGCGGGACCGCGACTGCAGCGGAGCCGAGTCCTGGCGGCCCCGCGGTGACCCCGGCGGGGAGCTCGGCGGTGCCGCCCGCTGGCAGCGCAGGTGCGGGTGTGCGGGCAGCGGCGGGGCGGGGGCGGAAAGCCGGACCGAAGCCTTTTTTCCCCGCTGTCTCTGGCCGATCCGGGGCAGCTGCGGTCACCGCGGGTCACTGTGAGTGGAGGAAGCGCTATGGGGGACCCCGCACCTTCAGCTTCCCCCTGTGGGGACGGCGACGACGCCCCCCAGGGCTCCCTCGGGAAGCGCCTTTGAACTTTCTTCCTTCTTCAAGAACATGCACTTCCTAGCAGCTGCTTCAAACGAGAAGACACTGGAATCTGTCTACCTTCCGAGCTCCTCTGATCTCTGGGGAATGGGCAGGCTGAAGGGAAGAGGATGAGGAGGAAGTTCGGGACCATCCGGGCTGGCCAGGAGCTGCAGACACAGTGTCTGGGCTTGTGTCCGGCTGTGTCTGCACCCCAGTACTGCTCGGCTCTGGAGCTTCCTTTGTCAGACCTATTGGCTGTCTGGGGTGCTTGGAAGGGCTGTTTTGGCTTCCATCACCCAGGGGTTTCCGAGGATGTGGAGAGGAGTGGAGGATTACTGCAGGTGTGAGAGATGGTGTTTGGGTTTGATGCCTGCACCAGTTCAGTTGGCACGTGAAGCAAAGAGCTGCGTTTTGGTTGTATGTGTGGCTTCTCAGTACCACGAGGAGAGGCTGGGATGCTGCAGTTCCAGCTCCAGCTGGGATATTTCCCACTTTTCCCTGTTATGCATTATGTTTCTCCAGTGTGGGTTAATCACAGTAGTGGCAGATAAGGCTTTGCTTAAATTGAAAAAAGCCTCTTAGTGTTCTTGAGGTGAGCTGGGAACTCAGCCAGGTGTGAATTGAAGACTGCTCTGATTGCTGACCATAAAGTGAGTTGGAAGCCCCATGGACTTGTTTCTCTTGCTTCACAGAGGCTTCAGCTACACCTGAGCCTGAGGTCTCGGTGCCATTGAGGAGTCAAGGTTACACATGGGTCTTGATTGTTGCAGGTATGTGAGTCTCAGAGTGCTGCACATGGTCTTGGACCTACCTACCTTGGGCTATAAATTGAGTATCCTGATGGGATCAATTCCAGACCTATATCAGTATCTGCTTTTTCTGGGCTGGGAGGGCTAAGGGAGGCCTGACACCACAGCTTAATTATGGCTCTGCCTTGGATGTGCTGTGTCCTTGGAAAGGCCATTCCATTGCAATTTGGCACTAACTCACCTCCTCTCTGTCTGTCCCTTGCCCTCGAGGCGCACTGCTTATCTCTGGCAGTTGGCTCATGGTGTGGGGCAGCAGAGCCCAGTCCCAATGCCCAGACCAGGGCAGTGAGTGGGTCTCTGCTTGTGCACTCTCCTCTCCAGGGCTCCTGAGCATCCTGGTAGCTGCAGGTTCTGTTGCTGTGTGGGGTCTGTCCAAAGCAAAATGCAAATCTTACATCTTCAGTCTTGAAAAAGACTGGGAACTGCTGGTGCCTGACAAGAGCTAGACAGGCTCTTCACTCTGAAGGGTAAGTGTTTTGCATCCCATGTGCTCTGTGTGCCTGAGGGAGAAATTCCTTCTTGCCCTGTGTTTCTGGCTTCTAGAGCTTTCCCCTTTGGGGGTAGGTTTTCCCAGCTTCACTGATGCTTGCCAACCAGATGCATGGGGTTTCAGTCTGCCCTGAAGGAGCAGAACTCTCCCTTTTCCTCCCTGCTGCCAAGAGCACGGAGCAGTCCTGCTGAGATGCTGATCTTCTGGTGTGGGATTTTTTTCCTCCACTATGCATAAATTGAAGTCAAACCAGGTTTCTTCCCAAAGGCCTGTCAATAACCAGGTGTTTTTCTGGCTTTATAACAGGGATCCTTATCCCAAGATGATAAAATGGGACTAGCCTGGTCTGTCTCCTGCTTGCCAAAGAGCCTGACTGAATTGGACATCAACTCTCAGATCTGGGTTGTTACACTGGAATACCAAAAGGATGCTCCTTTTGTAAATAGGTTTTAGATTGTGGGACTGCCTTGGCTCCAGAAATAGCACAGGACCTTCCCTGGCGCTGTGACATCAGCCTTCCCAAAGGTGGCAGAAGTATCTTCATTGTTCAGCATGACAGTCGTTAATGCTGATGCCCACCAGTATGGCCTTGAACCTGAAGATGTTTTTCTCCTTGAAATGTCGGGTGCTGTTCAGCTGTCTCCTTCCACTTCCAGCCCAGAGCTTTTTTTTCATCTGCCCCATTCTTCCCACTGGATTTTGTCAGGGAACAGAAGCTTTCTCACCCATTTCCATAGGCGCTCACTGGCTGCACAGATCAAACACTCCATGTTTGCACTGCTGCTTGATGCTGCTCAGTCCCGTGCATGGGAGGCATTTCACTGACAGTCCCACCACGGGGGTGACACTTGCTCTGGCTTTGCTGTGCTGTCACCTGAGCCCACATGGGGCAAGGAGCTCTTCGCCCTGGGCCAGCAGCACCTCTCACACTCCCTGCCACAAACATCTCCATCCTTGGCAGACCTGCTCTGCCCACTGCCGTGCTGAATGCTGCATGGGGCTTCTCTTAACACTCTCAATGATGCCTTCCTTAAAACTGTTCTGACATGAGTGGTGTCCCTCGAGGGTCCGTACTGGGACCAGTGCTATTCTGTGTTTTCGTTAGTGCTGTGTAGAGTGGGATCAAGCCAGTCTGAGGATGAGAGCAGGCTGTGGGGTGCAGCTGGAAAGGGGGATGTCATCCAGAGGGACCTTCAGGCCCACGGGAACCTCATGAGCTTCAATAAGGTCAAGTGCAAGGTCCTGCACCTTTATTAAGGTAAACCCTGGAGAAGAGGGAAGCCTTGTTGTGTTTTGTCCATGTCTAAAGGGGGATTGTAAGAGAGATGGTAGGGGGGTGTTTCACCAAGGCTTGTAAGGACAAGGGGCAAAAGTTAAAAACTGATGGAGGGTGGGCTTAGGTAGGACATGGAGGGACATAAGGGTGGGGAGGCCATGGCACAGGTTGCCCAGAGCAGCTGTGACTCCCCCATCCCTGGGACCAAGCTAGACAGGGCTCTGAGCATCTTGGTCTAGTGGAGGTGTCTCTGGAAATAAGCCATATCTTGGGTCAGACACTGTCTGTGTGGCACATGGAGCCCCGGCAAAAGGACTTGGTGCTGTTCACCTCTCAGAACTGACCGTGCAGGGGCAGATTAGTGCCCAGTGCCTCCAGTTCAGCATTGGCCACGTGCACCTTGCACAAGTGTTCGCTAAGTGCGCCAAGCTGCTGCCTTGGCTGCTGACCTCCGTGCCTTGAAGGTGCGAACTTGGCTTGCCAAGCAGACACCGGTCATCAGCCTTGGAGTAGGAGTCTTCTGCTCCTGGATAGCGTGTGAGTGCTGCCATACCTCATGGGAGAAACTTCTATATGTAGCATGGAGTCCTGAGTTATTCCAGGGCTGCTGTTTTTAGTACCGAGGAGCCATTTGCAAGGGCACACACAACCTTCTGTTTTTATAGGGACAGGTGGAGATAGCTGTGGTGACTGACATGGGAGAATAATAAAGAATGTGAAGTTAACAAGTTCTGGAGTTTTTATTTTTCCTGGATTTATGCATTTGCATGGATTCTGTAGTTGGGAGGCCAGGGGCTGCATCACCTTTGGATTGTCACATACTGGGAAAGAGGACTTGGGTGGGTGGTCTGGCGTGGCGTGCTGTGGGGAAGCCAGTGCTACTGTGCCTGCCTGGGACACACCAACTGTAGCAGAGAAAATGAAACACAGGAGCAAAGCAAACAGGGTGGGGACAGGAGGAACAGATGCCACAGTAGCACCAGAGGTGCTACTGCTGAAGCGGTAACAAGTGGGGAGCTCAGCCAAAAGCAAGGGACAAAAACTGCCTGAACTTGTCCCTTTGTCAGAGCAGAACATGACGTGGGGAGTGCTGCAGGGTGGGAAGGGCTCTAGCAGTCCCGGCAGGACGGGACTGAGCTGCAGCCAATTAAAGCACTGGCACTGGCAGGGCCGTGTGGCCAAGGTCAGCTGTCACCAGCCGGTTCCACATCACTCTGAGCTGGTCTGTGGCACAGGGCAGAGCCCTTGCTCCCTGCGATGGGGGGGTGAGTGAGGCCCTGGGGCAAACTCGTAAGACATTGCAGGTTTTATTTACTGCCCCCTGAGCCGAGTGCTTCAGTGTTGAAAGAAATACATTTTTTATGGATCTTGTGCCAAAACTTGGGGCTCTGTTTCTGACAGCAATTTCGCTTTCTTTGTCTGGTGCTGGAAGTGTTTTCGTTGCTCTGATCCCTGGGCTCGGAGACTTCAATTGTAGTGGAGCCTGAGCTGCTTTTCAGGCCAGGGAAAGCTCCACGTCTCTCTATTTAATTAGACCAGTTCATGGAGATCAATGTGATGCTTTACATGCTGAAGTAGGGGCATATTCCAGGATAAGATCTCAAAGATCAGTGTGTTTAATTTTGTTTCCTCTTTTACTTGCAAATTCAAAGGATTATTTCCTCCTTTTCAGTTCCAACAGGCCAGAGGAACTTCTACTGCCTACTTGCCTTTCCAGTGTCCTGTTCCCTGTTCCTGCCCCTGCCTGGACAAGTCATGGGGCTGAAGGCTGATGTGATGGCATAGGGCAGGGGCACAAGAGCAGGCTGTCCCACAGCCTGGGATCTGCTTGGGCACTGTGTGGAGGTGGAGGTGGTTCCTTCACCTCATCCCCTCTAAGTCTGCACTATGGGACTTGAAGGATGAGCTGGGAGGTCACGAGCATTTCCCTTCCCTGGCTGTGACAGCTGACACAGCCAGGTCAGCTGCATTAGCATTTAACCAAGGGCTAGTGCCAAGAGCAGCATCTGGTGCGGGGGTACAAAGTCAATACAAATCCTGCGTGTCTGCACCTTCCTGTCCCATCAACAGAGGGTAAACCAAGGCAAGTTTGTGCTATTTCCAGTTTGCTGTCATGGATGTCCTTCCAGGGAACAGCATGCAGCAAGTGCAAACAGCTAATAAGAACAGAATAAGGGAAAAGAGTAGTGCAGAGCTGGAAATAGATCCTTACATAAAGGACTAGTGCCTCAATCTCATTAGTGTCTTAAGGAGCGGGCGCTTGGCTGCCTCCAGCTGCCACGATGCAAATGCCAATCTGATCAGCAATCGGCTTTGGGACCCCAGCAGGTGCCACGTGGCACCGGGACACAGCTGTGCCCCTCAGGCAGCCACTCCACTGCCTCGAGCTTGCAGCACTCGTCCCAGTCAGCGTGCGCCCAGTGGGAGCCTTCCCATGAAAACAGAGCTGCTGTCCCACGGCCCGTGAGGAGTCACTGCTCTAGGAGGCACCATGAGGCAGCAGTGGGCTAGGCGTGCGAGTCTCTCAGCCAGCCTGAAGATAGGGGATCACCGGGGCCACTGCCGCACCCCCGAGGAAGAGGAATCCCACATCCCATTTGCACAAGACAGCCTGGTAAGGCAATGGAGCTCCATGCAGAACGTGGCAGATGGAACCCAGGAGAAGAGCCAGACTCCCATCCAAAGGAACAAGTACATTCTTAACATTAACGTGGGTGGCAAATTGTTCCAGATAGCTTACAAGGTACTGGCCCAGTATCCCATCACCCGGCTTGGGAAGCTGGCGCTCTATACAGACCCTGTGAAGAAGCTGCAGCTCTGTGATGACTACTTGGTGCAGAAGAATGAGTACTTCTTTGATAGAGATCCTTCAATTTTTCACTACATCTTTCACTTCTACCGCAGTGGGGTCCTGTGGGTGATGGATGAGGTGTGCCCCAGTAACTTTGTGGAGGAAATCGAGTACTGGGGAATCCATCTGAAATACTCCCAACGCTGCTGCCGGATCCTGTTTGAGGAAAAGCAAGATGAACTCAATGAGTACCTGAAAATAGAGAAGGAGCTGGAGGCAGAACTGGAGCCCCTGGAGTCAGGGGAGCAGTTTGATGGCAAATTTCTGGGTGAGTTTAGGAAGACGATCTGGAACCTCATTGAGAACCCATACTCTTCTGTCGCAGCCAAGATCATTGCTGTCATGTCGAGCATCTTTGTGCTTGTCTCCATTGTGGGCATGACACTGAGCACAGTGGAGGAGATGAAAAACAAGACAGGGAAAATGTGGATGGAGCAGGTGGAGATGATCTGTGCCATCTTCTTCACCTCCGAATACCTCATGCGGCTCATATCCTCCTCCAGCTTCAAGAAGTTTCTGCGGGCAGCTTTTAATGCTATAGACCTGGTGGCCATCCTGCCCTTCTACATCCAGATCCTCTTTGAAAATCTGGATGAAGGAGACATGCATTACCACGAGGAGCTGCACAAGGTGGAGAATGTGAGCAAGCTGGGCAAAGTCCTCAAGCTCATCAAGCTCATGAGGATATTCCGCATCCTCAAGCTGGCGCGTCACTCCACCGGACTCCGGGCCTTCAGCTTCACCATGCGCCAGTGCTACCAGCAGGTTTGCTGCCTCCTCCTCTTCATTGCCATGGGGGTCTTCACCTTCTCTGCTCTCATACACTCGGTGGAACATGATGTCCCTGGCACCGACTTCACCAGTATCCCTTACGCGTGGTGGTGGGCAGCGGTAAGGTGTGAGCAGCTTCTTCCAGAGAGGGGTGGGGGAGGCTTCATGGACAGGGGCTGCCCCAGTGCTCAGGGGATTCACCACTGCTGCTGGCCAGGAGGCAGGAAGGGCCCATCCTTCCAACCAGCTCAGTAATGGTGGGAAACCCAGAGCCCTACATGCTCTGAGAAAAGAAATCAGAGGTTTGGACTAAGCTCAGAACTGGTGCTGGGGTGGGATGGTGGGACGGAGGTGGTGGCCTGGGAACCTCCAGACCTGAGTTGAACAAGGCGGCTGTGACTTAGCCCAGGCTTTATCTGTCATGGGATTCAGGTGTTGTGTGGATGCAGCCTGTGGACATGGGGACAGTCACCCAGGACAGCCTGAAGCCTGGGCAGCATTGTAGCCCTGCTTAGCTCGAGAGGCACAAGAGCTTGTGGGTCTGAGATGGGGAACCCAGGGCTGCATGTGGGACCCACAGTCATACTGTGCTTCAACCTGTGTCATGAGAGTGGACACAGACTGGGCTGTGCTGCCCATGTGCTGCCCTGCTTGTGCCAGGAGCCAGTAGCACTGCAGAGCTGAGGACTGTGATAAACCTGGGATTCCCTCCAAGATGGGGAGCAGCTAAAGCACCTGAGAGCCAGGGTTATGAGAGCATTTTGATTTACAGATGAAATGATCCCACAAATCATTTCTGCTCTTATAATCCCCCTTGGCCACCAAAGGCTATCTGCTTCAAATTCATCCCTCCTCAAGGAAGGGCAAAATCTCAGCAACATCACCAGTTCAAGTGTTTCAATACCCAGGCTTAGCCTGTCCCTGGGAGCACAGTTCCCTGCCAAGCTCAAACCTCTCTGCCTCAGCTCTCACCCTGTCCCCATAGTACTGCTCCCCATTTACTAAACGAGGTTCATTCCCAGGCAATGCCTCTGTTTCCCCTGGAGGGAGGCTCCAGGAAGCTTTGTTCCTCTGGGACCAGGCAGCTCACAGCCAGGAAGTCTGGAGCCACAGCTCTGAGGGGAAAGGAAACTCCAGCAGACACCCACTGCTGGGGAAGGCTCAGCTCAGGAGTGTCCAGCTGCCTTTGAAGATACACACACAAAGCAGGGAGGGAGCATGGTCTGGCCTCTGATCTCTGCTTCTGGGGCTCAGCCAGCCCTTTCCTTCAGCTCTCTGGGCCTGCTGGGCACAGCCTGGACAGTGGAGCCCTGGCTGTGCAGGCTCTGGAGAGGGGACTGCTCAGCTGGCTGCCATAAGGGTCTGGCACTGGTCGCAGGGGACACGTGGCTCCTCAGAGGGGCGGGAGGGAGTGAGTTCCAGCACCAGCTGGCGGGGTCTGCTGGGCTTGTTTCCGTGGGATTTTATCCTTTCCTGTCCCTGCACAGGTCAGCCTCTCCACTGTGGGCTACGGAGACACCGTGCCTGACACAATACTCGGCAGGATGGTGGCATTTGTCTGCATCTCCTTCGGCATCATCCTCAACGGAATGCCCATCTCCATCCTCTACAACAAGTTTTCTGACTACTATGCCAAGCTGAAGGCTCATGAGATAAGCCAGTCACTTCAGCTTTCCAGGAAGATCCGCTTGAAGGAGAGAGTCCTGCGGAAGCTCTCAGAGTGCTGGAGAGCTGACCCCCGCTATTACCGCTGACCACAGGCTGCCCACCCCCCAAACATCCCCTGTCCTGGCCATTTCCCCAGCAGGTCCTGTCCCCCAGGGAGGCTCTCAGCTATGGGCAGAGTCACGGCAGTGCTGGGGCTCTGCTGTTGCACAGGGGCTGCTGCCAGCTGGGAGCTCCCTCACTGCTGCGTGCTGGACACTGCTATCCTGCAGAGCAGTCAGTCACAGGCAGTTCGGAAGCTGGGCAGGGCAGGGCATGGCATTTGTCTTCCATGGGCTGAGGCAAGGGGCACCCTGACATCATGGGGAGCGAGTGGTGGGACTGGACTGTCACCTGTGTGAGGCTGGCAGCCCAGTGTGACACCTGCGCAGGTGCTGCTCCGCTCCCCATTGAGTGGGACACACACAGGCTCCCCCTGGGCAGGGTCCTGTGGCTCCCTCCCAGCTGAGCAGCCCAGGCCTAGTCCAGTGTGGGGATTTGGGTGAAGGCCCAGAGGAAAAGCTACAGTCGTGCATCCTTCCAACCTAATCTGCTCTTCTTCCCACTGCCCCGGAGTCCTGATTCAGGATGCTGCTGTGATGGGACCCACAGGCACTATAGGTGTGCAGAGGTTGTAGCCAGAACATCCCCAGGAACAGGTATTTAATAAACCAGGCCCAAATCCTTCACTGTCATGGATTCTTGTCCAGCCACTGTGTGTGATTCAGTAAACTGCTCATCATTTGGGGTGAGGAGGTGATATCTCCCCATGGCTCGCAAGTCCATCAGTGCAAGGACAAGGCTCTCAGGGATGCAGATGAGCCTGTCCATGCACTAGTTTTGGAGTGATGTGCCTGGGCCTGGGTGCATTGGAACTGGAACTGGGGTGTGCATCTGATCAGGACACACCAGTTGGCCTGTGAACACACAACAGTGTTCACATCATGGGAGGCAGTGGGGGACACGTGTGGGGGCACACGGGAAGGATTTGCCCTCTGGTGTGGGACCATGTCCAGTCAATGGGCCTCCTGAAGGGATACACCCTTCCCTTGGGTGGGAGGGAGAGAGGGACCTCGGGCTGCAGGGTGAGCTGGCATGGGGAGGGGCCAACAGCTGCTGGTGCTGCTGGTGAAGAAACTGGTGCCAGCCAGGCCAGGTGTGATTCACTCACTTGTGAGCTGGGCTTGGAGATGCAGAGGTGCCAGGGGATCTCTGCCAGGGCATCTCCTGGTATCAGCCTGGGACTGTGGCTAAGCTGGTGATGCTGGAAACTTGGAAAGAGGCTTGGAGGGGCTGAGTGCTCTGGCAGACAGCCACGCTCCCGCTGAGAGCTAGACTGCAGAGGACAAGGGGGCTGTGCCAGCAGGTGTGAGGGGACCCCTGCCCTGCCCACCACACCTGCACCTGCTCCCCAGTACCCACATTGACACCTGCCCTCTGTACACCTCCCCAGCACTGACCTGACCCCACAGTGTTGCGCAGCTCTGGTTTCCACCCTATTTCTCTTCCATGAGGAACCTTCTCTCTAGGCACAGCAGTTTCTCTGACCATCTTGCCCCAGAGCTGTCCCACCCCACTGTCCTGATTTCAGCTGCAATAGAGTTAATTTTCTTCCCAGTGGCTGGTACAATGCTGTATTTTAGATTCAGGATCAGAATAATGTTGATCACACACTGACGTTTTGGTTATTGCTCACTTGTGCTCACCCCAAGTCAAGGACTTTTCAGTGTCTCATGCTCTGCCAGTGAGAAGCTGCACAAGAAGCTGGGGGGGAGCACAGCCAGGACAGCTGACCCAAACTGGCCAGAGGGATATTCCATGCCACAGAACATCCTGCCCAGTGTGTAAACTGGGGGAGCTGCCTGGGAGCGGCCAACAGCTGCTGGGAGACGGGCTGGGCACAGATCAGTGGGTGCTGAGCAACTGGGTATTGGGCATCACTTGTCTGCTGTCTTGGGGTTTATGACTCTCTCCTTTTGGTGTCTCCCTTTTCATTACAAATATTATTAAATATTATCATATTTTATTTTATTTCCATTATTGAACTTTCCTTATCTCAACCCACAGGTTTTACCTTTTCTTCTGATTCTCATCCCCATCCCACCGGGGTGCAAGGGCAGGCCAGTGGCTGCATGGTGCTTAGTTGCCATCTGGGTTGTTAAACCACAACAGCCACTATCCACCCTCCACAGCAGCATCAGCTCTATTCACCTCTACACACACCCCCACCCCACCCCAGATCCTGTCACCACATTCCCCCAAGCATCCCCATCGCCTGCTCATCTCCCTGCACTCCCAGTTGCAGGCTGATGGATCCTGAGTTCATTCGGCTTTCAAGGAATGGGGCACACCAACCTCCTCCCCTCACCCCTGGAGATGGCACAGCGGCTGGATCTCCATCCCTCCACGTGCA
>VZTJ01003339.1:337279-418207 GCA_013397795.1 Orthonyx spaldingii
GCTCGTGGGCCTATCCTTCACCCCATCGCCAAAAACAGCTCGTCATCTTCCCCTTCCCCCATCCCCAGACACGGCCGCTCATCTTGCCCTTCACCCCATCCCCAAAACCAGCTCCTCATCCTCCCCTTCACCATGTCCCCTAACACAGCCTCCGCACCCTCACCCCTGTCCTCCCCAACGATGGCCATAGCAGCGGCAGGAGCAGTGGGGCAGTGGGAGGTGTCTGTCACTGCTGTCTGCCTGCCCTGTGCCCAGAGCCAGCTCCCCGGGGGTCCACTGTGGGACCTCCCAGCACCCCTTCTCCATCCCATCTCCAGCTGATGGGATCAAACCCTCCAGTGCTCACCTTGGGCACCCACCACCCTCCACAGGACCCCCAGGACCACCACCCTTGGCCAACAGGTGCTTGCCCCAGCCTTCCCCATGTTCTCAAACTCTGTCTTGTCCTTAAAACCGTGTGCAGGCAGGAGCCACCACGGCACTGCTGGTGGGACACTTTCCCAAAGGGCTGCAGGGCCATGCCATCCTGGAGCAAGGACACCAGCACCAACCAGCAGACCAGAGCAACCCTGCCAGGGGTTGACTCAACCTCAGACCATTCCTGCCTCAGAGGCAGTAAGCAGTGACACCAGGACAGCTGGACACTGCGATGGCCCAACACAGCGCCCTGCTGTGCAGAGCTTCCCCTGCTTCCCAGAGGAATTAGGCTCTTCAGCGGAGCACGTGTCCCGCAGTTATGGATACTCCAGGAAGCCGTAGCCCTCACCCAGCCCTCCTGTGCTCCTGCAGAGCTCAGCTGTGCAGGGCTGTGCTGGTTTTGCCACGAGACCCCCCCAAAATCACCTCCACACTCCGCAAGTTGTGTGCCACTCTGAGACGTGACCTACAGAGGAATCCTGGGCCATCGGACAAGGGCATTGTCCACCCTCCTGGTCCCATCCCCTCGCATCCCACAGTCACTTTCCAAAACCAGGGCTCTCCTCTGGATACGACTCTTATGGTCAGCAGGACTTCATGGCCTGCAAGTGTCAAAAAGCAGCAGAGCCAAACTAGTGGTGGACCAAGAGCTGCTCCTCCTCCTCTTTCTCCTCCTCCTTGTGGTGTCTCACCATCAGGCAGCAGCAACTTCCTGGCGTTGCACACAGCTCCTCACCAGCCGTTAGGAAAGAGCTTCTGGTTTCAGGGCAGGGGGACCTCAGAGAGGCTTGTCCGGAATGCTTCGGGTGGTCTTTAGCAAGGAGGTGAGGACACAGGAAAGCATCCACTGATGGAAGATGGTGAGTAAGAACGAGACCTGGCCTGTACTGAGCATGGGGATGGGACACTGGGAGCCAGGACATCTGGCTCCTAGTGTCCCATTGAAGGGTTTTGTGAGGGACTGGATCTGGCCAACACCCTTGCTCCTCCTGAAAGGCAAAGTCCTCCTGTACATCTGAGCTGGATGGAGCTTCAAAGGTCTCTGACCAGTTCCCGGGCTTAGAGGAAGGTTTGCTGGGTGAACTTGGGCTGAATATAAGCCTCTGTGGAAGGAGGAGGCCACACTCCCATCAAGTCCAGGAGAGCCCCCACCAGCACAAAATGGATTGAAAAACCTGGAACTGATCACAGATGGCACTGCTGCACACCCAAGGGCTCTGAGCAAGTCCCAGCCCATGGAACAGGCCCAAAACTGCTTGTTACAAACCACCAAATCATTCAGGTGCCAAAAATCCCAACGGCATATTTAGGAATCTGGAAAACGTTGCTGTTTTCACTAGTTTGAGTGAAAACCCTGCTGTTGGTATACAGGAAATGGCACATTCATGCTGCTTCAGCACTGCTATACCAAGTGCTGCATTTGAGGGTTTACCAGGAAAATTGGGGTGCCTGGGGAAATTGGGTGTGCCTGGGGAACTTGCACCTTTGTAAGTCTGTATATATACATTTGATCCGTTATGTCTAAAAACATTGCATCAACTTCTCTCCGTATCAGCCCTTCCCTTATAAAAATAAAAATTATGCAATCACAAACCCAAACTGAAATCCCAGAGGGAGAAGAACTCCAAAATCAAAGTGTACAGCTCCAGTGAAGCAGCCAGCTCCAGTGCAAAGGGACACTGTGGTCTGGGGACGAGGCAGGGGAGAATGATGGGGAGGGTAAGGTGATCCCTCCCCTCTCAGAAAGTCCATCTGAGAAGCTTAGGAAAAATGTAGCCCCATCCTGCAGCTTTGTGCCATACCTCCAACCTGGCAGTCTTCTTCCAAGAGCCATTCAGCCTCCTACTGGCAGCTTTTCTCTGGAGGCTCTAAAATAAAAGTGAATTTTGGTCACTAAGGAAGCTAAAGGCAGCTCTATGCTGGGGCAGTTGTGCCCCGGTTCGTGTGTGCACTGTGTGAACCACATAGGAAAGACACATGTCAGAAAAGTAGGGCAGTCTGCTGCCTCTTGGCCTTGTTTTTTCTTCATAGAGGCTTTGGTGGGATGAGTCTCAGCAGTGCCAGCCCAGCTTTTCCTCCAGGAAGGGATCCAATGGCCCCGTGTGGTCTCCTCCACCAACTGATCATGGAAAACAGGACCAGGGCAAGGCAGGTTGCTCCCATTTGAGCCCTGGGCAATCTCTGGGTCTCAGATTCTGCCCTCAGGAGCTTTGCTACTACCACCCAATCCCTCTGATTTGATGGTCCCTGGTAGAGGACAAAGGGTGGATCAGACCAAAAGACTCCATGAAACGTCTCCTGAATGCCCTCGTGGTGGGGTAACCTGGTCCCAGTTTGGTGCAGCCCAGTGTTGTTTTCTCAGACGTGTTTCAGGACCTTTTTGAGCAAAGACCTCATTTTGTGGAGAAGACTTAGTGTGAGACCATGTTGGAGGAATAGCACATTCCCCAGGGGGAGTTTGACTCATTTTCCTCCATGGTGTTTTAACTGGAACTGTTTTTCTTAATGGTTGCAGACACATCTGACGGAGAGAGATGCTGTGGCGAGACACCTGCGGGCAAAGTTCCGAGAGAACAGGAAAGAATGTCCCGAAGCAAGTGGCTGGCCAGAGAGTCACCCTGCAGCCTCCCGAGGACCAGAGCCAGGACAGACCCCTGCCATGGCCTCCAAGGGTGAGTCTTCTGCAGAGCCCCCCTGGAGCAGGAGGCTGGACTGCAGCGGGGCCTCTCCATCTCACAGTACAGGCCAGAGTTTGGGACAGCACTCACCTCATCCCGCCTGGGAGACCCCAGCATGGGTGATGTGGCGGAAGAAGGGGATGGCTCCAGATGCCAACTTCCACCCAGTGCCTGCAAAGCCAAAAGGAGATGTGCTGAACAAGAAGGTGGGAGCCAGCTCTGATCCACCCCACAGGAAGCCAGCCCAGCAGACACGGCCACCCGCCAAAGACCAGGGGGCTCCAGCGGTTCTTGCCAAAGGCACAGCTGTTGCAGCCCCCCTGCCTGCTGTGGGAATCCCCCAAAGGACAAAGCACCCAGCTCTGCCCCGGAGGAAGCCTTTGCCACACGTCAGAGCACTGGGAGCGAAGCCGGCCAAGCCCCAGCACCCTCCTGTTGTGGATTTGGCAAAGTTCAGAGCAGCTGCACGTCCTGGGACATCCGTCCGTCTTGCCACAGAACCACCAAGGAGTGCTCAGCTGGGTATGGCCAGGCACCTGGAAGTCCTTCAGGGAAGGTGCTGCTCGTTCAGGAAGGAAAATCTGCCCAGTTGGAGCCTGCAGTTCTTGGGAGATTAAAATATTGGGAGGGGCTGATGGAGAGGTGGGGGCTGGTATTACCAACGGGGCTTTTATAGGCAATACCATGAGGATGAGAATGAGAGAGAAGGAGAGCAGGTAAAGAAACAAAGTGCCCCATCCCTGGCTGGGCACAAGTTTCAGACTCTGGAGTGCTTGTAGGAAGTAAGGTTGGAGTAAGTAACACAAAAGATATTGCCAAACTGCAATGAGCCCAAGATGATTGGGGACTGGAGCACATGGAGAAAAAAAGGCTGAGATCCAGGCTTGTTCAGCTGGGAGGAGAGGGAGGAAGGGGAGATCTCACTGCCAACAGCTACCTAACGGGAGAAAATGGGGCCAGACTCCTCCCAGAGGTGCCCAGAGGCAGGCCTGGGGGTGATGGGCATGAGCAGTAGGGAAGATGCCAGCTGGACATTGTCCTGCCACGCTCCACAGTGGCCTTCCAGATCTAGGCTGCTGTGGTGGTTTCTCACAGTTGCTGTTCTGCTGTTCCAGACTCCAGGTGATGAAACCTGTTTCAAATCCCATTTCTTGTTCAATTTCTCTAACCATGAGAGTAGACTTCCTTTCCTTAAGAGAACTGAAAAATCGAGCTGGTCTGTGTTAGAATTAAAAGGTGTTATCAGGGCTGACCATTCTGTTGTGCTGGGAGATTCTCACATGACTGGCCCTGGCCCAGGGCTGAGCAGCCCTGGTAAAGAAGGGAAGGATCTACTCTCCCCATGTCCAACAAACCAGCAGTTTTTCAAGTATTTATTTGTCTCATGGGTCCTAAGGCAAGTTGCAACATCTAGAATTACACCTTGCCTTGATTTGATAATTTTTGTTAATTTTTAGGGCAATCTTATGATTTTTAGGACCAGGATTTAGGATTGTGTATTACAGCAGAGACTTGATATTGTGCTCAGGTCTTTGTGCCCATTTTTGGTTGGTCTGGTTGACCAGGCTGGAGACAAGGCTTGTGATACAAATAATAGCATGTTAGCAGGGGTGTGGTCATGCTGGCAATTCTAAAGGGTGCAGTAGCGTGTTCTGGCTGATGATGCTCCTGAGCAAGTGGATATATCCAGGACTTGCCCTGACTCTGGTACAGATCTGAAATTTAGGGATTTTGCCACATTCATTACTTGGTTTGATCTCTTCCCCTCTCCTTCCTTCATTTATCCAGGAAGAAAGTAACATTAGAGATATACAAATGGGAAAATACGTATTCAAGGTCCTCAGTGAGGAACCTGATGAGCTGTGCACCAGTGTGCTAGAAGAAAATCCCTAGATGCGCTATGGCGTAAAAACTCCTTGCTCCATCAAGATGTGCAGTCAGTTTTATCTCCCCTCCTTCCCCTGCACTAAATCCAGCCCAGAGTGGCTCTGACCTCAGGGTGGCTGATAGAGATGAAGAGAAAATATGAAGTAATCCCTCCCTGTTCCCTCCCATTCTGCTCTTTGCCACAGGTCACCTGAAACCAGGCTGTGGTGCATCAGTGCCCGCATGGTTCCCACTGCAGGAGGCTCCAAGCGGCACGGGGTAAGGACTGAGGCAGCACTGCTATTCCAGGTGGCTTCCAGGCTGTGCCAAGCCACTGGGAAGGGCACAAGAGGGGACAGCAAGAGGATATTTGGGTTTTCCTGCCTGCTGCTGGAGACCAGGGTGTGACAGCAGCTCCCACATCCCCTGGGGCTGTTACCTCACTGTGGCCTGTTGCCTGTCCCCATGCAGCTGTGTGAGGAGCTGCTGGCACAGGGCACAGAGCTGTCCTCCTCTGCCCCATGGCCAGCCCACCTGCTGGTTGCCCACCCTCCTCCTGGCAGCCCCAATTATTCCCTTGGCACACAACGCCGTGGTTGCAGCAGCACTTCCTCACCATGCTCTGCCTCTCCACAGGGATGAAGATGAGATATACGATGACGTCGAGCCTGCTGGGCTGGCCAGGAGAAGCCCAGGCCTTCTGCTGCCTTCTGTGCCCCAGCTGCCAGTGCATCCCCACCCCAGAGGAGGTGAGTACAGGAGGGACTTGGATGGTGTTTGGAGTGAGAGCTGCAGCTCTGAGAGCTGTGAGGCCCCGATGAGCCATGGGCAGCAGGAGGGCCTGTGCTGAGCCTGCTGCTCCCCCACACAGGAGGGCGGTGGGTTTCTCTTGTAAATGGGCACAGGAAACCCTGATACCCCCATGCTTGGGGGCAAACTCAGGGTTTGGTCCCAGGAGGAGAAAGCTCTTGCTGCTCTTTGTATCCTGTCTTGGCAGGCGTTTACACCTCACAGCAGCCTCGTTGCAGCACCTCTCCCGGGGTTTGGTTTTACAGGTGGAGATGCTGGCCGAAATTCTGACAGGGTTACCTTGCTGGCAGCTGCACAGAGGTAATGGGATTTGTTTACTCGTTCTAAGGGTCCTGAAATGGCCATGGCTCCTTGCTGCTCTGACAAAGCTGTTGCTTTAATGGTCTCTGCTGGGCTTGCAGGAGGAAGGTCTGTGGTGAAGGGCACAAGGTGCAGACTGTTCACCTGGCCCGAGAGCTCCCACAGCCCCAGGGAAATGCAATGGGGAGCAGCCAGCAGGGAGAAGGGGATGGGAGGGAGCAGAGCATGAGGTCATCTGAACCTTCCCATGGGTCTCAATGACTGCAGAGAATCCCAGGTCTCCCAGAAGATGAAGACCATGACACTCAAGGAATGCAAGAAGGAAGAGAAGATGGACAGGGAGTTTCAGAAGAAATTCAAGGTGAGCAGCAGTGAGTGATCACTTTTTCCTCTGAGCTCTTTCTCCCCTCCTGGGAAGGCTGCCAATACAATAGCAGAAAGGAGCTGTGCTCCACAGGGACCAGTGACACCCAGGTCATGCCATGCCTTGTTCCCCCAGGTCACATCTGCCCCATTCCCCCAGATCAGACCAGTCCCACAGACCATTTGGCTGGAGAGGAATCTGCTTTCTTCTAAGGAGGGAGAGCGGTCAGACCTGCCTGACTCGGCTCCCCTGGGGCACTGATATTTCTGCTGTTTGTTTCAGTTCGAAGGCAGCATCAATGTCCTGACTCAGATGATGGTCGACCCTGCAGCAACAGAGAAGAGGGGCGGAGGGAAGAACCTGCCTCTGAGACGGGGAGAAATCCTTGATGTCATTCAGTTTACAAATCAGGAGCAAATCCTCTGCCGGAACAGCCAGAGGAGGTGTAAGTCTGGAAGGGGTGGGGTTTGCCCACACCAGGGAGCACAGCACAGTTTTGGGAAAAAGTTTCTTCATGCAAACTCCCCCTGACAGACTTTCTGACAGACCTCCTCCACTTGTTAGACAGATCTGACAGGTACCCTGCTACTCTGAGAAGGTTCTGACTTTTCTCTGCACAAATGTCCCGCTCTTCCTTCCTTTCAGCAGCAGCATTTCTGCTGTGAGCTGGGCTTGTCCTTTCCCTCTGCTAAAAGCCTTTGCAGTCCTCAAAGCCTCCAGGCCACCAGCCCAGTACACCAGGCTTTGCCATGGGCTCGAACTCCACAAGCTGTGTCTGCGCTGAGGGATGCTGACGTGGAATGGGCTACAGATCCCTCATGCAGAGAGGAAGGGATCAGGCTCTTCCTTGCCAGCTGCCATTCAGCCTGGCAGGCTCCTTCCTGACACTGCCCAGAGCAGGTTCCTCTCAAGGGTTCAGCTCGGCTTCCCAGAGCTGGATTCCTCCTTGTCCTAGCTCTCTGGGACATGAGGTGTTGCTAAACCCTGGACAGGGGCAGGTGCTGGGGTGATTCCGGTGACGCCCTGGTTTCCAGCATAGCCTGACATGTTTTTCCTCACTCTTTTGCAGATGGCTACGTGCCCCGGGCTGTGATGCTGCCTCTGTGAGTACCCTTTCCCAGCCCCTTCCTCTCCACTCCGTGAGCTGCAACAACTGCTCCATGAGTGGCCAGTACCAAAACTAGTCCTGGCTGACAACTCAAAACTATCCAGTTCAGGCTGTGACCATAAGCCTAACACCAGCTGGTTACCTTGGGGTGGAATCTGTCATTTCTGGTGTTAGGAGAGGTTCTGTCACTGGGGCACTGGGAGCACTCCCCGGGCAGTAGTCCCTCATGTGGGTCCTGCCCAGACGCTGCTCAGAGACTGCTGCTGGCACAGGATGAGGGCACAGCCCCTCTGCATGGCCAGGTCCACAGCTCCTGGCAGTCTGGGACACAGCCACCATCCTGAGAGGGGCCAGAGTCAGCTTAACCCCACTCCAGGTGGTCCCAGCTCTGCAGGGAGACCACAACGTTGGGAGGGGGAAACAGGGCTACAGGTGGACACCAGAGCCCACAGACATGTCAGGAGAGATGGGACAGATATATGGCAGCAGGAGCTGGCCCTTGCCTCAGGGCAAGGCAAGGAGATGGGAGATGGTGGAGACATGGGAGACCAGACTGCCCACAGCACCCCGTCTTTGTCCTTGCAGGGACACTGACATCTATGATGACGTTGAGATTTATGGTAGGTGCACAGAACTGCTGCCATACACCTTCACTGGCCACCGTGATCCCCACACCAGCACCAGGGTTCCCTTCCTTCTGACCCCTTGTTGTTTCTCTGCCTTTCCTCTCCCTTCCCTCTGTGTGATTCCTTTTCCTCACCCTGAGATATCCTTTACTTACTCCCAGTTCCCTAAAGGTCTTCATGTTCTTGTGTTCCCAATTATTTGGACTTCTCTGCACCGTGTTCTCAGCTTGCTCCCTCCACTTGCTGCCAGCCCTGGGGTCCCCTCAATGTCCTTTGAGGTGTCCTTGATCCCCCAGACAACTCGGACTCCCTTTTCCTAAGCAGTTGCTCTCTTCTGACATGCAAACTCCATCCCTGGCTGGCAGTTGCCTCTGAAGATGGAGCTGAATAGAGACAACTGTATTTCAGTTCTGCTCACAAGAACACACTTCATCTAATTTTGGCAGGCTGAGCCAACCACACCAAGGCCAAAGGCACAAGACAACACCACAGAGACCTCCCCAAGGGCTGGAATATGAACAGCACCAGACACCAGTCTCCTTTTGTGAAGGAGCTCTACTTCCTCTGAGACAGATTGCAAACCTGCCGTGTCCCTGCCAGAACAGTGGCACGGCTGCTCAGCACAGATTCTGTCCCACGGGGCGGGGGACCACAGATCCTCAAATCACACCTTCACTGTGGCTCTGTTTTGTCTGTGTAAAATATGGCAATGGTTCAAGAGGGTTTCATGGCCTTATGTTTTTTTTTGGGTGGGGAGAGAGGGGTAAAATCCAACAAGGTAAAACCTTAAAAAAGGTTTTAATATTTTCCCATTCCCAGAGCATCTTCAGCCTGGGACCCCCCTGCCCTTTCATTCTGCACCACACTCTAGCCCCAGTGACACTCCTGGCCTGAATCAGAGGCAAACTGGACATAGAAACACTCTAAAATATCACAAATTATGGACCAGATGCTCCAGCAGCACCAAGAAGGGGCAGCTTCCCTGGAGAGCTGGCAGGAGGTCGGGTCTGTTGGGGCAGATACTTGTGTGGGAACATTCAGCATCATCTGTTAGTGCCTTGGGCTCAAGATGTTCTGGGAAATTCTCATTAACCAGGAAAGTTTCCCTTTGCAAACCCTGCCCTCATGAAGCCCTCACTGATGGGGGCAGGATCAGGGTGCACTCACAGCTGGTGGGGAGCACAAATCTTCTGCAGGACCCAAATCCTTTTGGATCAGGAACAGTGGGAAGAAGGGAGTTCTGGGGCTGAATCCCTGCTCTCAGTCTGCACACCGGGCCCCATCCCAGGGGCTGGAGGGTTAAACTGGGAGGGTTCGGCACCTCGCGGGCACGATGCCAAGCCCAGATTAACCAGTTGAAGACGTCACTTTCCATTATGGGAAAGGCTCCCAAATATCCCTGAAGCTTTGGGTTCTGGGGATTAGCCACCAGCACACTGAGCTCCTGGCACAGAGTAGGGGTCCATCGGCACCGCGGGGCCCGTGGCCATGAGCGGGGCTGGGGGCTGCTCCCAGGGGCATCGTCTGGGCAGCTGAGGGCGACCATGTGGGAGTGGGTCAGGAGAGCTGTGCTG
Organism: Orthonyx spaldingii; assembly: GCA_013397795.1. Lineage (NCBI taxonomy): Eukaryota > Metazoa > Chordata > Aves > Passeriformes > Orthonychidae > Orthonyx > Orthonyx spaldingii. The sequence continues at coordinate 347,023 of VZTJ01003339.1, forward strand.
CACTCGCTGTGCACAGCCCGCCTGCGCCTCTGGAAGTGGGTAGGGACTTTCTGGTACAAAAATGGCCTCTTGACCCTCTCGATGCTGTCGGTTGCCACCGGATGCCTCCTGGGGTTCCTGCTGCGGGCGCTGGAGCTGACAGACCTGGTAAGCCTGGCTGGGATGGTGATGGGAGTGAGTGGGATGGAATGGGGCAGGGGGGCAAGGCCTGATGCCAGTAAGGGTCCCAGATGGACATAGCCCCAAAAACAAAGGCTCCTGCCCAAGAAAACCACCTCAGGGCAGGTTTCTGCCCATGGCTTTTTTTCTTTTTTTTTTTTTTGACCAAGAAAGTGCCAACAAATGCTCAAGCAAGAACAAATTCTGCCTCCCTCCAATGGGGAGCTATGGGTTGGACCCCATGGGGCTGCAGGAGCCTTGAGGTGGGATGGGAAAGGGGGGAATGTCTACTCAGGTGCTAGATGCTCAGTAACAGGCTCCCCCCAACACCATCAGCAGCATGGGGCTCTGAGGGATGAGGTCCAGGAGAGGAGGTTTGAGGGATGAGCGCCAAGGGATGGGGTCCTCCCAATACTCTCCCCAGCTGTGTGCAAAGCACATTTCCATGCTCTGGAAAGGACCCAGCATATAGAGGGTTAGTGGGAGCCTGGAGGGCTTTGAGAAGTTGCCTTCCTTTGAGGAGCCTTGGAGAAAAATGCATTGGAGAAAATGCATGAAAAAGGCTCATTGGCTCAGCACTGTCCAGGAGCATCGCGCTGCAGAACGGCCGCGAGCTGAGATCCACTGACGTGGGGCAGCTGAACCTCGGCAGGGCTGCTGAGCCCAGGAGGGGGAACGCTGCTGTGGGAGAGCTCGACTGGTGCTGGAACATCCCTGTGTTGCCCACTAGGATTTAGCAAAGTCTTGTCATTTCAATTAGGCCCTTCAGCATCAGTGCAGCAGGGATGATCTCGTTACTTAATTGAAGCTGGGTGTAATCTCCCTGCATCCCAGTGCACACACCCGTGAGAGCCCAGCAGCCGCCCATGGTGGGTATGAGGCTGGCAGAGTTCTGGGGCTCCCAGCCCCTCGTCCTGCCATGCATCAAGTTTATCCGTCCTCTGCTCCAGCCCCATCCTGCCCTGTTGCCACAGCTCTGCTGTGGGCCTGGCAACCACTAGAGACTTTTGTCACAAAATCTGGAGGAGAGCTGGAGAGGTGGCCAATCCCAGCTTTCCTCTCTGCAATGGGACAGTGTCACAAAGGTGAGAGGTCCACTGGCAAAGAGATGCTGTTCAGGTCTGGCATTACCCCTTGCACCCAGCTGCGCCCATCGCAACTCCACTCTGCCTGAGCTCCCTGGGGACATTGGCTGTGTCCAGGCCACACACTGGGACAGCACAGGGACAGCACAGGGGAGCCATTGGACAGCTGCCCTGGTGCCCCTCAAAGCCCCAGCATGGGGTGGTGGCTACTTTGGAGTAACCAAAAGTTCGTGCTTGTCTTGGGGCCAGCTCAGATCCCTCCCTGACACTGCTACAGCGGCACTGAAATAGGGGGGTCAGAGATGGATGGATGGATGGATGGATGGATGGATGGATGGATGGATGGATGGATGGATGGAGCGAGGGAGGGAGGGAGGGAGGGTAGAAACAGGGATGGAGGGAAGGAGGGATGCTGTCCAGGCTGCTGGTCCCACAAACCCTCTCACTCTTCCCATGGTCATGGCTGTGGGATCCACACTTTGGGGGATGTCTCTGCAGCCCTTCCCCATGTCCATGTGAGGGGTGGAGGGGGTGGAGAGATGCCACGGCATCAAGATTGTCCTAGGCTTTCCCTGAGCTCGGCTTTCCCACCTGCAGCTACAAGATATTCCCACCTTTTGTTGCTGCCAACAGCTTTGGGGCACTTTTGCAGATGCAGCCAAGCCTCTGCTCCCTGATAATGAGTGCAATGTCTTTTGGGAGGAGTCAGTGGTGAGGCCATGTGGACCATTCCCTAGAAGGCAAGAGAACCTTGTTCTGTACCCCACATGCCCCTCTCTTGTTCATAGCCGGGTTTGCCACGTGGCCATCCCTGAGTCCATTCCCCATCCCTGAGCCAACTCCTAGTAAGGGACAGCAGAGAAACAGCATCAGGGAGTGCCTCAAGGAGCAGCTGCCAGCTCAGAACCAAGTTCAGAGCTGGGTCTGGTTGGGAAAAAGGCAGATTTATCAAGTTTGAGCCCTTAACCCATAATCATTTACCTGACACATGCTCTGCTCTATGTGCAGGAAAAGCAGTATTTTTCCTTTCCTGGAGAGCTCCTCATGAGGATGCTGAAAATGCTGATCCTGCCTTTAATCACCTCCAGGTAAGACATCACCTTCTGCTCTAAAGCACCATCTTTCCATCACATTGAAAAGATCACCCTGTGACCCCCCATGGAGGAGATAACCCCAAAACTGCATGGGGTGAGAATGACCCTGGCTCCAAGCAGCTGGCAGTCAAGCAGCACCCCCTGGCTTGGTGTCCATCAAACCCCATGATTCCCCAGCAACAGACTGGGACAAATCCTCACCTGGATTTGGTAGGCACTTGCACCCAGATCAGAAACCTGCACTGTCTGGGGTGTTTCCCTTCTTTTAGGCAGCTGATGATGCCGGGACCATCCATGGGCAGTTGTGATGGGCTGTTTAACCTCAAAAAAGATTGCTTTAGTGGGATTTGAGAAGGTTCAGGTAAAAAACATAAGCATCTCCCAAGGCTGTGTCTGTGTTTGCAAATCCCTATTTTATTGGCCTAAACAGACCTAGAAAAAAGGAACAGAGCCAGTAGTCATACTGGGGTCTAAGCAAGGCCTTGAAAAGCTTATATGGATTAACATATTGCAAACAATTGCTGGCATGTGCTCATTAGACACACACAAATGATCAAGTCCTTGTTCTCTCGAGGATGTGTCATTTCTCTATTGTTTGTCAGAGTTTGCTTGTTGTCCCATTTGCCTCTGGTTTATTTTTGGGACCAGTATGGTCTCTATCCTGGCCACACTTGGCCTGTTCAGTACCAGCCCTTGCAGTGATGTCTGTACTTCACCTCCCTCCCTGAGGTGCCTGAGGGTTTCCCCTTGCTCTCAGCCCTCCAGGCAGCTCAGTTGCTGGGTGGTCCCCTCTGATCACTCTCCTCTCTGTGGGTGTAGAGTCTGCAGAGGCCTCCCGGGAGTTTTCTTTCATGTTAGATTGAATCAGGGATTTTTCTATAATTACTGAATGATGGTGAAGTGGTGTCTTCCTCTACGCACCATTCCAGAGGGGACTGGGAGTGCTCTGGGGATGGAGCTTTGGAACTCCCCAAGCCCCAAGTTGGAAAGCACCACCCACGTCGATGTTGCTTTTGTTGACTCTCTTGAGTTTCTCTCTTCTCCTCCTGGAAGTGTGGCTGCTGAAGCGGATCTGTGGGCTGGCCACCACCTCAGCCACCCTTTGTGTCCCCAAGGTTGGCACTAACCCTTGCAGCCCCTCTATTATATCCTGCCTAAGGGTCAGGGCTTGGCTGGGTTCTGCAGAGGCTTAGTGTGCGTCTGCATGCACGTGGGGCACACTGCGGCCCCCACTCACATTTCATAGATTCCTGGAATATCCTGAGCTGGAAGGGACCCACAAGGATCATGCCTCCCAACCTCAGGCCCTGCACAGACACCCCAACAACCCCACCCTGGGCACCCCTGGCAGCGCTGTCCAAATGCTCCTGGAGCTCTGGCAGCCTCGGGGCCGGGACCATTCCCTGGGGAGCCTGGGCAGTGCCCAGTACCCTCGGGGGAAAGAACCTTTCCCTGACATCCATCCCAAGCCCTGACACAGCTCCAGCCCTTCCTGGGCTCCTGTCCCTGTCCCAGAGCAGAGCTCAGCCCCTGTCCCTCCACCGCCCCTCGGGAGGAGCTGCAGTCCCCGAGGAGTCTCCCCTCAGTGTCTTCTGCTCCAGCTGAACAAGCCAAGTGCCCTAAGCCACACCTCAGACCCTTCCCCAGCTCCGTGTCCTTCCTTTGGACACTCTCCAACAGCTTTGGATCCTTCTGACCTTGTGGTGCCCAAAGTGCCCCCAGCACTGGAGGTGAGGCCGCCCCAGTGCAGAGCAGAGCGGGACAATCCTTTCCTGGGCCTGGTGCCCCCCAGGACACTTTGGTGGCCCTTTGGGCTGCCAGGACACACCGGTGACTCAGATCGAACTTGCCACCAACCAGGACCCCCAGGTCCCTTCCTGTGGAGCTGCTCTCCAGCCTCTCATTCCCAGTCTGTCCCTGCATCCAGGGTTGCCCTTGTTAAACATCACACGGTTGGGGATTTCCCAATCCTCACATTTGTCAGTGTCTCTCTGTGGGGCCTCTCTGTCCTTGAGGGTGTCAGCAGCTCCTCCCAAGTGAGTGACCTCAGCAAATCCACTCAGTCCTGCACCAACTTGTCCCCACCACCAGCATTGCTCTCCCTGCTGGGGCAGCTTGTAATGTCCTCTCTATTTTTAGCCCAGTTTTGCCAAGAAGTATCTTATGGGTTACTTCTTAGGAAAGCTTACATATGTATGAAATCTGAACCTGCAGCTCTCTCCTGGGGGTGTGGGGTCCATCCCCACCAGGATTTCATTAACCTTGCTGGTACCTTCCTTTGCTGCTCACAGTGACACACAGCAGCGGCACGAGGTGATGGAGATATAAGAGAACAGTATCTCATGAAAGAGGAGCAGCATCAGTTATTCAACATAAAAATACACTAAGAATATGAACTTCTTAACCCTCGTAGAAAACAGAAAACACAGACCTTTAAAAGGGGCTTGGAGGTGTCTTCTGCCCTTCACAGTTCAGCTTGGGCTGCCAGAAGCCCATCCCGGGTGTGAGACCCTGTGGGCCTTTAAGCTTTGCTTTAAAAAACATATGGAAACCCTTCCCACCTTGGAGATTTTGCCCATCTCTGATGTATCTTGTGCAGTTTGGGGAGCAGACAGTGACCACTCCATTCTGTGCTGCAGCCTCATGTCCGGGCTGGCGACCATGGACTCCAAAGCCTGCGGGAAGATGGGGGTGATCACCATCACCTACTACCTTTGGACAACCTTCATGGCAGTGACCGTGGGGATCATCCTCGTGGTCAGCATCCATCCTGGTGCAGCTGCCCAGAAGGACAACTACTCTGTGGGGAAAGTGGTGCTCAGCTCCGCTGACGCGTTACTGGATTTAATCAGGTGTGTCACAGGATTTCAGCAGGAGCCAAGGTTGTGATAACAAGATCTTTGCAGAAAGTTTTGAGTTCCCAGAAGACACTGAGATCTCAAGGGAAACAGGAGAACCACTGGCCAGGTGCTGGTAACTCCAAGCCCAGCAACGTGGGGTTCGTTTCCCCCATCCATGTCCCTGTGGCAACTCTGTCACTGCCACTGCTCTCCCAAAGCCATCAGCAAAGAGGAGCACTGCAGCAGAGATCAGACAGAGCTGTGTTCCCCGCAAGGCTCAGATTATCCTCTGCAGCCCTAGCTGGGACATGCCAAGCCTGGAGCTGGCCCAGGGCTGGGCTAAGGCAGCAGATGGGGTTACCTAGGGAGGGGTTGCAGCACAGACCCAGGGGCTGGGGGAGAATCTCCATTTCTGGAGGTACTGGATTGACTGGACTAGGCTCTGAGCAGGGGGCTGCAGAGGGCAGATGTCCATCCCAGGCTTTGACTTTCCACCAATCCCATTTACACATAGCTCTCAGTCCTATTCTGAGTTCATCTTCCAGCTTTTCTTTGCTCTCAGCTTGCACAGCTGTCATAAGCTGTTGTTGGTTCTCATGTTGGTTCTTTGGACATTGTGCCCACCAGAAGTGCTTCCCAGGATGCTCCCTATGCTCTCACAGCACCATTTAACCCTGTGCCATTGGTCTCTTACAGAAACATGTTTCCTTCTAACCTGGTTGAAGCTTCGTTCCAGCAGGTGAGTTCACCTGACCCCTCTGTGTGCAGCCAGGATGGTGCTCAGGTCCACATGGGGCTGCCTCTGCCCACCCACAACTTGGACAGGATCCCCCTCCCTTCCCTCCACTCCCCTCTCCTCTCCTCTCCTTCCCCTTTCTCTTCCCCTTCCTCTTCCCTTCCCCAAACTTCCCCGAACTTCTCTTTCCTCTGCATTCCCCCGCACTCACCCCAGGGTGGGCACCCGAAGGCAGGAGGATGCTGGGGGTACAGGCTCACAGGGACCCTCGGGGCTGCCCTCTGCCTGCGAGGTTCCTGTACAGCAGCAGTGCCCATCCCTTCCCTCAGATCCCACTCCTGTGCAGCAGCTTTTTAGTCCCTGGGGAGGGGCGGCAGTGGGGTGGGCGGGCAGCAGGCAGGGGAAGGGATACAAAGAAGGGACGCTTGAGGGAAGGTAGAGTGGTCACGACGGACAGACGGAGTGGGCAGGTAGGGTAGAGGGACAGGGAAAACAAGTAAACTCATGGCATTGGGAAAGCATCGGTGAGGCTCCCAGGAGGAGGGATGGAGGGACCAGAGTTCTCCCCCAGCGCTGCCGGCATCCCGCAGGGATCCGACTCACCAGCACCACGAGTCTGCTCAACAGCCCTGCTGTGGTCTGCAGCCAAGAGCCACAGCTCCCCTTGCCTGTCTCTCCTTGTTTCCACCAGCCTCTTACTGCCTGGAAACCAAACCTTTAACCTCCAGGAGCACCCAGCCTAGGGCTGGCTTTGCCTCTGCATTCAGAGCAGGATGGAGCTCATATCAGCAGCACACTAACCTCCCTCCTTTGCTTCTGTTCCAGTATCGAACTGTTCTTGTCCCAGTGGTGAAGTCTCCTGGTTTTCCAAAGATCCCAGGAAAACCTATCAATTTTATTTACTTTGCACCTGATGACAAAAACCCTGAAATCCATCGGCCTGTGTTCCTTGAGCTGACACCATCACCCGAGATGACCTACAGGACCCTGGCTGGGACCAGCAATGAGATGAATGTCCTGGGAATTGTCATCTTCTCAGCCACCATAGGTACCTGCTCTTCCACGGGCCTGGCGGCAGCCCAGGGTGACCACTACTGCAGCCACCATGCTTTACCTGAGCTAAAGATATGGGACAAGGTTCTTTTAGCTTTAATTGCCCCAGTCCCTGGGAACTGGGCCCAGCACAGAGCTCGTACCAAGGCCCCTGTCAGCAGCACCCGTGGTGGAGCTCACTAAAGCTGTAGACACTGTGCTCACCCTGTATTTCCCACATGAGCCTTCACAGCCCACGTGCGGGTCCTGAGGGTTTTCAAACCATTACATAAGCTGGGGAGTTGTTTTAATGAAGCCTGAAGTGAGGTGTAATTTTTGCAGAGGCTGCATGGGACACAGCTCACCACAGTGACACAAACCCTGCACGCTGAGTGTTCAGCCCCAGAGCAGGCAGGATGTAATAGTGGGGTCACACCTGGTGCTGTTACAAATAAATGGGAGTTCTCAACAGGATAAGGAAGCATCCGGCATTGAACAGCTTGCAATCCTATGTGGACAAGGTGCTCAGCAGCAATTTTGGGAAGGAAGAAGGAGCAGAGGTCATGCAGAGACACATGCAAGAGAGGAGGTTTAAAGGGGAGAAAGTGATTGAAAGGAGGAACTTGGAGCTGGCTCAAAGAGTAAGAAGACATGGGGTGCAAGGCTGAGGGAGAAAGGGAGGAGGAAGGGATCAGGAACAAAAAAGAGTAGGAGGCAGCGAGATGAGCACGGTGGCAGGATTATGTGTAGATTAAGAGGTGAGGGCAAGGAGCTTGAACTTTGTGTATAAGGAACCAAAGAGCTAATTAGAGGATTTGAGGGGTGGAGGCAGTGCAGCCAGCACAGCCCTGGAGTGCAGTCAGAGCCACAGAGAGCAGCCAGTTCTGAATGTGAGACCTCAGAGGAGTTGGCCACAGCGAGATTGGGCAGGGCCAAACCCACTGGCAGATCCTGACAGCCAGAAGATGTCTCTGACAATCTCCTGTCCCAGCAACCAACACCCTCTGCAGACCTTGAACACCCAGGAAAGGTGCTGAGCTCCTGCCCACAGGACACGTGCTCCCCTCCAGCCCTGCCAAACCCGCAAGGAGAAGCTGCTTTTCTCTTCTAAGATTACACTTCACCACCCCTCCAGCGTGGGAGTGGGATCAGCCTGAGTTAGGAGGCAGTGGGAGATCACCTGAGCCAGCTCCAGCCACTACGTGCACTCCCCATGTTTTGTCCAGGATGGATTAGAGTTCCACAAAGCCACAGACTGGCAGAGTATCACCTGCACCAGGCACAGGCAGCTTGATAAAAGGCCACCCACAGGATGCTTTCCCTATCAGGAGAGACTGAATTAATGGGGTTTGCCTGGCAGAAAACAGGAGAGGGACAGGCAGGGCACCACAGCCCCATGCCTTGGGAAGTAGGGATCACCTCCTCTGCAGCAAGGTGAGGGGGCCAGGTGGAAGCTGGTTGAGCTCTCAGCAAAGTGTATTTGTGTGCAACACCAAAACCAGGCAGGTTGTGGGGCTGAGACCAAGGCATCCATGCAGTATCCACTGGGTACCCAGAGTGACCCCACACAGCTACCCTAGCTCTGACAGTTCCTTCACTGCCACTGAAGGCCTCTCTGTTGCTTTTGAAACCCACGAGAGGGCAGAGCTTTCAAGATCCTTGCAGGAGTCTGTCCATTTGCTTGGGCCATATCTCCCAAATCAGCTCTGTAGAACCTGAAGAGAAATTACTTTCTTCCAAAGCAGCTGTTGTGGCCACCAAATACTGGATGAATATCTACAGAGCTGAGATTTAAACATGCCAAAGCCTTTTCTCATTTCTGAAAGTTCCAGCAAAAGATGACCGCACCTCATCTCTCTTTTGAGCAAGGCAAGAGAGCCAACCACCAACCAAGGGCCTCTTGGAGTCCTCAACCCTGAAGAGGGATGAGCAGAACAAGATTCTGCCTATATTCTTCTTTTCCAAGATAAAGCAGACACCTGCACAGTGCTTCAAAATTAATTTTAGGCAATACAGGAAGACTTGCACCAAAATGGAAACAAGATGGGCAAATGCTCAAAGGTTGTTTCTCCCTTTGCTTGATGGGTTCCTGGAAAACCTCCCAGCCAGGGAAAGCAATGGGGTTTAGCACTGGTAGACAGACAGCACCATAACCCCCCAACCATTCCTGTATTTCTGCTCTAGTATTCCTTCAACAGAAAATTAGGCTGGATTAGGTTAATGCAACAACATCAAGAGAAAAACAACAGACTTAGGAGAGAAGGCTTAATGCCTGTATCTAAGCAACTCACTCAGATCTTTCCTGACGTATCACTGTACAGCCACGTGTTGTCACCACCATGGCACAGCCTGTGAGCCACCAACACTGACCAGCCCAGCCCACGAGGGAAGCGGGCGCAGGACCAGAGGCCTGAGCACTGCTCAGTCACCGTGTGGCAGCCAGGGCCCATTTCACTCCACAGCAGGGCAGGGATGCAGCACAGCATCACATCCTCAGCTAAAGAGAGCCCTACCACACCTTATCCTTAAAAAAATTCCATTTTTATTTCCAGAGTTCATTATTCTTGAATTACCAAATAGCAATCCAGATACCCACCTAATCCAGCTAATCCACAGTTTATCCACACCAGGAAATGACGCTTCCAGCATTGAGCAGCAGTGAAGTTTATCTGTTTTCTGTGCAAGGAAGTGTCCAAATCCTGGATTTGGATCTGGTGGGGCTTTGTGAGAAAAGGCCAGATGCTTGTGTTTGCTTGGAACAGAGAAGTGCCGTGACTCATAAGAGCACATGGCAACCTGTACTAAATCAGATTTTGCCCGGTGACCCCATTCTGTGGCCACCAGAGTCTCAAGACACTCAGTCTGACAGGGCTGCTCCCATGGTGCTCCCAAGTAATGTAACCTGCTGTGCTTGGTTGCAGGACTTCTCCTTGGAAAAATGGGTGAGCGAGGAGCCCCGCTGGTTAACGTGTGCCAGTGTCTGAACGAAGCAGTTATGAAAATTGTCTCGATGGCTGTTTGGTAAATCTGGTTTTGATTGATTCATTGATTGACTGATTTTCTTTCCTGCTGCAATGGCAATGCCAGTCACGCACCTTCAAGCATCTGTTGTGAGCACTGAATTTGTTTTTCTATGACTGTACCACACAGTGCCAAACACTGCAATGTCTGTCCTGCAGTGCTTCAGTGATTGCTGCATCCTCATAACATTTTATGCTTATTCTTTGCAGGTACTTCCCCTTTGGCATTGTGTTTCTCATAGCTGGAAAGATCCTGGAGATGGAAGATCCATCCGTTATAGGACAGAAGCTGGGACTGTATGTCATTACAGTAGTGTCAGGGCTTGCCTTCCATGGAATCATCCTCTTACCTCTGCTTTTTGCACTCATCACCAAGAAAAACCCCTTTGCTTTCATTCAGGGGATACTGCAAGCCTTGCTTATCGCCTTAGCTACATCCTCCAGGTAGGAAAACGTGGCAGGAACCTGAAGATACCACAGAGCAGGGACCTAGTTTAGCAAGGGAGACATGGCTGTGTCCAGCCAGGTGAGCTCTGGGAGGACAGGTGCAGCTCAAAGGAAAATTATGCTCCAGCACTATTTGAAATGAGAATGCTCCTGGTTTTAGGAGGAAGCAGTTGCTTGGTCCTGCCCTGGTCAGCAGACCTGGGCAGCTCGTGATGCTCTTCCACTCACCCTCTACCAGGGTTTTCCCAGAGCAAACCAGCAATGTTTTTGTGTGTGTGTGCATACTTAATTCAATTGCTGCAGTTTTCTTTCCATTAATTCAAACTAAGACTGTTGTAGGTGCTTTACAAACTGCATGGGGTTATGATCCTGGCGTTTAATTGAAAACACCAAAGGCTCTTCTGAACACTTTACTGACCATCTAAAATTAATTACAGGGTATCCCAAGTTCATCTACACAAAAATCTTGCCTACTTTGAAAAGACTTTAATCAATTTAGATTATATTTATCTATTCTATTTTCATTGAAATACATTCCTTATAACAATGAAAAAACCTTCACACTATAAACTGCCATCCTTTCCAGAAGACACACAAATTCAAGCACTTTCCTGGAGAACATTTGACCAGGCAAAGGGTTTTTCTGGCCTCTCTGTTGCTTCTCCACACAATCCCAATAAAACCACCTAGACTGTGCCTCCCTTCCCCAGTGCCCACCACTGCAACCATTGCTTCTGCAACTCTTAATGACCTGGTCTCCTCCTGAACCTGGGTCTCCAGATGTCACCATCAGGCTTCTCCTCCCTCTGCCCTGCAGCCAGCTAAGGGAGGGAGAGCTGCTGCAGAGAGAACACCTTGCTCCTTGTCTCAGCCCTATGGTCTGTGTTTAGGGCTGGGGCCGCCATGCTGCATCCAGAGCCTTTCCCAAATGCAGTCCCCACCTCCCAGAGTCTGTTGCAAGCCCATCGACTTCTGTGGTTTCCTTTCTTCAAACTGTTCTTCTTCCTCCATTCCTCATCCCAGTTCCTGTGGAACAGTTGTCATCTTCATGCTAGACAGAAACAAGAGAGAGAGGTCAGGGGTGCAGAAGCTGAGGCAGGCATTCCTCATGGAGGAGACAGGTGAGGACCACAGCCATCTGGCTGGACCCAACACAGCCAGTGTTGGCACACACTGTCCCATGCTCCAGGAGGTGCTGCAGCATTAACATGGGCACCAGGGATGTTCAACAGAGCTGCAGCCATGACGCACAGCTGGTTAAAGTGGTGCCTTCAGCCACTCAAATGACATTCTCTCTCTCTCAGCCTGCAGTTCAATTGGCTAATGATGTCTATTCCTCAGGTGGGGAGAGCTGAAGAGTTTCATTGCTACAGCAATTAGTGTAACATTGTGGCATCCACTCTTGGGAGGGCTGGTATTTCTGTCCCATCACACTGACTCCAGCTTATAAAGCTCACCACAAATGAGAGAGACAATTACTGCTCGTTTCTTGTCCTGCAGCTCAGCCACCCTGCCCATCACCCTCAAGTGTCTCCTGGAGAACAACGGCATCGACCGGCGCGTGGCACGGTTTGTGCTCCCTGTCGGGGCCACCATCAACATGGACGGCACCGCACTCTACGAGGCCGTCGCTGCCATCTTCATCGCCCAGGTCAATGAGTATGAACTGGATTTGGGACAAATTATAACTATAAGGTAAAAGTTTCTTTGCAGCAGCCAGATTATTTCTCTCTATTCCTATTTATAGACATTAGGACAACCTCTTGCATTTTTCCCGTTTGCAGAGATTTTGTTAATGCACAGTGACCTTTGCTTGGAAGCTGATGAGCAGGGGAGGGGGCAGTGTGTCCCAGTCCCTGTGCTGTATGCCAGGGAAAGCTGGGCTGGCTCTGCACCCCAGAATCTTGTGCAAGGCAAGGACTTTGCCTGTGGGGAAAAGCTGAGCTGCACAGACACGTGGCTGGAGCAGGTCAGTGCTGCAGGGCCCATGGGTTACCTGAGCACAGGAGGATTTGTGCAGGTGTCATTTACTCCCCTTCAGGAATGGGATACCCTCATTTTATAAGCAGGGCAATACAGCATGTAACTAAATAATAATTAAGTGTATTTGCAAATATTTAGCAATTTTAAGGGGCAGTCCCTACCCTGAATGCAGAGGGGAGCACAGAGCCGGGGCACCCACTGCCAGCCCCTGCAGTGCGGAGGGGAATTTGTGATAGCTCCTGCGAGCACCTGGGAAGGCGAAGGAAGCCAGATCCAATCCAGTCCTGCCACACAGGAATAATGCACTTTGCCGTGCGAACACGCTGGTTTGAATCATGCAGCCGCCTTCTCTTTGCAGCATCACAGCCTCGGCAGCCAGCATTGGGGCTGCGGGGATCCCACAGTCCGGCCTCGTCACCATGGTCATTGTGCTCACCTCCGTGGGGCTGCCCACTGAGGACATCACGCTCATCATCGCTGTCGACTGGGCTCTGTAAGTGCTCTCCAGGCCACTGCTACCAGTGCCAGTTCATGGTGATGTATCTTCATCTTGATGGATGAAACCAGATTGCTCTCAATAGAGAAACTGATGCTGGATTACACTTGTCACAGACAAATAAACACACAGCTTGTGAAATGTGCCATTCTAAAGTACTAAGATAAAAACAAAGCAAGTCATTAGGTGAGAAACCAGGGAAAGCAGATGCTGAGTTACAGAACCAACAGGATGGTGGCTGATTTGTACTTCACAGCCCCCCAGGCAGAAGAGGAAAGAGTGCCAAGTATCATGGCTGCTTTCCTCTTTCCCTCATATAAAGGAAGATTAACACAGCACCAGTTCAATGTTTCTTCAATGTTTCAGCATCACAGGGTACCCAGCACCAGTGGCACGTTCTACTGATGTGAGAGGTGTCTGGGTAGACAAGAGAGGAGCAGTGGTTGGATCTACAGGATTCCTCCTCGAGACACATCTCAAGGAGTTTTATGACTTGCTGAGACGGCTGTCCCTGCACTTAGCACAACAGGGCCTGTCCCAGTTTGGGAGGTGGCTCTGGCAGGTCCCTGCACTGCCCACACAGGTAGGGTGAGACAGATGCTGCCCCAACACAGGGCTCACATCGGGACCGTTTTATCTCTGTATCTGCAAAACCAACACAGCACTAGGCAACTCCAGTGGGAGGGACATTCAGGATGGGGGCTAACAGGTTCCAAAGCCATTGACACCCCAGGCAGGTTGGCTGTGGCCACCCCTGCACCCTGGTGCTGTCTCTCTGCAGGGACCGACTCAGAACGATGACCAACGTCCTCGGGGATGCGCTGGCTGCCGGCATCATCGCTCACGTCTGCGAGAAGGATTTTGCCCCAAAGCCCCCTCCAGTACGTACAGCATAGGGAAGGGCAGGGGTCATGGCACGACAGACACAAGGCACCTGCTCACTCCAGAAATTAAAACTGTGCTCTTTCTTTTTGCAGCAAGACCCAGTGAGCAGCACAGATAAGTTTCCTTCTGCAGAGACCTCACACCTGCATCCCAAAGACAATGTGATTGAAATGATTGAAGAAACCTTGTTGGATCAGACAGGAGTTCACTATAACATCTGCCAGGTGTAGATAACAGCATTCCTGCTCCCAGAAATGGCATCTTGGTGCTAAACACTGACATTGTGTCGCATATGGATGCTCTGCAAGATAACGGCCTTACTTGGCACAAAAAGTGGGAAAATTCTCTTATCCTTTAAAGACTGTGGGACTCCCAGCAGACACCCACAGAGCACAGCTCTGCCGCTGGGGCAGGGAGCCAGCTCCTCCCTGTGCCTGAGGACACAGCTGGGAGCTCATTGCCGTGTCTTAAATGTCTGGGTTTGAAGGATTTGTAACCCTCATTTTTCCAAGCTCAGCTATTTTTGAAAGCTAGGGAAGTGAGCAGGTGTCAGCAGACTGGATTTGGTGAGAATACAGTAGGGATGGGACATAACTCTGAACCCTCTGGCCAGCAGCTCTTCCCCGGAAGCCAGGCTGTGCTCCAGAAGCTTTTGTTTTCCTTATTATAGAGATTATTTTTTTTAATCATTGCTTTTTATTTTACTACTGGGTTCTCATCTAAAAACTAAGATTAAGTGAATTTTTGTCTAGGGCTCAAAATCCATAACTGGACATAACTGGATTTCCCAGCTGTCAGGGACAGGAAGGCTGAGCTGTTGCACTCTCGCAGGGACAGTGGGCTCCACTGGCTGGAGGGAAGGAAGGACCAGCTGTACACCTGTTTCTACAGCTGGTTTATTACAGAGAACTAATTAACCAGGCCCAATTGCAACCGTGTTGATTTTCCCAGCTGAGGATCTGTCCCCAAGCTCAAATTCCAGTTACAGCCTTAAAATCCAGGCTTCCCAGGGCAGCCTTGTACACAAAAGCCTTTTATACCAACAATTCATGTCACTGAATTAATCTGTCTCTCAAAATGTCATCTCATCCCTTTTCTTCCTCTTGGTCTTTCCTGCCACAGCATTAGGACTCACAACACAGCTCAGATCCCCGCTCACATCACTGAACTGTTCTCCAGTTGCACATAAAGAAAACATTTTCTGTGCAGCAATGTTCCATGCTTAAGTCAGAGATTGTAAAAAATTCTAATTTAGAAGAAATATTCATTCCAGTTTTGCCAAATGAAAAGCAGAAACTATTAAATATCATAAACCAGCTTTTGCACAAAAACTAGTCATCTTCTATTAACTCACAAAAGCCTTCACAAAATCAGAATCCTGGGCAATGTAAACTTGAGACACTGCTGCTAACTTCGGCCTTTCTCACTCTTTCTCCTTGGTGAGGTTAATTAATACCTTCTTAAACATTACAGTCCAGCTGCTCTTCAAGAGGAGCAGTCACGTCATTTGCAAATCCAAAATAATCACATTTCAAACCATTCGCTGCAGCTTCCCCAGGCATCCCTCCTTCCTTCCCTGAGCATTTATCATCACCTTGATACATCACACACTGGTTCAGCATCACTGGCTCTGAAGGGTTTTGCGGTTGTTCCTCCATACCAGGAGTGAGCTCAGGCACCCAAAAACCCCTGGGAGATGCTGGTGAACACTGGCAAGGCTCCAGGCAGCCCCAGCTCTGGGACAAGGATTCAAATATCCCAACTGTCTGCAACAGTTACCAACAACCCCCAAACACAGCTGGACAGACACTTCCAATGCATCTGCTCCAAGGCAGAAATTTAAACAGGCAAGATTGATGAGCCCTTTCTGGTGCAGTCACTGGTGCCTCAGAGTGCCCACATTCCTCACTGGATGCTCCACGTGAGTCCAGGCTGACCAGCACAGGCACCAGCACAGGCAGCAGAGACGAGCTCCACTTTCACATCCATTCTCCTCTCATTAATAAGCTCTGGATATTACAGCACTCAATTAACCCTGAAACAAAAGGCAGGACTGAATGTCTGTGGCAGAGGTCCTTGAGTGAGTGCTGGGGCTGTAGCATGAGCCTCCGGGCAGTCACTCCCATCACTGGGCTCTGGCTGCTGCAGACCAGACCACCTTATCCCCTGCCCCCAGAAGCTGCTGTCATACTAAAACCACTTAAACAGCACATCCTCAAGCTCACTGGAACAAAGCACAAATTATTACTGAAAAAACCCATATATCAGTAATAAATCTAGATCTGGTGAAGTCAACCCCACTCTGTACAACCTGCCTCAGGAACTGCAAGTCCTGTGCTTTATCAATGCCAGAATGGTTTGGATTGAAAAGGAACTTAAAACACATCTCCTTCCATTCCCTGCCATGGGCAAGGACACCTTCCACTATCCCAGGTTGCTCCAAGCCCTGTCCAACCTGGCCTTGAAAGTGTTGCTAACATCTCTTAAGATCTGGCGAGATCCACGTCAGCAGAGAAGTTTTGATTTTGGAAACCAGCAGGAAGCATGTTGGTGCTAGTAAGTTTAAAATAAAGTGTCATGCCAGAGTCCACATAGCCTTGTACCTTGAGACAAATAGAGCAAGGGAGACCTTTGAGCCCAGCAGCCTCAAAACTGGGCTGTCATCACTGTGCCCCTCTAACAGGATAAAACAAGGGCAAAAAATAATTCAAGTGCTTCTGAAAGTCTGTTTGTGGTCTGGTATAGAAGGAAGGCATTGTTATTGATGGGGAACAGCCAAAGGCAGCAAGGACAATCCATCTCCAGCACTGCACACAGGCAGAGGAGAGGCACCTGAACACCTTTAAAAGGATGGGAATTGTGGAAAAGTAAATGAAGCAGATTTACTGGATGGCCCAGCTGGTGAGGGGCCCACTGTCCCAGCCTTCACCCTCAGGATGGCACTATCCCAACCCCAACTGTCTTTTCAATAACCTGCTGCTGGGGGAACACTGACAGCAGTGTTTATCTGCTGCTCGGGGGAAACAGCAGCCTCCCTATGCCAGCCCTGAAAGCCAGCGGCACCCATGGAACTCCAGAATGTCAACAGGGCTTTTGCAGAGAGCAACATGTACTCATCAGGGGTGAGGAACAAGAGATTTCTAGAAGACGACAAAATAGCAGAGTCTGGACAAAGTCACGGGCATCACCTGGAGGAGTTTTATTCTGTCCCAACTGTATTCAGGAGACCAGGACGGGAGGGAGGTAAAGTTTCATGTGTCCCACATCAGGAAAATTGAGGTGTCTTGCCTGGCAAACTGAAACCCGTCTATTCAGCCTCAAAATGGTAAAAACAAGGGAGTTGGGGCACTGACCAGGCTCCCCAGGGAACGGTCCCAGCCCCAAGGCTGCCAGAGCTCCAGGAGCATTTGGATAATGCTCTCAGGGATGCACCGGGTGGGATTGTTGGAGTGTCTGTGCAGGGCCCCCTGGGCAGTGGAAGTCATTCCCCCTTGTCCTGTCCGTCCAGGCCCTTGCTCGAAGTCCCTCTCTGGGTAACTTGCAGGCTCCCTAAAAGTTGCATCTGCACCTTTGCTGGGCCCTCAGGACTGGTGTTTAGACTCCTCCCCATGGCCCTGCAGACCCTGCCAGCTTCGGCCATGCACAGCACAAGGTGCAGACGTGCCCCATGGACTCATTACCTTGGGCCTCCGCCAGCCTGGGCAATTCTGCAGCGTATTCCACCTCACTGTGCTGGACATTCTCCGGATGCAAACATTCCAGGATTCAGAGTGGGGAGGAAGCTGTAGCATCCCTGTGTAAGACGTTCCAAAATCCATGTCAGGAGTAGCCAGACTTGTGCAGGTGCAAAGGTCCTGGCACCCAGGTGTGCAATGTGCACTTACCTTTGTTTTCTAGAAGCTTTGTGTCTCATTTAAACTACACAGATTAAGTGCCCTGTAGTCAACACTGAGAGACAGGCACTTTTCTGAGCAGTATATCTCAGGATTTAGGAGCAGATGTCTTCAGAAGACTCTTACTGATGGGTTTGGATTGAGTGGTAAGATTTTAATAGCTTAAGTCAGCAGGATGAATCCCACCCTACATTACATGTCTGAACAAGAGACCTATTTTTAGAATCCTGAGCCTTCAGACTCTGAAAGGCCAGATTTTAGCTTTCATTCTGAGCCATGGACTTACCCAAACCATAGCTCAACACAGACAGGAAAGAATAGTAAGGCTGACACATTACCCCCAACCGAAAACTTGCTGCTCCACTTACCTGGCCACTTCACCTGAGAGATCTTCTACTCACTGTCCTTCCTTGAAACACAATAAAATGGGTATTTGGCCATTCTCCTCCTTCTTTCCCTTTCAATATTGCTGGAGTCTTCAACCATCTGCAAAGCAGATGATCCTGGTGCTAAAACATTGAGAAGAGTAGCATCATGGCCCCAACTTCAGAACACTGTGGTGTCTCTAGACATCTCACTCCACTTCTGTCTTGCTGTCTCTACCCCAAGCAGTTACTTTGACAGACTGCAATCACGAGAGACAGACAAAGCACATGCTCTTTGCACTTACAGCCTGGCAGACAACTGCTGGTGGTGTCACAGTTCGAGTCAGGCTAAATTCCTCACGATTCTCCTCCTAATGCTAACAAAATGCCAATCCTGACCTTTAATTGTTGGTTTCTACTGCTCGTGTATCAAGTGATTCTTCCCCACAGGATGCTGCATTAACCCAGTTGTTATTCAGAGTTATGAGCTGCTCTTCACAACCATGCTTCCCTTCAACCTGAGCACCAATCTCCATTTCCTAGACATGAAGCCTTAAGTAGGAAATAAAACATTCATACATATTCTTCCCAAGCAGCAATTACCCACTTGCTCACAACTAGTTACCAAAGCAGAACTCTGTTCTAGGTCACCCCCCCACCTTTCTATGCAGGTGCAAACCAAATACATACAGAACTGCTCAGGCTCTGGGTTCACCTATGGACTTGAATTATTTCACCTTTTGAAACCACAGTCATAAAACCTGCCTTTCCCCTCATAATCCAGCAAGGGCAGGAGCTCAGTGAGCAGGAGGCAAGATAATTCTCAGCAGTGACACAGCCAAGCAGCAGAGAACAGAAACAACCTGGCGAGTCCCACTGCTCGGAGTGAACACCATGTGTCCCCCAGGAGCTCTTACTGGGGCATTAACCCCCCAAAACTGGCAGATATAAAACAACCAGAGACACAAGAACCCTGTAAATGGGCAGATACGAACCAGGATTCTTCTGCCATTATGCACTGCACTCTCAAAGCACCCAAACACAGCTGAAAAAAAAAAACCACCCACCAGCAACGTCTGCAGCTGCCAGCACCAACAGCCACATGATTCCACCTACTCTGAACCAGGCTGGGGACAAGAACCACCACATCCTGGTGCCCAAATGGCCTCGTAACAATATCAGGTTTTGTAAGGAAGAACCCATGGCTGGGTGCCTGTACCAACCCAGCTGTGGCAGCGAGTTCTGGGCAGAAAGAAACCCCTCCTGTGCGTGCAGCTCACGGGGCCACCCCGGCTGTACAGCCCTGCTGCTCCCAGCAGCCACACAGAGCAGGGAAGTCCTGCCTTCCTCACCAAACCACCCTCCAGCTGGATTTCACCTGCAACCATCAAGAACACACTGCTTTAACTCAGGATTACAAAGATACCTCTGAGGAGGATATTGATTCAGTGACAACCCCCACAACTCCTTGGCTGGCTCTGGACAGCAAACAGCCATGTCCATCATCACTGCAGGGCCAGCACAGACTTTACCTGAGAAACGTGTTGAGCTGGGTGAAGCTGTCAACAGCAGGTTTCTGTTGTGCACAATTCATTCTCATCACTGCATCCCTACCCTACATGACACTCTCACTTCCCTCATCTCCCCACCCCATGAGGAAAACCACCAAACTGCTCAGCTGGTTCCCTGTCAGAATAAGCAAGGCAGAATGGTTCAGTTCAGCACAAACACATGTCACAAGGCTTGGGCCTCTCCTTCTATTTTCTAAGCAAAAGGAACGGGACATCCAAAAAAGCTCTCTACTCCAGCTTCTCTGGGAGAAAGAAATCACTATCTGCCTATTCTGAGCCTCCTATGTCACCTGTGTGACCAATCCCTGAACAAAAGATGCATCAAGATTTTGAACTTCTCATCAACAGCCTTCCACTGCATTTTCATAAACAAACATGCGACAATATTAACAGTAGATTGCCAAAATCTGTCCTGGAAGGATTTCCCCATTCCCAGCATTGTGCATCTCCCAGCCAAAGGATCCAGACTGGTGGCACACACAGCTGTAAATGGATACCCCCAGCAAGCAGTTCTTCTGGAGAGCTTTAGTCCTATGCTACAAAGCACATGACTGAGCCTCCTGGGACTCACATGGACTCTCCTACTTCCACAGGCCCCAAACAATTTGCACCCATAGCTTCCTCTCACAGCTGTTTCCCACATCCCCCTTATCCCTGTCGTAGCTTCTAAACGTGTCTGTGTTCTCCTCTGCATCACAGCTGACCCACACTCTGGGCAAGAGCATTTACACTTCTTCTGCCTCTCCAAGGCCTTTCCTCATCCAGGAGAGTGGGAACAGGGAAGTCAGGGAAGAGCTACAGCATCTCTCCACCATCTCCAGCAGAGGATGCCATACCACAGAAGTGATACTTCAGCATAGGTAAATGCTGAAAATGCATCCCAAAGACCTGGGATATTAGTAATACCCCACCAGCTGAAAACCTCCTGCTTCCCTTCCATGCTGCCTTCCTTCTTTAAAGCAACTCCCACTCTAAATTTTTTGTATTTGTAGCTACCAAAGTTTATTTAGTGGTATCGAACACCATATCAAATGCTTTACAAAAGTCCAGGTGAATGGGAGTCACTGAATTTTAAAAGTCTATTTACTTATTATTCTCAAAGAAACCCACCAAATTAATTATTCTGTGACAAAATGTATTTAAACATTTTCATTTAGCTCTGTATCTTTAAACCTGTTACTCAGAATTTGAAACATATGGCTTTAGAGTAGTTTTTTAGGCCATGCCATGGTGGGATGGAGCCTCCTCAGTTCAGAGCCCCTTGGAAGAAGCTGCCTGTCTTCACTCTCTGCTTCAGCACTTTGCAGGGATAAGTGTCCTGCCTACGGAAACACATCGTGCAACACAGAGATCAGTGTAACAGGGCGGTACCAGCCCATGCCATACACCCCTAACACACATTGTCTGTGATGTGCATGAGACACTGCCAGGAGGGATAAGTTAATGCACTTCCTACCAGATCTCCCGTGCTAACAATGCACTTATGTTCAACATTACATCTCTCCTGGTTTTAGCACAGCCATTCCCTTGCAGGTCCTTGCACTTCTATCACCTAACCTTCTGTCATCAACACGCCACGTCCTCCCTTCAGCTGAACATGGAGCTGCTTCCTTCCCCAATTCACAGCATACAAACAGCTCCTTCCTGACCTTCGACAAGCACCTTTGGTTGCTCACCAGTCCCCCAGTACTCCATTTACTCTGATTTTAATATCTTGGGTTGGATTTTTGCCAGTGCAGGTTTTTTGGCTTTTGTCAGGAACATGGACTGATGATTTTACCAGCAGTTTTGACTAAGAAGTGACTCCAACTGTCCTTCACATCCATAGTCCACCCTCTAGTCTAGCTGGCTTCCCAGAATAATTAATTCCTCCAGCTTCTTTGAGCCCCCAACTGACACCAAGCACAATCCAGTGCACTTTTTGATGAAACTATCATATTATACAGCCCAAGCTCAGCTGCCTGATCCCACCTTTTAACTACCCCTTTAGTATGGCTGGAATGTATATCCCTGTGGGACTACAGGGGAACCAGATCCAAGAACTGATCCAGATTTAAAGGAACCACTGGTAAGACATATCCTTCTTTTAATTAAAGCAAGTCCTACCAAGAGCTTTATCACCACAAATAAGATGATGGTGGATGGCTGGTATAAGATGCTGGAGACTGGAGCATTTATAGCAACACCAGCACCTAAAACATATCCAGAGCTCACCTTTGGAGCCTTATCTACATCTACCAAGACATATGATGATGATGATGACTATTATCATTATGGAGGTTTTTTTAGGACCTCAATATCTGAAATCCTCCAATACAAAAACATTTATGAAGCTGTACCATGTAACATTATTTTAATAACCTATTAAACTTTCACACAGGATGAAAATGCAGCCATTGCAAGGAAATCCTTCTTCATCCCCAATAAGGAACAGCAGATAGACAGCACTCAGCTGACACCTCAGTCAGCAGCACTGCCCCACATGCCCCACCGCCTCCCAAGTGTAGCACATAAACTACAAAACACCCAAGTACTTCTGAGCAAAACCATTTCATCCTTGTCCATGTTATGACATCACACCTCTTTTCCTCCTTTCGTTTGTGTAGCAAACTAAACAATTCTTTTGTTAGGACTAGATGCTGCTCACCGTCCTCATTGAGCAACGGGCTGACACAGCTCCTTATCAACCAATTCCCTGCCTCGCGCTGACCCCAACTCTCCCACAGGGATCCTTCCTGTCACGTTTCACAAAATAGGTCAGGCTGCCTTAATCTCACCAATTCAACAAGTCTGTCCTTTTCCTGTTTTATTCCTTCTTGGATACAACCAGCTCTCATTATTCCCTCACCCAAACCCAGAACAGATAGCGACAAAGAAGCTGGACATCGGATTCCACAGAGTGGACATTAGAGATGTTCTTCAGTATTGTCAGGATTTGTGATATGAAAATGGAAGGATCAAAATCAGGGCAAATATTCCATTGCAAACATTCATTCTTCAAGGCTCCCAGCAGTCCAACAGGACACAAGTCTCACACGTGCCCAGCTGAACACAGAGCACCAAGATCAGGAGGGAAGCACAAAGCTTCTCAACCAGTTTCCATCTTACAGTTCTTGCTCTGCTTTTGAGCATCACTGTGTTTAAGTAAAATAAGATACAAATCAAGGCAGCCAGAATGTTCTCCAGGAACTATTACAGAGTTGGAGGCACCATTGCCCTGGAATAAAACACCTGGTGCAAGTTCTTATGAGCTACCCGAGTGACTGAACAAGGCACAGACATCACAGTGAGTCAAATCTCAAACCTGAACCTTGTGTTGTTCAGAAAAGCAGCTCTGAACACACTGGGACAAGGCTTTGCTCTGTTTTAACTAAAAAAGCATGAGCAGCCCTGATGTCTCTCCAGGAATCCAGTGATGGGGGCAGAGGGGCCTGGCCATGCACCCCGGGCTATCGTGCTGTGTGCCGTGGCCTACGCAGTCAGTCACTGCCATCTCTCTAGAATCACAGTCCTTCTTGCAGCTGAATTGTCTTCCTTCCTCCATTCCTGCAGTAAAAAAGGATTGAAACATTAACGCTCGTGAAATACAGTAAAAAGAGAAAGGGGAAAATACAGAGTAGAAGTGGCTTAAAGCAAAATCACTGATTTCTGAAGTCACTGACTCCCACGGAGTGACAGCACTGTATCTCTCAGGAAGAAGGGGATGGGAGGTGCTCCCTGAGCAGCAGTGATATGGTACAGTACAGGACCACTGCTGAAAAGTATTAAGACACAATATACAGACATGGCTGTTTTCTAGAGTTAGTATAATGTGGATGTTAAATTCTTTCCCAGATGGACATTAATTTTCTTAAACCTCCACAGCTCGTTCCTCACATCACTGTACAGTTGTGACCAATGCCTTAGAGAGCTTCATATAATCTTATTTTTTTTAAGGATATACATCTCTGCACTGTGCAGGACTTGGGACAGTGTAGATGTGCCATTCCACATATGCTATATATAGCATCAACACAGCAGAGACACAGCAGTGACAGGCACAGCTGCCAGGTACGTGTACAGACTCTGAACAACGTATAAATACAGCCTACATGTGTTTTACTGCACACAGGTATTCCATGTGTGTGTACACACACACACAAATGTGTATGCACTCTGTGTCTCTTGAAAGATGCAAAGCAGAAGGAACAACCTGGGACAGAAAGGTAAAGCAGGATACACGGTCACAAAAGTCTTCCGTCACAAGTTCTGCAAGTCTGGTTAGACCAAGACCAAACCCCTCTGTGCCAGGACTGGGAAGCACATCAACTACTTACCACAGCTGTCCATGGGCTGCAAGACAGCCTTGGAGTCCTGCCAGTGCCTGCTCCTCCCATGACAGCAGAGCTGGAGCCCACAGCAGGAAGCAGCTCAGCACTGCTTACACTGCCCCAACTGTGCTCCCAAGCTAAACCACTCCTGCTCTGCTCTCCTGTAGGAGCCTTCTCTTCGGGCAGAGTCTGTTCCAACACATTCAAACAGTAGGTTTAACAGGTTTGTTAAAGTAGGTTTAACAGCTCCTCTGATCCCTACTCTGAGAACACTGGAAGCCTCAAACTTTCCAGCCCTGCAGGGAGAAGTCAATCCATTCTGAAAAGGTCAACATTTAGAACATTATAAGCCACACTTAAAATTCAAATAAAGAAAGCCTGCATTTTAACTGTGCCAAATTTGGTTTAAATTAATTTTGTTGCAATGAAATATTACTTGTCAATGAGATGTTAGTACAAGTTATGTTCTGACAAACTAGATTCAGAGTCTCATTTTGCTCAGCACTGTTTCTATACATAAACAACAAAAAAAAAAGACAAAAAAGAAAGTGTGTCACCATGCAAAGAGCAAAACATTGGGATTTATTCATCTTCATTCAGCTGCACAGGTAACACACACGTGTAAAACCATTCCCAAACGTTCCACTTCCCCTTCCTGCTGTCAGTACAGGGTGGAAGCAGGACAGTTTAGGGAAAAGAACGGCAATTTCAAAAATCAGGACTCTAAAGAAGAGGAGATATTTAGGGAAAAGGCAGGGCCCCTCTGACACTGAGCTACTGCTGAGTTGGGGAAGCATGAAGGGAATGACAGGAGGGGGGGATGGCAGCCAGGCTTTCCTTAAATAGCTGCTCACTACCACTGCTGGGACAGAATCCGGAGCACGTGCACCATTAGCATGACCCAGGACATTTCTTAAAGTCATATTCTTCCCCACCTGCCCTTTTTGTTTTAAAGGATGGGAAACACAGAGAAAAGGATTCAGACATCTTTCTCTGACACACCAGTTGAACATCTTTTTTCTCCCTCCCTCCCTCCCTTTTTCACTCTTCTGGAAATGAACAGGGTGAAATTTGGAAGCAGGATACCACAACAGCAGAGCAAGGACGGGGAATAGTCAAAAGCCAGGGAGTCTGTCAGGAATTCTGCAAAACCAGAGTCCTTGCCTGGGGGTTAATGGAGCTACACTAAGTTTTTTTGTTTGCTTTTAAAAAAAGAGCCATTTCTGAGGGGCTAGAACTTCACATGGCCATGTCTGTTATCAAGCTTCTTGGAATTTAATACATGTTTTCCCTCATGATTTGTCATAGAAGAAAAACATGAAAAATACAACAGTGGTCAAAATGAACATAAGCAAAGCAAACCACATGGGATGAACTCTGGTGGGAGCAAGAATGGAGAAGGTGTTCCAGCTCCATGAAAAGGAAAACCCAGGAAAGGTCTAAATCCTGATGAAGCATTCCTGAGTACACCAGATGCTGCACATTCAACAACCCACTGATATACTGGTAGGAACAGAAATTCTCACTTCTGCTCTTTACCAATTTAGCACAACGAATAATTCCATATGGTGAACAGTGCTGAACCGAGAAATTCCTATCACAGAAAAATAACTGCAAATCTAAAAACTCCTGAGTTGAGGCAGCATTGCCACATGTCCATGATATCATACATGAAAAACTATTTATATTTCTTATTTGACATCACTTTTCACAGTAAGCCATTAAGAGAAAAATCACAGCCAACGTCTCAAAAGTACAACAATCAGCCCAGCTCTGAGAGGGATTATTTCTGTGACTAAAGGACAGGAGGCACCTGCTGAAACACAGCAGGACAGACCTCAGTTTACCAAAACTAAAAGCTTGTGTTAGTGAAGAAGGGACTAAGATTGGAACATGGTCTGTGCAGAGCCAGCAGAGTTATATGTGTTCCTTCAACCAAAAGGATGTGGTTTCAGAAGCATTTCTGAAAAAAGCCCTTACAGAACCTCCCCTGGGGTGTCACGTAGCGATGTCTGTCCTGCACCAGCTTCACCCAAGGAACCAGGGAGCCTGACCTGCACTGATGGTCCCTTCTCATGGAATCACAGCTGTTAGGTTGGAGAAGCCCTCTAAGGTAATCAAGTCCAACCATCAACCCGACACCACCACCATGGTCACCACTAGCCTATGTCCCCAAGTGCCACAGCCACACATTCTCTGAACACTTCCAGGAATGATGACTCCACCACTGCCCTGGCACAATTTGCAGAAAGTCTTCATCCAATCTAAACCTCCACTGGGCCAACTTGAGGCCATTTCCCCAAGAGCTCCCTGAAGAAGTCTCACTACACATTTCTGAGTAACAACATAGCTGGGCTTTGGGTTTGGTTTAATCAGGAAGAAAAATGTAAGATAAAGACAACCTTTTTCCTGGAAAATAAAAAACAAACTAAGCCCCTTCTTTTAATTCCATCTTTCTAACAAGGCCACAAGTTACAAAATCTTTAGTGGTGGAACCTTGGTTGGCCTATTCCTGAACACAGTTCAGATTCTTCTGAAAACATGTCAAATTCCAAACTGCACAACAATAATCCAATTCCTGCAGGGAAAAAAAGACAAAATATGAACAATTAAGTAAAAGCCTAATTCTATTTTGAAGTACATCACCTTTCACCAGAGCTCAAGTAAAAGCATCCCGAGTATGTTCCAAACAAGTGCTCAACAAAACCAGTCATGAACATGTGGCAAAAGTACAAAACTCCTTTGCAATATTAACAGATAATGTCATTTAAGTCTTAACACTAGTGCAAAATATCTACAAGTTATTTCATTTAATTTTGAAAATCCATTTAGAAAACAATGTTCATAACTCCATCCACAGGATTCTACAAAGCTGCTGCTTCATCAACAAATCTTTGAACTGTTTCAATATGAAAATTCCATTTTTCAAACTGCTCAAAAATCATTGCAGAGAATTTCCAAGCATTTGAATTGAAGCACAACCAAAGGATGAACCTGGTACATTTTGCAGTTATTTCTAAAATAAGTTAATTTACATAAATCACCTCAAAGTAACAGAATGGGATTCAACTTCATTTTAGACATTGGAAAGCAGTGTCATACTTTATTTAAAATAAACCCATGTAAAAACAAAGTTTAAATGAAAATGGTACCTGAAAAATAAATTATTTGATATAAAACAAACCAATAACTTAAAAACACACTAAATATACAAAATGTGTAACCATATACTGTACAGTATGGAAAGCCATTGATAAAACCTTCTGTCCCACAAACAGATTAATTTATAAACAAAAGATTACATAAGTTAAAGGAAAGGAAATCAATAAAAAGACTAGAAGTACAGTATTATTCAAATGACTCATCAAATAAAGGTTTATCCCAACTTTATGTTTCAAATGTCTCAAGTCATTTTCTTCTCAATGACCAAGTGAAAAAGTTCAGCCATACCACTAAAAACTTGCTCAAAAATGTTTAAAAAGAAGGAACAACAGTAGAATATTGAGATTCTAAAATGTGAACACAGAAGCAATTTTCCAAGGTTTCAGGTGGCAGTTCTACCACTACTGTTTTCCCATCATTAGCAACAAAAGAGAATTTCAGTGCTGAAAATTCCACTCAACAGAAAAATATTTCTAAACCTTTGTTGCTGTTTGATGAAGTGTGATCTAGAAGGAATCACCAGGGTTGAATGTCAAACCCACTCACAAGATGGTGGGTTATGCTTCAGAGATCATAAAGACTTTGACTGGTGTTAAATCATGCAGGAGGAGAAAGCAACACTTTGAGTTTGGTTTTGTTTAACTACGTGAGACTACTACAAAAAGCAACCACCGAAACAATGCCGTACCTGATCAACCTACGAGTGGACACTTAGAAATTAACGGTGATTTTCAATCCACTGGTTGTCACGGAGGTACTGCCTCTTCCAAGTGAGAGGGAGGGAACTGAGACCCTTTTTATTAACTCCACATTTTTTATACTTTTATATTAATAAGGAGAATCCCAGTAAGGTATAATAACAGATAAAATAACCACTGGCCTCTTGAGCTCTGGATTTATCCGTTCTACTGTGCTGAGCAGCCAACCTTGAGAAGTGCAGAGCTACATTAGAGGAACTTGCCGAAGGCACAGAAAGACTCTCCTGCTTCCCAATAGAGATTAAAGTACCTCAGGTGACAAGTTCAGCTCTTGGAAAAAACAAAACAAAACAAAACAAAACAAAAAAGCCAAAACACAAGTGCAACTCCACTCAGGGAGCTCAAGGGGGTTGGTGTTTCCTTATGGTAAAGGTGAACTTGGTCCCTTCCCTCTAAAGCTATTTGTAGGTGCCTGAAAGTAGAAATATAACAATAAGGTGCTTCACTGACAGAGTTATAAAGAACACATTTCTTCATTATGGAAATAAAAAATACAGTGACCTTCTGACAGAGGCAGCATCTGGACAAACTGTTCCGTGTTTGTGTGACTGAACCAGGCTACCAGCAGCTCACAAGAGCTGTGTGTTAAAAGCCTCCCACAAACCCAGACCTTCTGTGGGCAGAGCTATCAGAGGAGCTACTTTGAAAAAAGTTTATTATATTACGTATACATTGTGTTAGAAAAGTAAACGTGGGGACATTCTCCAAGTTTTCATTTTTAAAGCACATATGAAATGATAAACTATCCAAAAAGGAACTTGAGTTATTGCCATTTAGAACGCACTGAAAAAAAATCTCTCCTGAAATACTTGAAGAATTTCTACTTTATTGACCTTACCCAGGACATTAAAGCAACATAGAATTCTAACAAATGTTGAAGGACCTTAAGGACTATTCATTTTCCAAACTCAGCCTTAAAATAATGGATCACCTTTACAGTTCGTTCATCATTTTGGTTTTGACTGCTGGACATTCTTTCTATAAATAATACCAGGGTGTTTTTTTAAAACTTTTTAAGAAAAGACTTTTAACTGCTTTGTATAAATAACTTTACTACAACGTTCAACCCCCTACAAAAATAGGTGTCCTCTCCATGCAAACACCCTATGGTCATCTGGACAAGGCAAGTGACCACATACTGACCAACCAGTATTCACTGCGGTGACAATTTACCCTGCTCCAATGACTTGTCTCTGGATTTTCAGTGGTTTTCGTGCCCACATGATGCAGATGGATAACAACCATATCCAAGCAAAGGGAAGGAAAGGCTGTGTGGTCACACACCACTGTGGTGATGGTGATTTCTCCCCTCACCCTGAGAGCTGGATCCTCAAGCCTTTCCCACTCCCAGAGCTAGAACAGATGCAGGGATGGGCACAGGAGGGCTCAAGAGGCAACAGTTACTGCACTGGCCAGTCTCTGACAGGAGAGGAGCAGCTCAAGTAAACCAAACTTTACAATAATGCAGCTGGAAGAATAAAATAAAATAAATCCAACACTTCAGTGCACAGACACCATTTAACAGGGAATCATGAAGAACTGAACACACTGAGCTGCTCTGATTCTGCTCATGTCTGGATTTCTGGTGTTGCCATCCCCTCACCTGAAGGATCTGCACGTGCCTTTGCCAGCTCATACCAAGCACATCCAGCAACATCAGAGATTCCTCTTCCATATTTATGCGGGATTTCCCTATCTGCTAATGGTTAACAGGAGGTTTATAGGTGATGAGGCTCGTGGCCAGCGCTCTGCACAGGGTGAATTCCATTGATGTGAACATGTGGGAAGCAAATGTAGTAACTCCCCTCAGCATCTACACACAAGACCCTGTGACAGCAGTATGGACAACTGTGTTCTCAGCAGGAATTACATCCAGTCCTTCAGAAGCTATACCTGGGTCTGTCCCAAGAGACTCTTAATATACTCTAAAGGACCCCAAAACATTCCCATCACAGCTGTTCCTGTAGCACATCTCCAGCACAGACCAACAAATCCAGGTCTTCAAAATCTGATCAAACACATCCTAATCCAGAAATGAAGACTCTCCAGAATTCTCTACCTCAATGAGACCACTGCATCACAAACAATGTGAGATCTCTGCTTTGAGACAGCTCTTTGGTTCTACAGAGATCCTGTAAGCACTGACTGATAGAAGCATCATCTGACAGAGACACCTGTATTCCATCAAATTAATGGATGAAAAAGCAGAGCATATCTGCTGTTTTCTACACTCTTTGAGAATCAAGTGGCCAAAACCTCTCTTGGAACAGGTCTGTTCAAGTGAGAGGTTCAAAGCAGGGTCTGCTGAACAGCCTAAGGAGGAAACCAGTTGCTCCTACCTTTAGGGTAGAAAAACTCCTGGCAGATGTCTTGTTAGAATTTAGTTTCAACACCCAAAAGTTTGCTTTTGGTCTTTACTAGCAGGATGCACAGGCTGCTGTTTAGGACCAAAAGCACCAAGAATATATACACAATTTTTTCTGGACTTCAGCTATTTATGCCAAGGTTTTATTGACTGTTAGAACAGTGCAGATCATACACTACTTCTGGTATCAGCTCTGGATATTAGTAGGAGTTTTTCCTCTTTTCCTGACTCAATTAGCAGTGCTTTGCTCATACCAATTGCCTGGAAATTATTATCAGAGCAACTATCAAAGAAAGCTGGAATCAGACGCTTCCTAAAAGAGATTGTTGTAGTAGCAGTACAAAACCATATCCTGCATTTCCTTCTTATTTAGCAAAGAATGAGAGATGGAAAAATAGGGAAGCAGTGGAAAGACCATGGAACAGCGATGCCAGAAAGCATCTAAGAGAAGGGTTTTT
Source organism: Orthonyx spaldingii (assembly GCA_013397795.1). Lineage (NCBI taxonomy): Eukaryota > Metazoa > Chordata > Aves > Passeriformes > Orthonychidae > Orthonyx > Orthonyx spaldingii. Next base: position 377,682 of record VZTJ01003339.1, read on the forward strand.
TTCAGAAGTGGCAGCACAGCAATGTGCTGCTGCCACGGCCATTGTGCTTGCAGTGTACTGCAGTGTACTGATACAGAGTCGTGTTTAGGGGTCACTTGCTGGAAGCCTGAATACCCAGCTAAATGTTGTGATAAAAAGCAACTCCCATTTAGTTTAGTAGCAAATTTATCTTAAATGGAATAAAGCAAGAGAGAATGACAGGAAATGGGAATGACTACAGCTCATTCCTGTGGAACTGCAGGGTTCAGCAGCGATGGGATATGGTAAGAGAACCTCTCTCTACTACACAGCTTTAACTTGGGAGAACTCCCAGAATGCTTCCCAATCTCTCCTTGTACGAAGAAGAGAAATAATTACTGACATAATAAATGGATGGTGATAAATTGGTGGAAGGAAACCTTTGACAGCCAAGAGCAGCTTCGGGGGGTGGGAGTGGGCTGGCTGCTGTGTCACAGTCACCGTTTCACAGACCACTGACCTTCTCAAGAGATGGGGAGTGAACAGACTGGTGGGAGAGGCAAGCCTGGATGCTTCAACAGGAAAAATCCCACCTGAATTCACTGCACACAAGCTCAAACTCAGCAGGAGACTGCTCGGTGGGCCAAGGCCTACCTGTGGGGTTTAGGTTTGTCCTGGGCAGGTCCAGGAACATCAGCAGCTCCCACAGGTCATCCCTGGAGCTGGCCAGCAGCTCAGCCACATGTGGAGGCTGAGGGAGCCCTTGGGCTGTGCAGATCCCATGGCAAGGAGAGGACAAACAGCAGCAAGCACAAAGCAAGGTCAGCTGGGGATGGAGTGAGACGAGCAGACAGCATGGACTGGCCTCTGGAGCTTGGAAATGAACTCTGGGGCTGGCAGAGATTCAGGCAAAACAAGGAGACACTGCAATAAACTGCCACAGACCCCATTTCCACACCTGCTCTACCTATATAAACATCAGAGCCAAATCCCTAGTTGTGCACAGCACCTCACACACCTGTACAGGCAGAGTCAGCCTTCCCAGGTTTCCTACCCAAGCACACCTGAGGGTTACATCAGTCTGTGGCACATTGTTTCTATGTGACTGATTTATTGTGGTGCTTGTTTCAAAACTCTTTTTCTTCTACTCATCCGTCAAAGCAGTAAATTAAAATTCTCTTAAAGAGGATCTACAGTTCCCTAAAACAACACTCTGAAAGCTGGACACTGTACAATACTTAGCAAAAAAAAGAACAGAAAATAAAAAACAAAACAAAATTTGAGCAAAACAAAATCAAATTTAATGTTCTTAAATGCAAAAGTAAAAACAAACAAAAAACACAAAAAAGCAAAAGAAAATTAACAGAAACAGAACAACTCAAAGTTTCAAGGCAGTCTGCAGAAAACCTGGGGGATTAATCTTTAAATCTACAAATCAAAGGGGTTGTTTGGTTAATATCTAACTTGCAAGTTGTAAGTACTTTTCCGCTGAGTGTTCAATAAGTAAAGCTAGTTGTCAAAACAAAATCCTATTAAAATAGAAAAATCTAGCACTCATTAGAAGGGATGCGAGAAATACAATGCTCAAATGTTTATAACTGGTTTTTCTTTACAAAATAGAACTGCCAAAGGAATTCCAACTACAATGATCTTGGAAAATGAGTAAGTATCTTGCTGCATTATAATGTACCAGTAAGTAGTGCACCATGCATTAAATATTTGGACAGAAGAGATTCAGTCTGATAAAGTAGCAACATATATTCACACTTGCTTTTTTGGAGTTTCATTTTGACTCTGAAATCTTCCCGGAGTTTCTTTGAAACTCTTTGGTCCATTCCTCTCAAAGTGGGCTTTAAAAGTCACATTTCTAAAACCTGTGAATTGGACAGCTCGGCCACTGCTCAGTGTGCAACTTACCTCCTCAATGGTGTTAAAGTTAGGCTGGCATGCTACTACTTACAAGACCTTGACTTTAAAAAGCCTGATCCTCAACTAGACACAGAGTAATGAATATTAATTGATCAAACAATTTACTGTCAACTAAAACATTAGTATTTCTCAACTTTTCTTCCATACTACTGAAACTGGGGGGAGGGAACAAAAGGACAGGGGGATGGGTAGGAAAAACAACGTAAAACCAAAGAAAATCAATTAATTTAGCCTGATACTTTTCAGAAAATTCCAGTTTTTGCAGACAACATTCAATTAAACAAATATTAGTCTCATAAGTGAAAGCATGCTTCAATTTTACCACCATCTAGAGGGTCTAGTTAATGCAATCTACTTAAGATTTCAGGGGATTTTTAACATGTTTTAAATGAAATAACTTAAAGGAACTTAAAATTGGTCTAACATTGTGGGATTTCAAACATTTGAACATGTCAGTTGCATCCCAGAATATAAAACCTTTTCACTTCTCATTTAGACTAAGACAAACACTTGTGAAAATTGGCGCAAAATGAGTTTTACACTAACAAAAATGTTTCAACTTCTGTCACTCCATTATCTACTCCATACAAAAAGCACGAGCAAGTTATTTGTGGGACTTGTTGGTTTTGAAGGAAACCTGTAAGATTTTGTCCCCCAGGCGGTAGCCATTAAGACTTGCTATGGCCATTGCAGCTTCTTCATAGTTTGTCATGGTCACAAAACCAAAACCTTTGCACTTGTTGGTGTTGAAATCTCGAATAACTTTCACATTGGTAACCGCACCAAAGGGGCCAAACATCTGCCAGAGGATTCCCTCATCAGCATCTTGACCAAGGTTGTAGATGAAGATACACCAGCCAGAAGATGCGTTTCCTGGAACATTTACACCAGAAAGCCCACTCATGTGATCTACACCCATAGGAGAGAACCTAGCAAATAAAAAGCACAATATTTCATGTAAAAGTTCAATTCAATTAAGCAAATTAACTTGAATGGGAAGCAACTGAGAATGAATATTTTATACATGGCACATCAAAATCGCCACATAAATGTTTCCCCATTCAAACTGACAATCAAATTGACAGCTGCCAGACAAAAAAAGTTAAGTATTCCAACTGCTTTATCAACAGGGAACTATCCTTCGAAATAGGCAAGGAAAAGGCAAGACAAGGTTACATGATCACCTTCTCAGGGGACCTGGATGGATTTCTGAACTCAGCCAGTCTGCTCAGTGTCCAGGGCATTGCTGCAGAACTGCACAAGTTGGGGGCACAGGCAGCATCTCCCCAAAGGTCCCAGACACCCCTGGGCATCTCCCACTTATTTCACAGAAGGAGATTCCTCCCCCCTCCCATTCTCCTCTTCTTGTCTCTAAAGGAACATGTTGGAAAACTCTTAAGTCAAAGCGTTTCTCTGGGTTTGCTGGGGCAGGGGATGAGTGTGCTGGGTTCTTAGGAGCAGATACTGTATGTATTAATTTCTTCTTTTGTGAAACAGAACAAAGCCTACTCTCTTTCCACCCAAAGGCAGCAGGTGCAGGCAAACACTCCCAACATGAGCAGGCTCAATGCAGTTCTATTATTTCAGTGTGTATGGATGGTTTTATTAATTTTACACCAAGTTCATACCAGGAAAACTTAGATCTGACTTTAATGAACTGGATTTTTTTGATCACCTACCCACTCTTCCTGAATCCTGCCTCCTGCATAATACCTCAGCAGGATTCATGCAGAACAAAAAGGAAAAATCTTCTTGTTTTCACAACTTGCTTTACATAAGTTTCTTTTCCTTATAACCCACATTTCTAATTCCCCTTTATTCTGCTTCTGGCCTACACTCCAGAAATTCAAAGCTTCTCAATATTTTAGTACAATACTAGGGTTGCATAGCTAAGCACTAAAAGGCCAGGAAATACGAAAGTTAAGGTCCAAAACTCACTTTGAACCCTTGTGCTTATTTATTATTTAAAAATATGAGTTCATGTGATTGTAGAAATATAATGATACTATACCAGGGGTTCCCAAATTGAGGTGTACCTCTGGTGATTTGCAAACCCCTTAAAAGCGGTACACGAGCTGCTCTCTGCCAGGAGCAGGATGGTGGCAGATCCTGATCCTCTGCTGACCTGGAGAAAACAGGGAAGGGATGTCTGGGCAGTGAATGCTGCAGTAAGTGCCAAATGCTTCCCCTCTGACTCTTTCTTGCCCTGCATCAAGGAGCTGGTGCTGCCTTTCTCAAGGAGGGAGGGCTCAAGGAGGTGTACGTGGAGGGAGGGGAGCAGAGGGGCAGCAGTGCACACACACACACACACACACACACACACAGAGTGCACTCACACACGAGAACCACTCAGTGTCCATCTCTCCCAGGCTCTCTGGTGTTCAGAGCTCATTGCCTTGGACACCCGAGCTCCTGGACTGTCCTGTCCCCAGAGCAAGGGTCACGCCGTCCCTCCCTCACTGCTGCTCCGCAGCCCAGGGGCTCCCGGAGCACGGTGGGACACTCCCGAGCTGCACCGACTCACTGACAGCCAGCCCCAAGCATATCCAAATTTGGGAAGCTTTGTACTACAGCCAAACTGAAAAAGCAGTTAGAAGTACCACAAGGTGAATGAGACATACCAACCCGTGTGATCTGATGATGAGGTGAGACATCTGCTGTTTCTTTTGGCTTTGTATATAAATGTTCCTGTGCTTGCATGCTTGGTACACTTACTTGTTCTGACAGACACCTTCAGCTCTGTAGCTTCTTTCCAAGTGAGTAATGGTCTGGTCGGATGAATTTATCTTAATATCTGTCAAGTTTTCATCTCAACAGATCACCAGTCCTGGGTCCCTGCTCAAACCACTGAGCTCAGAGGTGCCTGATGTTGGTTCCAGCAGTCAGTATAGCTCTGCCCCTGCCTGCTCCAAAGGCTCAGGCTCTGCCCAGGAGCCCAGGTAACACCACATCAAGGACTGCAATCAGTTGTAGAAGAGCAACTGGTGTTAAATGCAAGAAAATAACAAATCTAAATGCATGTTACAGATAAAATAATTTAAAACAGCAAGTACCTCTGCTCTTTGGATACACTTATCTTCAAACAGATTTTCCTCTCTTCCTGCTTTGACTCACAAAAATGTTACAGGTTTATTAAAAACCTCAAACCAAACAAAACAGGGTGAAACCAAAAAAGTCCCCTAAAAGACTAGAAAAATGATTTCAAAAAAAACCCCAAAACCCTAGGAAACACAATTCAGCAAATCTGATGAATCTCTGTTCTCACTCTGCACAAGGGACCCCAGATCTCTCATTGAGCTCAGGATAACAAACTGCATGAGCAGGGCCTGGAGCAGCTGACACACAGCTCTCTGTCCTACCAGGCCAGATTTTTGTGGCCACACCAACTTAAGATGACCTTTACGAAGTTATACTTATTAAGGATGTTTAAAAGACTGTCCAACTTGGACAAACACTAAGGCCAACAGACATCCAGGCTGTTTCTGAGAAAGCGGTTTTAAACTTCCTTTAATATTGTAATTTGAACGATCTCTGTCTTAGCACACTTACAGCTGGTGTCCTCATTTCTGTTGTAATTATTTTTATGCTATCTCCTCCACAATGCTTTTCCAATCCTCCCTAAGAGTCTGTAGCCAGTGTTATTTGTGGATGGTTCTTTCAAGCCATGCTAACCTAAAACTCCAACAGCTTGGGGCATTAAGTATCAACAACAGCGTATTTTCAATAGCAACTCTTTTTCACTTTTTAATCTTCTCATTTCTATGAATGACTTTTTGCTCCTCTGCCATAAGACAGACTGCTTCATTTAACAGATCCCGGGATTAGTTTAACCCACTGGGGGATGTAATCTCAAAAATGACACTCCTAAATGAAAGCAATTTCTTTTTAGCCTATGCAAGTCCTATAAATTCTTTTCATAGAATCACAGAAACTCCTGAGCTGGAAGGGACCCACAGGGATCAGAGTCCAGCCCCTGCCCTGTACAGACACCCCAACAACCCCACCCTGGGCACCCCTGGCAGCGCTGTCCAAACGCTCCTGGAGCTCTGGCAGCCTTGGGGCTGGGATCATTCCCTGGGGAGCCTGGGCAGTGCCCAGCACCCTCGGAGGGGAAGAACCTTTCCCTAATATCCAACCTAAACCTCCCCTAACATAGTTTTGTGCTGGTTTTGCTGAACTCTTTTCCCCGCACTCTGAGGACAGTTACATACAGCATCACAGGTGGGAGCACCCCACACTGCCAATAAGCAGGAACATTAGTTTTAATATCTGCTTGTGTTGCCATTGCACTTGAGCTTGGTAGCTTTTTATTTTTTAATAGTTCCACAAAGAGCAGAAGCTCAGCCACACTGACAATGTCCTTCTGACAAGCAACTTTCTGTGCCCTCTGTGATACAGACAGAAATGATCTGCTATGGCCAACACAAATCTTGTTGAGAACTCAGTGACACAAGCTCTAAGCCTGAAATAAATCAGGGTGTTGGGTCAAACAGCCACGTATGGAAGAACAGAAGCAATTGGAGTTTCAGTCCCATATTCTTCCAGAACTCTGATGAAATACTACTCTGGATGCAATGGTTTCTTCTGTGGCATTCTCAATACACACAGGTTGCACCCAAATTACAAATTGGTCTAAAACCTGAAAATTTAAACAATTTCACTGGAGCAAAACCATGCAAGTGTACAGAGTTGTCTGAGCAACCATATCATTGATAGGGTTAAACACTCAGTCTTCTTGCATTTCCTCTTGGATCAAAGAACTATCAGAAATTACTCCCCTTCAGGCATTAAGGGCAGAATTCATGGGCTGATACCCAGTAGAGTTATGCCCATTACAGGAACCGGCTCCAACCCTGAACAAGTTTGAAAGCAAAACCAGCTGAGCTGGCAATATTTGAGATTCAAAAGAATGTTCTTCTGCTATAAAGTTCTGGTGAACCACAAAAGCCAGGGACTTCCAGGGGCTCTGGGCAGTCTCCTCATGCTTCAGGAGCTAAACCCCTCCATTTCATCACAATTTAGCACCTGGAGATCTGCTATTCTCTTCAAGTAAACAAATCTTACACTCTAAACTCCTGCCCCAGATGTTTTATCTGTCCTCCAGACACAACCCCATGCTGTGGCATCATTCCCTCTGGATGGAAGCAGAGAGCCCAGGCGTTTGAATTAGCCCAACAATCTAGAGGGACACAGCACTAAGATCAGTTCCTCATGTGAGCCACAAATACCACAGAACTCCAAAGGATTAATAGAACATTAAACAAAGGGTTGGAGCAATATCTGCAGGAAATTAATAATTACAAATTAGATACTAAAGGCTTAATCCTGGATTTACAGGGATTATGATGGAACGAGATGAAGTGTAATCAAAATATCACATTAAGTATTCAACCTCTGTGGAGCAGAGACCACAACCTTAATTTACACAGACTGCACGCTCTGTGGAAGCTGCTTATCCATTCATCATGTCTTGTTCACTACCAAAACAAACACACAAGACTCAGCTCAAACTCAGGTTCCTGAGGTTAACCACAGCATGAGTAACTACAACTCCTTCAGGATCCTTCAAGGAAGACAAAATCACTGAAAAAACTTGCAGCCAATACTAAAGGTGGGAAGAAAAATAAAAGGGTTGTGGGACAGGCTTGATGATGTTGGAGGTCTTTTCCAACCTTAATCATTCCATGACTCCATAGTGCAAGTGTTGTGCATACATGTGCAAATGTGCCTGCACAGCTGATTGAGGGAAGGAAGCTTTGTAAGAAGTGTTGGAGTTCTTGCAAGTCTGTGACAAGGCAGAGATGGACAGTTTGTGTCTGCAAGTCAACTGGTGGCTCTTGTGCCCACAGCATCTTCCTGAAAGCACAGCCTGACCCACAACTCCTCTATTCCAACATCTGCCAGGCTGTGGGACCTCAAAATCTTCACTTCTTTCCCCACCAGCAGGTCTGTCACTGGGAGCAGCAGCTGGACAAAGTGTGCTGACAAACAAGCGCTGGGCACAGACATCTGGGGGACATAGCTCCCCCGGTAGCAGGAACGGAGCAGAGACAGAACATCATCTTCCATCTTAACCCCCACTATGCCATCCCAAGTCTACAGAAACACTGGGTATGGCTGCCCACCCCTGAAAGTGTTCCAGGCCAGGTTGGACAGGGCTTAGAGCACCCTGGTCTAGTGGAAGGTGTCTCTGCCCCTGGCAGGGGTGGGACGAGATGAGTTTTAAGGTCCCTTCCAACCCAAACTATTCTGTGATTCTATGAAATGCACACAATTGACATCGATGCTGCTCTAAATGGTACAATAAGAGAATAATGAACAAACTGGTTACTGAAATTTAGTTTCACCAGCAACTATTGACATAAACACATTAATAATTTTTATTGTTCCTGAGTGATCATTACAGGACTGAATTAAAGGTATTTGGTCTCTTTAATTATGGATGTGAATCTTATTCTCACTGCTTATTCTGATGCATTTTGATCCTGGCATAAATTTTAGGGGGAAGAATGACGATGATAATGTCCAATTAAATTAAGAATGTTAAGAATGAAAAAATGAGCCATAAGTCTCAAGATTTTACTAGGACCAGGACACGCTGAAGCCCTGGCTGAGACAAAGGGCTGATGTGTTAAGTTTTTTAATAATTTACCTAAATGCAAACAATGCAGAATTTCATTCCTTAGCATGGCTCAGAAGACTTGGTGTGGAGATCTGGGTGACTGCTTTGGGGAAACGAGGAGCTGCCTGAGCTAAATGTCCCTGGGCTACAGCTGAAGAGAACTGGAGAACGATTGAGGCTGGCAGGGACCTCTGGAAATCCTCTAATAAATCCCCCTGCTTGAAGAAGGGCAGCTGGAGCACGTTACTTAGGTTCATCCTGTCACCAAAACTCACCAAAAACCAGTCAAATAAAATTCCCTAACACCAATGTAGCATTAAGAAGGGCATTATTCACTACAGGCCTGGTTGCATGAGGGATAACTCCACCTTGCATGCACGTGATCTTCTACAAGTGTGTTGCTTATATACAGTCACCATGTGCATATTTTGCTCATTACCATAAAGGCCTCCCCAAGTTCCCAGGTTCAGTCCTTGTTTTGGCTGTGACTGCATTCTTAAGACTTCCCCTTATCTTCCAACCATCCTTGCTGAAAAAGCAGATCCTGCATACCCTGTTTCCTGCTAAAACTACACAGGTACAGTAGAAATTGGATTAACCCTTTTGGTATCAATTCCAGCCGGGCTTCAGCATCTCCAAGGATGGAAACTTCACTGTCTTCTTCGGCAAACTGTTCAACCACTCTCAGTATAAAACCATGGTTGACTACAAAGTACTAATTTTCTCTGGAAACCCATTACACAGAGCTGTACTTGAAATGCTGAGCTACAGCACTAAAGACAGGTGACAGCAACACTGGAATAGCAGCACAGCTAAAAGCAGGCTGAGATTTTAGTCCAATTTTACTGAGCTCATTGGATCCCTCACAGCAGAAAAATAAAACAAACAAAAAAAAAAAGAAAAAAGAGTAAATTCTCAACAGGGAACCACTACTCTCAGAAATATATATCATCTCAAAGCCCATTGCTTCTCTGCAAAACAGTCAATACATCGCGTTTTCCAGAGCACCCTCCAACCATCATCTTCCTCCATGAGCACCCAGGGCATTTCCAACTCAAGCAATTCATATTCAAAGCAACCAAAGCAATTTTCTATGGCAAAGCACAGTGTCTTCCACAATCCTGAAAACAGACAGGATGCTGCAACTACTCAATATTCTCATCACTGAACTCGTGAAGCCTCGAGGGAAGGCAGAACCCTGCAGAGGTTGCAATGCAGGCAGGAATCCCACAGAACCTCCTAGTCAGAAATAATGTTTCCCTCTCTTACTGTAACACCTCCCTGCTGGAACCAACCATTCAGAGCTGTAACTAAGTTGCCAAATTCTATCCGTGTTTAGATACACACACCAAAGAATGGGGATCTGTTGAGACAGGCATGTATCAACACCCACCTGGAACCTGCTGCTGCTGTCCAGTCACTGTAACCCAGTGGACACCAGAGTGCAGGTACCTTTACCTACTGACTTCAATATAAATTTTACAAGATTTTACTTTAATCATATTTTAATGCAACAGTTTATTTACATAACACTGTAGAACACATAGTGCACTACGTATTCATTCACACATTCTGCAATGAAGGTATCACTGCCCAGCTGCGGGGGCACAGCTCCCCAGATGGACACAGGAACAGCAGCACAGCCTTAAATGCATTTATTCTTCCTAACCTACCTGAATCTCTGCGCCTGGTGATGCACTGGCCCTCCAAAACGTCTAGCTGGTGAATGACACAGCTGCGACAACAGTGCCACATTTTTGTTCTGGTTAGGGTTGGCTGCAAACTTCACTGTAATGGGCTCGGAGGAACCTGGGGGTTTGTGACCATTGAAATTTGTAATTGCCTCTTCTGCTTCTGACCTTTTGTCAAACCGGATAAATGCGACCCCTCTGGACAAACCTTGTAACCAAATCAAAAAAACAAACAAAGAAACAAACAAAAAAATTTGAAGTTCAGGATAAACTCAAAATAACTTTGAAAACAAAACCCAAAAACGTTCAGTATTTCTATGGTCACAGCTTTCAAGTCCTCTACATTTATATTTCTTCAGCAGCTGGAGGATAAAGTACAAAATTAAGAAACCAAAGACAAATTAGAATACTCATTTCAGCTGTAATGACCACAGTGACTAAACACTTAAAAAAATACATAGTAGAATTCCATGATATTCATCACCAAACTAACATTTCCATTCACAAAAACTTCTCAACATTTTAAATTAAGTTAAAAAAAGAATTAATTCCAGTTGGTTAAAAACACACCCAAACCCCTTAGTTTCGATTACTTTATCACTAAAGAGCATCTGCAAACACAGAATTGACACGTTTTGGCAAATGCTTTCATTTTTCCATGCTAGAAACACACTCAGGTTCAGAGATGAGGGAATAAATGTCTGACTATAAAAAAGGACTTCCACCTTTTGTAATGGAGAGATCACAACTTCACCTGCACCACACACGTTATTTCTAGCTGGCTTGGTAGCTGTACTGAACCAATATCACAGCGGTTAAACATTTGCGTATTTTTTCCTAATCCCAGCCCTTGGATGCTGTTATCCTTCTGACTGAGGTACAAGTTATACCTTGTGAGCTCTCCTCCCCTTGCTTCTCATCTATGACTTTACCTTAGACTGAAAATACAGTTTATCACAGTGAAGCTAAAAGGGCACATTTTGTTTAAATGCCATTCCAAAGCAGATATTATGGCAAGACTAAATGTAGGATTTCACTAGCTCTGTTTCAGAAAGGGGCATGTCAGATACTTCTATCTTTCCTTCACATCCACCCAGGACCATCTTCAAAGCCAGATACAGAAGTTAAGTTTTATGATAAATCACAGGGTTGTTGATAACAGTTGAGGATCATTTTCTCTGTTTCATAGAAGGAAATGCAACATGTCAAAACCTGGGCCTGCAGCAAGCAAGGTGTGTTTGCATTTTGATAAATAACAGCAGATGGGCTCACCAGAGTAGGGCTGACAACACTGGATGTTCAGGTAGCACTGAGATCAGCCTCCTGTGCCAGGGGGACGGGTATGTCCCACCCTGGGACGGCCCAGAGTAGCAGCATCACTCAGAACTCAGCAAGGCCTATCCTAGAGCTCAGCTTACTGTGACTCCTCCACTTGCATGCTGCTCATCCTAGTGCTTCTCAAAGCATTCATTTAAAATATAAATATTCTTGAAAGCACATTTTTAAACAGAATAATTCTCAAAAGCTGGAGTACCACCTCTGTGAGAAGGTACAGCTAAGTACAAATTAAAACGTGTCTTAAGTGGGAGTAGATCAAGATATGAAAGGCAGGCTTAAAGCCAAGACACAGCTACATTCCTGGTGGGATGACAAGCCCAGGCACTGCAGGCATTAACTGTGAGATGTAACAGAACACACTCTTCAGTCAATGCATTATTAAGGCTGTTGGAAAGCAGGCGCTGTGTTCTGAGCTGAATTACACAGCACCAGGCCTCAGCTCCACAAGTCTTTTTCTTGCTTCTCATTACAGCTGTGGCCTGGATAACCAGCTCTAGAGACAGGACCACGCAGGTATCAAGAGTTGGGCAAAACAAATCTTTTTCTCCAGGAAAGGCAGGATGGGATTTTCCTCGCTCAACCACGGAGTGTCTGCCGTGTCAGTCCCCACAGCTCCCCAAGCCACCTCAGGTTTCTCTGACACACAGTCAGGTTTGCAGCACCGGCTGACCGAACACCTGCAAGTGGTGCCTATACCAGGAGCTGGCTCTGATGGGCACACAGCCCTGCAGACCTCAGCCTGTACTCAGACTGAACCCACTAGAAGCTGCTGGTGGCCCATGCCGAACTACAGCAGATTCCTCAAAGCAGGAAAGCTGCTTCCGAACTGATGTGTATAAATGCACATCCCAGTTAAAAATGTTAAATGTGGAATTGCTAGAATTGGGTTGTCCTCTATCCTAATACAGCACGTGGTTAATCAATGAAAAAGTGTATTTGTAAAAGTTCTCTCCAGATTAATACATGACATATGGGCTACTGGTAAAACCACAGAACACCTGTGGTGTGACAGGATAAGCCAGACTCTGAAGTTCCACTGTCTGGTATAATGGGGTAAGAAGTTAAAACTCTGAAAACACATTGTAACACAGAGTCAGAATTACCATCATAAAGAAAACCGTAACTTTGGTTTCCCCTGAGCCAAGTTCCTAGGTAAGTAACTTCTCCCCTTCCTTTCTTTTTTTTTCTTTTTTAATACACAAAATACATTTAGAACTTCCAGGGCAGTGATAATTGTATGAAATTCATTCTTTTGCTTAGCAGTAACCACAGAGGCCTGTAAGACATCTCAAGTGGTTAAAAATATGAGAAAATTGAGTGAGTTCTAAGCTGGTGCAAAAGACAAAACACATTTTTGTTTTGTTACATCTGTAACTATGGCCTGGAATTGAACTGTGGATAAGAGCTGTATGTGTGTAAAGTCAAGGTAAGGTCAGCACTCCAGGTTACACACACGGCCCAGAAACACAGCACACTGCAGTGACAGTAAGTGTCAGAGCTAGAAAGTAGATTTGGCAAATCAGCAGCTGATAAAAATGACAATCCTATTTCAATATGATCCGAGGTTTGGGCTGTAAGCCGGCAAAGAGGCAGCACGAGTCATTCTGTGTTTAAACAAAATCACTGAACATGGATATCTTGTTAAAATTCTACCAGTGGTTGATACCAGATGTCATGATTAGCTTGTGGAAGTCTAATTTACTTAAGTTTAGAAACTGCCAGTCTCAGAAAAAGACCAAACACATGCTGTACACTCCAGTTTTCTGCAGCCAAGGCACCAGAACTCACCTGTGGTTTGATCCACAAGTACACGTGAGTTGATGATGCGCCCAAAACGGGAAAACATATCTTCTACATCTTTCTGTGTCATTGACCGGGGCAGGCCACTGATATATAAATTAGCATCCTTGATAACTTCAGAACTTGGGCGGGCATAGGAAACCTTTAAAAGAAAAAACAAAACCAAACATGTTCAGGGTATTAACAGGGAAGATCAATTTATTGTCATGAGCCAATTTAATTTACTACCCCCCACTACCAATACATGCATTTTTATTGGCGTTCAAAAGATTGGAACTGAGAGAGTAGGGGAAAATCAACCAAACAACAGGAGAAAGGGCATGTCCCTACATAACTCCATTCGTTTTGGGCTTACCCAAGAGATCACAACTACATAAGCATTGCTATAAGGAGACAGCAGCAGACCAATACCAAGCCTCTCAGCAAACACTTGTGCCATGTGAAGAGTCATGAGTTCTGACTTGGACCTGGACCTGTCACAGCTCACATCAGGAACTTGTCCTGCCAGGATATTTTCTAAAGCTTCATAAAAAGATTGCATGACCAGAGTGCAGTTTTCTGTCCTAACTTCTGCTACCAGAGAAAGCTGCACAGATCACCTAAGCGGGAGTGATTCCTACACATAGTGCACAGGCTGTTGTTTTGGATAAGGAAAGAACTGCATGTGTATTAATAAGATTTACAATAAACATTATGAAGCATCCAAAATGTGCATCAGTTCAAGAGCCTGGCAACAATTTGGAATGATCCCTCTACTGCCGTAAAAATGGTGGGAATATAAAGAAAGGGAATCTTCAAATACTAAGCTGTTTCAAAACACGTCACTACTCTTCTCCTAGATTCATGAGTGCTGCAGCTGGGACCACACAGACCTTACCACGAGAATGAAGTTTATTACAATGCTGTTTTCAGAGAAGACTGAAGAGCTCCTACCTTGATAGTTTTTGACTGAAGTCTGAGGCCATTCAGTGTGTTTATTGCTCTTTCAGCATCTTTTGCAGTTACGTAGTTCACAAAGCCATAGCCTAAGCTGTGCCCTAAAGGGAAGAACATTTTTTAAAATTAATCCTAACAAAAGAATGTTATCACAACTAAAATGAAAGGAAATGCAAACAAGAAGTGAACTCAACATACACAATCCATACAGCAAATATTTCAGTAAGCCAAGGAGGTTTCCCAAAGCTGGCACACATCATGAATAACTCAGAGGTCTTGTATTTCCACTCTGGACATCCCTCTACCTTAACAGACAGCGGGCATTGGACAGAGCACCCATCAGCAGCCAGAAATTTAAGACTAAAACACCAACTCTGACCAGTCTTGCAAATTTCATGGGCGTGGGGCAAAGGCAATCACTTAAGCAAGTTCACCAGTACAAACTTGTGGATAGAGAGCAGCAAGTGAGAAAATGTCAACAGATGAACTGTCAGGTAAGAAATGAAGAGCCTCGTGATTTCGTTGGCTATTCCAACCTCCACCCCTGGGGACAAGAGGGAAAAAGAAGATTCCAATTCTTCATTAATACAGCTAACAAGCAGCAAGTTTCCCAGACACAGCACCATAGTGAAGAGTGAAAAATTCTCTTTAAGGCAGACAATTCATGTACTATTGCTTTATCTAAGCAATATCTCTTAATTCTTACAGGAAGAATTCAATATTAATAATAAAAATCCTTAAAATATTTAATAAAAAAGATATTTATTTGGATACTTACTTGTTCTGCTTCTATCTCCAATCCCCACATTTGCTAGTATCAATTATAACATTACATACTAAGATCATTTTGGGTTGCAATTTCCCAACAATTAGAGGTTCTTATCAATGTAGGTCTAAAAATAACTAAATTAGTTTCAAGACTGTCTCAGAGGAATAAAACAACTGCAATTCAACCCAAGACACACCTCTTTCAGCCAACTTCTCCTTATCTCTGTCAGACCTGTGGGATTTTCTAAAGAAAATTTTAAACATGCATAAGAAAATGTGCTATTTTCCTCTAACAGTACACTACTTTTAAGTTATTAAGTTCCATTGTTAGGCTTGAGGACTCTAGAAGACAGAGCTAATTGCAATGGTAAAGGATTCTGTGGTGAAATAGCCCTTTTTTAATCACACTGCTTGGCTCTGCAATGGTCTTAGCTGATAATGAAGTCTCCTTATGCTTTCCAGACATTTCAGAACACCAAATACATACAGAGCTGTCAAATGATGATATCCTGGCACAAATGTCAGAGAAAATGAAGAAAAGGCCTGCAAGAGAACTGCGGATTAACTCCAGATACTGAAAAAAAGAATGCCCAGTCTGCTGAGGCATCGAGATTGCAAGTACAAAATCCACAAAGGAATGGAAGGAAACCCCAAATACCCTCAGTGTTTTCATGCCAACAGACTGACTGCAGAACTGCACCAGCTCCTGGCATGGCCTCTGCCTTTGGCTGTTTCCTTGTGAAACCTAATCCAGCAGTAACTCAGCAGAACCCACATACTGTCATAGCCTGTTTTCTAACACACCCTTTGTATAAATACTCACAGGTGATTTCTGCTGTCTGCTAAAACTCTTACAGAAACCAGATCCACTCTGCATTCAACTCTTGCACAGAAACAACATCCTGTTCCCTTAGAGGTCTGGTGTTAAACCAGCTCCAATCAACCTCTCATGACACCAGACACAGCACACAACTAATGGCAAACCACTCTGTGCCAGCCAAGTAGGATTTAACTCCATCCTTTGGAGACCTACAGATAACATCTGCAAAATTCTGATTAATGTTTCTTACATGTATGCACAGCATGGTTTTTGTGGTTTCTTTACAAGATTCATTTTGTTTTATTAGTCAACAACGGCCAGTCATTTAGATCAAATACGGTTGGTTCACATCCACTTACCTACTAAGATTATTTACCTCTGATTAAGAAAATGAAACATTGAACAATAAGAAAAACGTTTAGCACCTGGATCCTACCGTATTTCTCCAGAGTCTGACTAAGAAAACAAAAATAAGTTTAAGAGAGAAAAAAATACCAGGTGGACAGCTGGCAATGACTTTTCCCTCTTGCAAGGATGGGAAGGATCCAACACCCCTCACAGGTCCAGCCCTGCTCTGAAGACTCAGAGCAAAAGCTGCTTTATGGATATTTTCAGTCTGTCCCAAAAGTCACATAAACATGAATATTCCACCAAACTATCAAACAGAACCAGGTCCTACTAAAATTTAAGGAAATGGGCCCTTAAAGACCAGGGAAATATACTCCCAACAAGACTAATCCCTCCCTCCAAGTGTAACTCACAGTGAATTCTTGCAGTCAGGACTGTCACTTCCTGCATGGATGCTGCACTGGGAAGGACTGGGGGACTATTCTCCTGACAGGTGAAGAAGAACAGGATTGCATTCATATAAATTTATTACGCTATTTTCAGTACACTGAGTATCCTTCCCTAGTCCCTTGCAACAAGTTCCCAGAGAACTCAGCAGGCAATCATGGAATGGTTTGGGTTTGGAAGGACCTTAGAGACCATTTCATTCCACCCCCTGCCACAGGCAGGAACACCTTCCACTGTCCCAGGTTGCTCCAAGCCCCATCCAACCTGGTCTTGAGCACTTCCAGGGATCCAGGGGCAGCCACAGCTGCTCTGGGCACCCTGTGCCAGGGCCTCCCCACCCTCACAGGAAACAATTCCTTCCCAGTATCCCATCTAGCCCTGCCCTCTGGCAGTGGAAGCCATTCCCTGTGTCCTGTCCCTCCATCCCTTGTCCCCAGTCCCTCTCCAGCTCTCCTGGAGCCCCGTTAGGCCCTGCAAGGGGCTCTGAGCTCTCCCTGGAGCCTTCTCTTCTCCAGGTGAGCACCCCCAGCTCTCCCAGCCTGGCTCCAGAGCAGAGGTGCTCCACCCTTCAGATCATCTCCCTGGCCTTCCCTGGACTCATTCCAGCAGGTCCATGTCTTTCTTGTGTTGGGGTCCCCAGGGCTGGGGCAGCTCTGCAGATAGGGGTCTCACCAGAGTGGAGTAGAGGGGCAGAATCCCCCCCTCTCTGCTGTCCACACTGCTTTGTTTCCTTCCAAAGCATCACGCAGGTTATGTGTTTATGCACCATTTAAGATCAGTGACAAGGAATTTTAAGCTACTTATATACTGGATAAAACCAAACCTAAGTAACAGCACTCATGGACACCCAGGAGTAAAAGGCACCTCGTGACCTGCGTCCAGTCACTGGAATCAGAAACTGTGCCCTAATACACACAAGCCCACATAAAACAGTTCTGATTTTTGTCCCAGGCACTCTGGGTGAAAGCACGTCATACAGCCTTCAGCCAACGCTCTCCTTTTCCAAACACAGGTCTACATATTCTGCATCCACTTGTTCCTGTACAAGTCCTGTTCTGGACCTTACACTTCTCCTTCCAAGTGTCTGTCCCCAAAGTACCCTCACACAGTGACTGTATCCTCTTGACCTTCTTTACTGTTTTTAATCACAGCAATATTCTACACCTTTTTCACTTTCAGTTTTATACAGATTGCTCAGTGACTATTCCTTATCCAACAGTTTGAACATCCTGGGAATGGGGATGTAATGGGGTTTACTCAAACACAGATTTAAAAAAGAAGGCTCTGAAAGTGGTAGGATCACAAAGGCTAGACATTCTCATATTTCCTCTAGGCATTTGACAATAAGTTTGTACTGAACCCCAATATTACAGTCCTATTAATTTCTACCTGACAAATAGGTAAAAAACTATCAATTACCTGTATTTCTCTACAATAACCTAGAATGCAGACCATCCCTCTTAGTCTTTACTTAACACCTTTAAACTACATTAGTATAACATGACTTTATAGTCCTTAAGTGCTAGAAAAACCCAACCCATGCAAAATTGGCGGCATACATTAACTTATATTGCTCTAAAATACCCAATAGCATCAGCCTCAGCTATCTCCTCCCACTCAATGCCCAGTGTTCATCTCTGCATAGGCTGGGCCAACACACAACAGTCCCGGCAGCGCAGGAGGCATTTCCACCTCACGGATGCCTGTGCAGGAATTCTCTTTGCTTCATATTTTTACTCCAAAACAGTACAATCTACCTATCTGCTAGGGATGCCAGGAAATATATAAGGAACTGGCATTTACACAGCATTATAACTGCTGTCGAGTTTACCCGAGGCAAGGAGAGAAGTTTTTTTGCTTTCTTTTGATGTTTCCAGCCTGCTACAGAAACCTGCAGTGCAAACTAAATTGGCGCTGTAACAGTTTTCAAAACATTTTAGTGGATAGGAATTAAAAAATATTTTTTAAAGTTTCCATATACAAAAATACAAATTTATTCAGGAGACAAAGCTAAAAAAGAGCAACAAATAGGTCCTTATCTGGATGAATAATTAACAAAGGGACTATAAAACCTAGTTTTAAGCAAAATACTACACTCCTTCAGCAGAAAGAATCAAGTTTTGTTTCCATGCTAAAAGGCCCTTTCAGGAGAGAGGGCACTGGTTTCTTTCCCTGCATCACTTGGGTTTCTGTCCATGTCCCCGCTTCCTTTCCCAGCTCCCGAGACACATGGCTTCAGTCACCAGCTCCTTCCTTATTCCCACTCCACTGCTGACGACTCCGGCTTCACTGAGGATCTGATACACACCAGAGCACTTCACAGAGAGCAGCTAACTCACACCCTCCCCATCTGGTCCTTCGTAAGAAACCTCAAAATTAAACCTGGCTCTTGTTATGTCAGTACACCTCAGCATGATGGCAACTTCGTTTAGATCTTGTTTTCTGAACTGGGAATTGGTGTTTGGAGGACGTGGGCTGGGTTTGAGTTTTTTGTTTGGCTTTACAAACTGTGCTGTGAGTGATAACCAGAGAGCCTAAATACACGTGAATGCATTGAGAAGCACCACGTACAATACCAGGCATCAGCAGAATTCAAAGTAGTGGCTATAGTTTCTGAGGATAAGAACAGATTAAAGTGCTCAGACGTGCCCTATGTGAGCTTCTTTAGCATAGTTACACTGTTTTACAGTCAGGGCTACACAATCTCATTAGCCTGAAGAAAAACGCAACGATCCTGCATCAAAATTCCCAAAAAGTGTTATGACAATGGAGAAGTGCAGCAAGGTAGGACTGGCAGGACAGGTGATTAAGAGACTGTATCCTAACTCCCAAGTGAGTCAGCACACATACAGCACCCTCTGTTTCCTAAGAGCCAGGAAAGCACGCAGATGTGTGAGCAGAGCAGCATGGCTGAGCAGGGAACCCATGGCAGAGCTCCAAGGGAAACAGAGAGCACAAGAGAGGGAAAAAGTGACAGCTATAAAAGGAGGAATTCAGAAACACTGTCCACTCTGTCTGAAGAATGGCAGAGCTCAACCACAGTTCAGACTTCAGAAAAGAATGCAAAGAAACAAAAGAATAATAGCAAAGGTAACAGGAAAATGTTCTATTGCTGTCCCAGCAGCACAAGGCTGGAAGTGTGGGAGCAGATTTAACATGTGATCTGAGCACAGGGGGCACAGGATGCTTTCTGTGCCTCACTTCATCAGCAGAGTCTAACAGGCCTCTGCACTTCAGAAAGAGCTCCCAGAGAAGGGCCAGTGGATGAAGACTGAGCCAGAGACTGACTGGTTAAGTGAACTGGTCCCAGTCAAACCCATGGGGGGAGAAATGGGCTCTTTGTAAGGGTGCTGAGGCACCAGGCTCATGTCCCTGACAAAACTGTTTCATCTTTGATCAGAAAATTGGAAGAAGGAAGGTAAGCACTGCATCCATCTTCAAAAAGAGACAAAAACACACACACACACACACACTCTACCTGTATGCCTGAAATGAGTGGAGTTTGCAGGGATCTCTCCTCAGACCTGCAGTTTACCTCATGATAGGTGATGGGAGTGTGCTCTCACCAAGACTGGAGATGATACCAGGTTGGGAGGAACCTGTCACAGACTGAAGGGTCAGGCTGCCACAGGGGACAGGCCAACAGGCAACTCACCGAATGCAGCAATGACAGAGCCAGAGCCTTGATTGTAGGGAGGAAGACACCCTGGCAACAACAGATTGGACACTTACTGGCTGAAGACTCTTCTATGGAAAATGAGCTGGGAATCAGGGTATGGAGCATGAGCCAGAAGTGCCCGAAGGGAGAAGGGCAACAGCATCCTGTAGAGCCAGAAGACAGAAGGAAGGAGATCACCCCTTCTTCCTCAACACTCATTAGACCACATCTTGTATATTGCATGCAATTTTTAACATCCCCCAACACAGCAAAGACATTGATAAACTGGACTAAGCACAGGAAAGGACCACCAAGATGCTCAAGGGACTGGAGCATGTGGAAGTTTCCCCATAGGACATAGTCCTGACAGACCTGGTCTGACCTCACAGCTGAGTCTGCTCTGAGCAGGAAGTGTCCCTTGGAACTGCCCCATCCTGTGACCCCCAAGGACAGAACAAGAAACACAACACTATGCCAAACCTCAGGTTCTTTCAGTTCCACAGCACAAGGTCTTTTTCTATGGACAGCCTGGATGCACCCTTCATCTAAGGAGGGAGGGAACAGAAATAAATACTAATGAAAGGTTCAGCAAAAGGAAAGAATCCCACTTTTCTTCTGCCTCTTGGTATTGTCTCCCATACATGGAATTATTTCTCAATTTTGAGCTGTTTCTAGTGTAGTCCTTAAACCAAAGCCTGGAACTACAAAAACTGGTACTCAGCTTGGAACAAAGACTCTGTCAATGTTCAGTGGACTAGTTACTCTACCACATAATTTGGAAGCATCCCTCTCCCCAATCTATTTTTGTGTGAAATAGGTTCCATAGGTTTCCGCAGGATTTCTTCTGTCATTTTTTGTCTGCTGGTCTAGAGAGATCCCCCTGGCTTTAGGACACAACTCTCTTTCTATTCCTGATCAAACCATGAAGAGTCTCATTTAAAGAAGTTGAAGGGCAAAAGCACATTTAGTTGGTTTGGAAAGCCTGACCTTCAAACAACTCAGCAAAACATAACAAATAAAGCCGCCTTTCCTTCTTATGCAAAATCAGTGGTATTTGCCTTGAAACAAAGATGAGTACAAGCAACTCGACACTTCCTTGGGGAAAAGTCAAAAGTTACAAAGCTAACTCGACACAAGTCTGTTGTCAACGCCAGTTCAGAGAGTTCACAGGGATCTCACCATCTCCACAATATTGCAAAAATTCAACCACAATAGCTTTAAATCTTGAAAACAAAAGGGTGGGGTTTTTTGGTAATTAATTTCATTTCACAAAGCCTCTCTGCATAATTATCATTTCTATATGTTCTCTTTCGATTTTTTTCTCTCAGTTCCAGAACATTTCTCTATTGAGATTTAATTTCAGTTGCTCCAGGGCTTCTTTTCCAGATGAACTGCCAGCATCCAAAGTTTCTGTGAAGTGAAAAGGATGTGTAAAGTGAACACAGAAAACACCATACCCAAAATTGTGCAGAAATATCACAGGCTGTTTTTTGGAGGGAGTCTGGGAGGAAAATGCCTGCCCACTTACTGCAAGATCTCATTTCTTTAAACAGGATAGAATTTGTTCACCTGTTGTTGCAACAAAAATCTGACTGTTCAAGATGCTGAGGGCTCAAAAATTCACTGCTTCCATCCCTTGAGGAAGAAACTTCAGCTTTCAAACAATGACACTTCTTTAGCTGCAAACATTATAGTACAAAACCTCAGCAAGTGCTCAGTCATCCGATCACAGGCTGAGCTGAACTCAGCTTTTACTCTGCAGAAATGCAGCTGCTCCATTGGAAGAGAATGAAGGTATTGTAAGATGTAGAACAATAACTCCCACTAAAAACATGCTGAGAAATATTAGAACACAATCAAAGATGTTGCTACATGGCTCATTTGTATGGCTTGATGAGGGGAAAAAATGGCAAAGAAAGCAGAGCCATGGAATGGTCTGTACAGCTCTCTTGGCCTTTTTCACTTTTGTGCCGTAGGGAGGGATATATTTAACCCTCTCAATGTATCCAGACAGAGTAGAAGGATACCCAGGACCCCAAAACAGCAGGCAGTCACTGCCTGTTGTGCCAGCCCCTTCCTCAAGGCTTTCAGAGAAAACTCTCAGGGTCCCTCTGAGTGGCAACACCACCAGCCACTGCTCCTACTCTGGCATCACTGCACACACACTGAGGGTGCAATCCAAACCATCAGCCAGCCCAGCAGCCAACATTTCTAACAGATTTGGCCCTGATGTCAAACCTTTGTGTACTTCACTAGTGACTCCCCTCCAGCTGCACCTTGTGCTGATGATCCCCAAACTCGAGGACTGGTTTTCAGTTCACCCACGGGCCGTTCACCTGGTGGCACAGGTGCCCTCACTTGTAGCACTAAGAAAACACCTGCCGAGCCTGAGAGGCCCCAGGCACTTCCTGCACAGCTCCAGCATCCTTTTCAGCCAAGGCAGCTTTTCTTTGGCCAAGATCTCTGCTGTTCCAGGAATAGCTGCTGCCACGACCGCTGGAGATCACAGCACATCACCACTAGCCCTGAGTGCATATGGGCTGAACACAGCAGAGTGCCTGGTCCCTGCCCTGCTCTGCTTGCTCACAATGCACTGGGAGCTGTGCTACAGGCCGGACTGCTACACAGGCCTGGCCTAAGCAACAGCTAAACAAGTGCTTTACTCTCCCCAAGCAGGGGTCAGCCAGAACAAAAACTCCAACCTCCTTTTGATCAAGTACACTTGACAAAGCTTGGAACAGCCTTCTCCAAGTCCAGGTGTCCTGCAGGTATCCTGTCCTAACAGTAGCCGGCATTCTGGGTCATCAGAGGGGTACCAGAAATCCAGTGGCAATCCCAGACATGCTCCAAATATTGAGAAGCAGAACCCGAGAACTGCTGCTGCAGCTGTTGCTTCTGCTGGCTGTGCTCTGATCCCTCCCTAAGAACCCAGGCAACCTTTAGAGCTAGAAAGATGGGGAAGTGTCTGAGGAGCAGCTCAGGGCACTTGGCTTGTTCAGCTGGAGCAGAGGACACTGAGGGGAGACTCCTCGGGGGCTGCAGCTCCTCCCGAGGGGAGGCGGAGGGACAGGGGCTGAGCTCTGCTCGGGGACAGGGACAGGAGCCCAGGAAGGGCTGGAGCTGTGTCAGGGCTGGGATGGATGTCAGGGAAAGGTTCTTCCCCCCGAGGGTGCTGGGCACTGCCCAGGCTCCCCAGGGAATGGTCCCGGCCCCGAGGCTGCCAGAGCTCCAGGAGCATTTGGACAGCGCTGCCAGGGGTGCACAGGGTGGGGTTGTTGGGGTGTCTGTGCAGGGACAGGGGTTGGGAGGCATGATCCTTGTGGGTCCCTTCCAGCGCAGGATATTCCACGATTCTCTGATTTAGGTTAATTATATTCCTATATCCTTGCTAGAACTCAGTTACTACCTCCAAGGCAGTTTATGTTTATGACAAAGGGAATTAAGTGGAGCTGGCAAAGTTGGTGCTTTCATTTTCAGTATTTGGGCAATTTGTCTGCAAACCATTTTCACTTCTTATTAACCATTGCCACAAGGCATTCTTGAATGCAGATTTAAAGAAATCACATACCACTAAATGTGATTAAATGCCTAGAAGAAAAAACAACAGAGGTAATGATGCATTCCAATGCCACAGTTAACAGCAAAACTGCAGAAATTATTTCACGGGTATTTTGCATGCAAAAGGAAACAATTTCAGCCAAAGAGAATACTTAAGTATTTTTCACAAACAAGAACACTTCAGAACTCTCTTTCTAGACTGAGTTCACTGCACTGGCAAAATGAGTAGCTGCTCTGTCATGTGAACTTGAGCTACTCATCACCCTGCAGCACCTGACAGCTGGGCAGTAAAATCCTCCTCCCCTTTCTGCTTGAAAAGCTCACATGGACAAGGACATTCACTTCTTTTTTAGCTGCATAATTTCTAAGAGTGAGTCTTCAAGAGAAGACAACACGAAAAGAAAAAGGCAGGGAAAGGATAAAGCTTTATATCCATTCCTGAGGAATCACAACTACCTGAAAGTCACTTATTTTCATCCTGTAAGCAACATGCCCCAGGCACACCTGCACAGAGTGAGCCATCACGACAGCAATTTTTGAGATGGACCCCAGATTTTTGCACAAAACCCTAACAAGTCACCCCAAAATGTCCTTTCTGCTCCACACTTTCCAGCAGCAGTGGAGATATCCCTTTGCCCCAACAGCTGCTGATTACAGAGTTTGACCTCAGCAAGCTCCATCAGAACTCACACTGACACAAGCACATGCAGAGGGTGCAGAGGAAGCCCACGTCTCCCTCCCAGCCTCTGCACAGAGGGGGCCATGTTTGGGGAGCTGACAGGTACAGGCAGAACCTTTGGAACAGTGTGAAGGATCATATCCTACGCTTCCTAGAGTAGAAAGTCATGAGTATCAGAGGAAAAATACTCCCTGCTCAGGCAGTACAGAAGATGTGAGGGAAGGAACAGGAACCCTCAGGAAGTTGTATGCCTCCTTTACAAAATCAATCACTGTCAGAAGGAACCCGCACAGAGTGAGGTGTGCACAGCAACCTGTCACTAGGGACTCAGAGCAGGGATATGGTATCAGGAGCAATAAATAGACCCCATAGAAGTCTGAAACCATAAACACATGGGGAAAAAGGTTCACAGACTCCTAGAATAGAATCCTAGAATATTCTGAGTTGGACTGATGATCCTTGTGAGGCCCTTCCAGCCCCTGTCTCTGCACAGACACCCCAACAACCCCCCCCGTGCATCCCTGGCAGCGCTGTCCAAACGCTCCTGGAGCTCTGGCAGCCTCGGGGCTGGGACCATTCCCTGGGGAGCCTGGGCAGTGCCCAGCACCCTCGGGGGGAAGAAGCTCTTCCTAATATCCAGCTTAAACTCCCCCAACACAGCTTTGTGGTAGTTTTGCTGAATTCTTTTCCCTTGCACTCTGAGGACAGTTACATAGAGTATCACGAGTGGGAGCACCCCACAGCTCACACAATTATTCCAATAAGCAGGAGTATTATTTTTAATATTACCATGTGCTGCCATTGCATGCGAGTTTGGCGGCTTTTTATTTTTTAGTAATTCCACAAAAAGCAGTTTAACTCAACCTTTTCAGGGCTTTAGGACAGTCAGGTTTCAAAGTACCAATACTTCAGCAGAGTACGAGGAAGACAGAGAAACTAAAACACTCATGACAGACTAACTTACAGCTTCAGTATCTGGTCCAGAAGGACTAACAGCCTGCATACAGCTGCATGGACAGCAGGCTAAAGACGACCAGAGCTCTTGGAAAATTTAGAGCTATTGAGCAGAAGCATCTGTGCTGTGCACAGTCAGACATCCTGACACAATGAGCCATCAGCATCTGTGCTGCAAGAAACTGAGCAAGCCCAGAGAGGCCCAGAGGCCTGGATTGCTGCATTAACAGGTACTGAAGGAGAAATGCTTTTAAAAACCTCACCTGTTAGAGGAGTCCAGCCCAGCACACTGGCTGGAAACTCAGACCCCAGAACCTGGACGTTGCAGCAAAGTCAAACATCCCCCATGCAAAATACAGCACAAGAAATATTTCTTCTTTTGGATCATCTCCAGCATAAGGCAGTTGCTCCAAGGAAGAGGACATTTAACATCACACACATCCCTGAAGAGGGAATCGGTGCAGAGCACAAGTCTGGCCCCGCTGTCAGTGCTGCAGGGCCACTGCCTGATTGGTGCAGGCCAACTGGACCAACCCCAGACTTCTCCTTGCTCTCAGCCTCATGAGTCAGAGCCACAGGAAGAGAGGATTTCATTGATGGAATCAGGTCAATGGTTACTCACAGACCTCAGCAATCACCATGACAGGCCAGGAGATGCATCAGTGAAAAGTTACATTGCAGGCTGGACACTGTGCCATACTATATTGGGAAGTGGGAATCAGTCTTCTAACATTTCCCTAGGGTTCAAAGCCCCAAGGCATGGCTGATGTTTGATTAAGATCTGACAGAAAGAACTGTCCAGTAAGTTCTGTAATTCTCTTATGAAAATCCTGGATGTCCAAAACATACTTGCCATAAACACAAGTACAGTGAGCAGCACAGCAACAATCCAGTATTTGCCTGCTGACCCCCAGTACTGATTCACTCATCACAACTCAAGCAAAGCCGTGTCTGAAAGTGCTGAGGAATGCATCACACCAACTGGGGAATGCAGAGCCCAGCACTATATTCCTCCAGTATGATCAGGAGGGGTCCTGCACCCTTCATAATGCTCATCTATTGTGCACAAGCTTCTCTGTACAGTTACTGAAAAAGAAAAAAAAACAGAAAAAGAAGTTGTCACATCTCAAACGACAAACCAGACACACAGTAACACCTTTATGAATGGCGATAGCCCATGTGCACACAAAGTCAAAAGCTCCTGGTAAGGAATGTGAACCCACACTATGGTTTGTTGCTACTTTCACCTTTCCTGTATGGTTCATCAGGAGTGAGACAAAGGATAAGCAGTCTGGGGGCTTCAAAGAGTTTCTCTACATTTTATAACAACAATCTGACACATGGAACATAGATTGTTCAATACCATGCTGCACTTGAAGCAAAACCCAACAACATATGTAATGATCATAATGAAATACTTTACTCAAACAAACCCAAACTTCAGGTTTCAAATCAATTATTGAATCCCAGTAATCAGTCTCCAGAGTGCTTATGCTAGTTGAGTAAGTCATGAAAAACAGAGTATTTTCTGTCCCACATTTCATTAACAGACAATAAAATGAGAAGAAATGTATGTATCAGTCAGTGTTTTCCAAAAAGCAAGCCTCATCAACTATACATTGATTTTAACTCTGAGAATACAAACAATGAAGGGAACTTCAAAGACAAACCGCTCTGTATATTAGAACTTCATGGCAGTACCAAAAGCTATGACTTCATCGAAAAGAACTAAACTGATCCAAAAAGTCTAATTCCAACCAAAGCAAAGGTTCCCTCCCTCCTGTCTAGGCCACTCAACCCACTATATCGCACAGGCCAATATTATGACTTATCTGACCAGAAATCAAGGTCAGGGAGCTGAGCAGGTTTTTCTGCAGCTCCAGTTTCCTGCTGTCTGCCACGGGGTCAGAGAAATGCAAGTGGAGGCACAAGAAAAGCAGAACTCTGCCACAGGATTGTTCAGGGATTGCCACAAATCTATCCGTTTAACAGAGAGTTTGAGAATAGAGACATATAATGTGAGCATCAAGGGACAGAAACAAAAGCAAGAGGAAGAAAAAATGCTTAGAAGGAGCCAATTCTTTGGCACTGATATTTCAGAACTATCAGTAAGCACGGAGATGACTGGTAACTGCTCCTAACAGTGTTGCAAGTAAATGAAAAATTAGGTAGCAACAAAATTCAGTGGCCTGACCACAGCAGTCACACAGAATCCAGCACCTGCAATACTTTACAGAAAAGCCAGTGTTCTGTTCACAGGCACTCAAGCACTCTCTGCAACACTAACGGCAATTTTACTTTTGATTCTTGAAGTTAAGAACAACGTCGAGCACACAAGTGCATGTTTTGCACTTTAAACTACCCAGCAGTGTCAAGTTCCAAGTTAAAGTTAACCAGACTTTACCAGAGAGCTTGATGCTACAGGAAACAGTGTGAAGCAGACTCTCAACTTCAGACACTGATGAGTCTCTTCCTTCCCACTGAAAATATCCTTCCCTCCCATGCAGGTGATTCTGTGCTTATTTTACAGTCTAAGGTGTGGGTCAGCTATGACTCGCTGTCACTGAGCAAGGGGTCTTATTCCTTGCAAAACCAGCCTTCAGAGTAAGCCTTTACTTCTCAGTGCCTCAAAGCATACGACGTCTGGGCCGAACGCTCACCTACCAAAATATTCAAAGAAATTGGTATTTATGTAACTATTTTATCATGACTGAACATATACATTTCTTAAGTACAGATTTAGACAGACAGACATTACACGATACTTCATCTGTAAGATACCAGGAAAGCCAGAGACATGGAAATCAGAGAGGCTACTCAGAAGGGAAATTCTGAAGTTTTTAATTACTCAGTTCTCATGGGTATTCTCAAGCAAATAAAGCACTAAAGATGACGCACAAAGAGCTCTCATGCATTCCATCAGCTCCCATGCAGCTTTTACAGACTGGGGAGCAGTCTCAAGCCGGTTCCCTTACGGATTAGATAACGATCAGTATTGCTGGATTCTGAAATACAACACTGAGCATGTGCAGCAGAGAATTCCACAAGCACTGAGCTGCAAGCTGGGAACAAACACCCGTGCACAGCTAATTAAGAGCACAAGTACTTTTTTTTCCCCCTTCAGAAACAACCAAGCACTCTCACTAAGTCCAAGATTCTGCAAATTCTGAACAAGAATAACCAAAACCTGCAAGTGAAATATTTTCACAGTGCAAGGATTAAAAACTCTTCAGAGAGCAGCTAAAAATTCCTGCAACTAAACAGATATGGCTCATGGAAGCAGTTGCTCTGTCAGCATTTGTTTTGCTTCAAGGAAACATTAAGTTTCACAAATCAGAACAATTCATTCCTCTCATATTTTAAAGCTACTACTATCAATCCTATTAAGGAATTTACAAGTTAAATTCCACAACAGTGATAAGACCTACAGCCACTTCAGAATCTCGGCACACCTTTATTTTACTGATCAAAATGAGAACAAAAGGTTTGTTTGTATATTCAGGGCTCTGGTAGAGTCAAAACACTCAGACTGTAGGAAGAATAAATCAACTGGGAATTAAACCCAAAGTACTTTTAGACTTTTCTATTGATGTTCAGATCTGGGAACTTTACTTCTTGGAATTCTCAGCCAAAAACACAATAGTCATTAACCTAGCCTTGAGCATTCTATCCTCCCAATACCCAATCCTGGCATCACTAGAGTTCCAGGCAAACCTGTCAGTAGTTTGATTATATACACACACAAATATTTCATATTTGTACATTAAGTTGTATTCAATCAAGTATTTGCTTGAGCAGTCTAGCACAAGGTGACAATTTCTGAAATACTAAATCATACCTGCAACTTTGTCCCGAATAAGTTTTGCAGATTCCACTTCGCCAATGCTGCTGAACAGACTCCGCAATTCATCCTGTGTCATGTTCTGAGGGAGGTAGTTCACAATTAAATTTGTCCTACCAATATCATCCCTGCAATCTTCAGCCATGTGATCTTCATAACCATTAGACATTTTACAATATATCTGCAAAGAGAAAAAATCCTCAGTGAGGTTTAGATCTCCACATTTCCATAAACCAAACTTCCTCCACCTGAAATAAATTTGAATGTTTATTTAAAAAAACTGAGAACAAGCCACTGCTCCAGCAATGTATTTTCTTCAACTCACAAAACAAAACGCTATTTGTTGAAAATGCCGGAACAATTCATTCTTTCAAAAGCACAAACACAACATTTTACAGAAGTATGTACCATTAAACAGCTCCTCAGGATTTTTAATTTTTACATCAATAAAAGGCAACAAGAAAGATTTTACAGACATTCCTATAAACACCTAAGTATTCTCAACAGCCAAGGTAAAAATCCCCCATGTCCAGGTACTTGACCAGCCAGAACCAAATTGCCACTTCAACGTGAATTCCAACCATATGCCCAGAACTCTTTCAGACAGAGAGAGGAGAAGCAGCCAGATCTGACCCAGTTCACTGTTTCACCTGGGGACTATTAATTTTCTGAATGTTTTCCACTGTAAACGTTGCCCATCCTGCACCTCAAGGCCTGTTACTGTTCAATGCTGCCTTTGGTGCTGCTTAACTGTGTGTATGAAACCAGTGAGTCTGTGCTGCAAACTGACTTGGGGGCAAATTGAGTATTTGATAGAGGTTCTATTTTTGCAGCTTTTTAAAGAAAGCCTTGAGAAAACATATAGAATTCCCATCACAGATACTCTCTGCCTCAGTCCACCATCAGGAACTGAATCCTGATGTTTTAATTGACCTACAACTAAAACTCACACCAGATTCAAGCTGCTCACGGCTTGCCAGAATCAAAGTTTTTAAAGCACTTCAACTAATTTGAAACAGTCAAAATTAGAATCTCTAAACCCTGTTCCTGCAACACAATCTACAGATCTGGATCTGCTAAAGGATAAGCCTTTCTGGGGACTACACCACTACTGACAGCCAGAAGCTGAATAACGGAAGAAGTCAGAAACAGCAACCAGAAATCCTCAGTCTAGAAAAGGAACGCTCCCTGCACAAAGGGACTTCCAGGCCCTTCACCAGCAGCTGCTGCCAATTTATGTCTGACAGTGAAGGTCAAATTTTTAAATCAATACCTAAGCACATCACTATAGAATAAACCATGAAAACACTTATGCTGAACTGAATCTTTTATCTTTTCAATATGTGTTGAAGCATTAAGTGCTGGCAGGTCTTGCTCCCCTTCACCCACAGATCAGGTTCCACTCCCATTTCTGTGTTTCAAGTGTCAACATGGGCCCATCCCAGCACCCTCTGCCCATGGGATAACCAATCTGTACTGTGAAAGCAATGGAAAACTACACAGGACGGAAGCCCTTTTTGTGGTGTCAGCAGTTTTAATCTGCTTTCCTTGCAGCAAGATAAGCACCAGTTAAAGCCACAGGATAGAAGAGCAGGGGGAGACACTGCAAAGCTGGAAGCCGGGCAAGATACTCCACTCAGTAGACAATTTTTAAGCTGCCAGGTCATCTCAGCTGTACTGCAAATTCTGTAATTAAATACACGTTCCCTCCTGGCTCTGTCAGAACTGGCTGAGCACAACCTCAGAGAAGTTTCCTATTCTGGTAAACAACACTCAAACAGCTGAACTGTCTCTGGTCACCATATCTAAGTTATAAAACCATGTAACACACATTTTCAAAATTATTTCAATAGAAGGCAACTTTGCCTGCCTTTGCCCACTACATAGTACAAGCCCTACAAGCAGAACACACCAATATTTGATGAGTCTGCAAGCTGTATGGCACAACTAGAATATTTAGTAAGCAAAGGAAGAGACGTTGAAATTTTTCCACCTTTACAAGGCAAAAGTTCAAATTTCCCTCAGTTTAACCAAACTTGCCCTTTATTGTCATTTATGTATGATAAAAATCCTTCCTGTTGCTGAGATTAAGAAATTGCTATATATTGTAATGATTTTAAGAGCAGACACTTAAGACATTGGGGTTTTTTCAATTCTCCAAGGTGTATCCGCTGCCTGAAAAAGAGGCACCACAGTCAGATACCAAGCAGAGAAACCTTCCCAGCACACTGTGATGGCAAGTTAGCACACTTATATTTGGCATAGAGCAGAACTGATAAGAGTTTGGCAAGTGGCTACTGACTTTCCATCATTGTCCCACACCCTCTAACCTGTCTGCAATACTCACCAGTCTACACCTCCCAGGATACTCAAGCAGTGCCTGGGGCAGTGCTGATTCAGAGCCATTAGAAGGTGCAAAGGAAGCTTCCACCTGCTTTTCTTCAGGCTTTTAGAAAAAAAAGCATAGGAAGCCCTTGCATACAGGCCTGGCAAACGTTTCCATGGGATACCAGAAACAAAGCATGCAGGAGCAATAAAGGTACAGTGAAGAGCTAAAGGAGCAGAGCGCTGAGAGAGAAGATGCTTCTTTCTTCCTAATCTCTCG
Source organism: Orthonyx spaldingii (assembly GCA_013397795.1). Classification (NCBI taxonomy): domain Eukaryota; kingdom Metazoa; phylum Chordata; class Aves; order Passeriformes; family Orthonychidae; genus Orthonyx; species Orthonyx spaldingii. Next base: position 409,634 of record VZTJ01003339.1, read on the forward strand.
CTGAGCACTTACATCATCTGCTGCAGGACTAACACTGTCCAGTCAGCCTGGAAGTTAGTGGGAAACCACTTCCTTCGCTGGTGGGGTGTTAAGAAAACTCCCCCATCCGACCAGTCTGATGTCATCTGGGGGTCCCACTGGCATGACCCCGGACTGGCACTGCTGGGATTGAAGCCCTTTCACAGTGGTGGCTTCAGTGACCACACAGGCCCCGTGTGACTCCCCGCACACCACACACTCCCCCAGTCAGAGCAGCTCCCCTCACCGGCTCAGCCCCAGGTTTCCCATAGCACAGTCCCAGAGCCCAGTTCCTTTGTGGTGCAGTGACACAGAACAGCTCGAGCTGGGGCCCCTGGGGAGGGACCCCGGACAAAGTCCCCTGGGCTGTGCCCCCTCCCAGTCTGTGCCCATCCTGATGCTCATATTTAGTCCAGGGTCTTCTCAATGTGTCAGGGGAGGTTTAGGTTGAATATCAGGAAAATGTTCTGGAACAGGTTCTCCAGGGAAGTGGTCATGGCCCCTGTCAGAGCTGAAGAACCCCCTCCCAACACAACCTGCAGCTCACACTGCCACTGCCCACCCGCACTAGGTGTATTCCTCAACAGGTGAAGAGTGCTCAAGCCAGCAAAGTTAAAAAGAGCCCCTGAAAAATTTGAACTCTGCATATTGAAAAGATACCCAAAAAGAAAAGGGGCTATAAGATAGTCAGGATGGATGAAACAACAAATGCTACACTGGAAAACAAGTTTTTATTCTGCTCTCACTGAAACATGCTGAGGGAACATCCTGATCTTTCTTTACAAAGAGATAACAATCCATTTCTATCAGTAAATACTCCAGATTTGAAAACCAGGCCTGGACACTAATTTGCATCTAGAACTGCATTAACTGACATCTGTCAATCCACAATGACGTAAATCAAAAGACTGAATGCATTTATATTCCCAGTGGACAGGTCAATGATGGCAGGAAGGCCCAATAGCTCCATCTGGGAAGTCTGACTGAAAAGAGACTGGTAGTTTGCAGCCTTTCCAAAACAGGCCTTCAATTCTATGTCCCAAAAACCTGAAAACTTTAAGACTAGGTTCCACTGCACTGCAGTTCCTAAAATGACAAATCTTTTAAAAATAGCCAAATGCTGCAGAAGCTTGTTTGAAAAGGTAGCAGCCACCTTCTTCCTTGGGTAAGATGCCCTAAAACTTACAATGCCAAGGGTGCACAGAGTAACAATGGCAACCATATGTGATGTGTCCAAATCTTCCATTAATTCTGCAGGTGCTCGAATCCACATAGCCCAACACTTCACCACCTGTGCCAAAGACTACTCAGGCACCCTCAGCCAGGCCAGCACTCCCAGGACTGGACTGAAAAGCTCTCCAGGGCATTATTTTCAGAAATGTTGCACTGACCATGACAATCACCTTCTCACAAAAGTGCACCAGACCCCAGAGGTTTAATGGTTCTGGCAACAGACCAATAAAAGTTTTTTCCCAATGACACTCTGTATCTCCATCCAGAATTCTAGGAATCAGTGCTATTAATTATTTCACTGCAAGATGTTTGCTAAGAAGGAAGACCTGTATGGATCTGAGACCATGTGAAACGAGAACACTGGCAAGAAGAACTGTCTGTCTTCAACATCAGGCAAGAGGCTTTGTCTGCCTTCACCTTGTTCACAGAACTAAAACTATTGGGGTCACAAACTTGAATGTAGACACCTAAACATATGCTTACAGAATCCCAGAATGGTTGGGTTGGAAGGAACCTTAGAGAGCATTTCATTCAACTCCCTGCCACAGGCAGGGACACCCCCCACTAGACCAGGTTGCTCCACACCCTGTCCAACCTGGCCTTGGACACTTCTAGGGATCCAGGGCCTCCCCACCCTCACAGGGAACAATTCCTTCCCAATCTCCCATCCATCCCTGCCCTCTGGCAGTGGAAGCCATTCCCTGTGTCCTGTCCCTCCATCCCTTGTCCCCAGTCCCTCTCCAGCTCTCCTGGAGCCCCTTTAGGCCCTGCAAGGGACTCTGAGCTCTCTCTGGAGCCTTCTCCTCTCCAGGTGAACACCCCCAGCTCTCCCAGACTGGCTCCAGAGAAGAGGGGCTCCAGCTCTCAGAGCATTTCCATGTCCTCCTCTGGACTCACTCCAACAGGTCCATGTCTTTCTTGTGTTGGGGTCCCCAGAGATGGAGGCAGCTCTTCAGGTGGGATGGATGATGGATCAGCTAGTGCAGAACTTAAGATAAAAAATTCTTCCTGGTTCAACGAGCTCCGTGGCACAGAACTCATGGCACCTTCACTGGAGTACTGGGAATGGGCCACAGTGAGCACAGCATGGTCCTTAAACCACAGCAGACCTGAGGCTGCTGACCCAGCTACTCATCCAAAACCTCCATCTTTCTTTGCAATGAAGTGCTAGTCAGCATCACCCAGGACACTCTGTAAAGGAAGGGCTTCAGTGGACGGTGCCTGACAGAGCCCCTGAACTGGTGAAATCTCCTTGTTGGTGTTGTCAGTGGTAAATGAACAGGAACCCTGAAACCAGTGATGCTGCAGAGTTCTGCCCATGAGCTGTTTCATCAGTTGCACTTCAGTCTCACAGGTTTATTCTTGATCTCTGCCTGTGTATTTAAGAATCTTGAAGGGGTGCTTCCAGTAGAAATTCAAGGCTATTAGAGCCCTTCTCCTGTTTCTCCAGCACATGGATATTTGTTGACATGCCTCCCCCCCAGAGTCATGACTGACTAGGAGGCAAAAATTTTGTCTTAAAACACTGCTCTGACTCTCAATCCTGAAGCTGTCGAGCCATGTCTTGGACACCACACCTGAAACAGAACAAAAAGGACACTACTACATTCAGGCAAGTGCCAAACCCATCCAGAAGGCAGGTGCAGAGGTGCTGAGATGTCCAGGCTGGAACACATGCCAAAACTAATGCCACACACGTAGAAGGCCCTGAAGAGCCTCCATGAGTTTAAACTGCTTCAGGAAAACAGCTTTCAAGAACTATCCAACACAGTGTTGTCATGTGAAAACTTTCTTTGCAGCCAGCTGTCATGTCAGGATTGAGAAGCAAAAATTTAACCACAACAGAGAAGAGACAGACACTGGGGGAAGAGAAAGCAACACACTTTCTTCTCTGTAATCACTGTAAGGAACAGAATAGGTTTCACCTGAGTAGCCACAACAGAAGAATCACCCTCCCTGGCCTACCTGCCTCCCAAGAAAAAGAAAAGAGTTTCCTAGTGCTCCACAGCCCAAAACACATCTCTCTCTATTACTTAATACAGACCTCTCTACATCACAGAGTCTTTCCCCATAATCTCCAAGAAAACCCCTTTAATTCTTTATACAAACTCTTTTCATGTCCCTAACAGCTCTGCATATTGCACCCCATGAACACCTAGACAGACCACAGGGCGAGGACGGCGTAGTGCAAGCCCTGTAGCTATTTGACTCACTGTGCATTCATGCACTATTCCTTCAAATTCCTTCAAAATTCCATGAAATCTCGACCCAACATCAAAAGCCATTTGGGGGGAGAGGGAAATCACAAAATCCACAGTCTCTTAAATTCAAGAACAACATTTATACAGTGTATGAGTGGAAAGAGCATGAAGCTGACAATCAAAGGTCGTCCCAGGGTGTACAGGTCACATACTTCAAAGCCTCAACTCAGACCCAAGTAACATGTCTAAGTCTTCCAAGAGATTATTTCGCTGTATATTTGTGAGGGCAGGGCTTTTCTTATGAATAAAACCAAACCAGGTATGAAGGAGCGTGCTCATGTTTGAGAGGTGTCTGATGCTGTTTCCAAGAAGTCTGTGACCACAATGCAAGAGTCTTGGTCTCACCTTCCTTGCTCAGGTTGAGCGGCAGCTCTGTTTCATGAGTATGAATCCTAAGTTCTGTTGGAAAAGCCATCTTTCTGAACAGTGAACATGATGATTGGATACACAAGGAAATTTAAAGGCAGAAAGTGAGGTGTCACAGATTCTTTCCCCAAACTAGTTACCCTAGTTCTCTTTCTACTGTCCCACAGCAATCAATCAGGTCAATATTCCCTGAAATTGATTTTAATTCCTCTGCCCTGCAGCCACAATATTTTAAATCAGCAAGCAGGAAAACTTTAAATTCAATATTCAGTTGGATTCAATTGGCATTTTAACTCTCTCCTCTCTCCCCACAAAAATGAAACTAACTCAGTGCTGACACATGCTATTGAAGGTCACTAAAACAAAAAAGTCTGTCTTTAGACAGGAAGATTCTTTTACCCTGAAACTCTGAGTGTTATCACAAATGCTGTACATACGGAATCCTTCCACACTGATATGTAAATTCTGTTTGTAAATTTAGCAACCAAGTAAACCCTTTCTGCTTGCCAACCCTTTGGGTTTTCCAGACCTAACAGCTCTCATCTCTTTGATTCTTTTCCCCTTTGCAAACCTGAAACTAGGACACTACCCTTCTTCTCCTCAGCTTGACTGCACCTAAGATTCCAACACTTTTGCCAGTAAAAGTAGCTCAGCACCAGAAGTGGCCATTACTAAAATCTGCTGCTGCATTTCCACAAACTTTATGTCTCTATGATAAATCACTAATTTTAGTACAACATATCTTAAGCCCTTTTTTTTTTTTTATGTTGTTTTGTAAACACTGGGCACACACTTAGTTTTGAGCATATTTTTGGTCTTACAAATCTCAACTGTCATAATTCTAATATTTCAGCAAAGCGGTTTTAGATGTTCTTAGCAATCTTAGATTTGTCTGGAAGGATTTTAAATGCCTCCCTTAGTTGTTTTTATTCATGTCCATACAATAACATCACTGAGGTGTTTTTTTCAATGCTTATACTGCCATTCAGAGACAAAAGCATTTGAGGCCAAATAATAGGCGGGAATTTTCAGAGCAATGACCTTACTTTACCAATCTGATGAACTACACTGAACTCCTAGGAATAAAATTAATCATCATTGGGATGGTGTCAGAAATCAGATACAGGCTGGCCATAATTACCATGCACTGCTGGTCCAACACATGGCAGGGATCAGGGCCCCTCTCAGCTCGAGCCATACAAACAAGGGCAGTCAGAAACCTGTGCCTGAGACAGTGAACATCTGCAGCCACATCCAGATTTCCCCATCTTCCCAGGTTAACAGCTAGCCCTGACATAGAGAGGATACCAGGCTCTGCTCAGAAATTCACATCAACACCTTCCAAGCAGCACAACACCCTTCTCAGCACAAGACATGGAGCTGCAGGAGTGAGTCCAGAGGAGGCCCCGGAGCTGCTCCAGGGCTGGAGCCCCTCTGCTCTGGAGACAGACTGGGAGAGCTGGGGGTGTTCACCTGGAGAGGAGAAGGCTCCAGGGAGAGCTCAGAGCCCCTTGCAGGGCCTAAAGGGGCTCCAGGAGAGCTGGAGAGGGACTGGGGACAAGGGATGGAGGGACAGGACACAGGGAATGGCTTCCACTGCCAGAGGGCAGGGATGGATGGGATACTGGGAAGGAATTGAGGGTGGGGAGGCCCTGGCACAGGGTGCCCAGAGCAGCTGTGGCTGCCTCTGGATCCCTGGAAATGTCCAAGGCCAGGCTGGACAGGGCTTGGGGCAACCTGGTCTAGTGGGGGGTGTCCCTGCCTGTGACAGAGGACGGAACGAGATGGTCTCTAAGGTTCCTTTCAACTCCAGACATTCTGGGATTCTGTGATTCCACAGTTTTTTGCCCCTGGGTCAAAGACGCTGTCAGTTAACACCATGGAGTTTGTACGCAGGGAAGACACAGCCAAACAGCTTTCTGCAGCCTGGACTCTCTCACCTGCACTGGTATTTTTTAGAAAACAGGTTTATGACAAACAGATATTAAAAAAAAAAAGGAAATCACTTATTATCTTCCTTTTTCTAGACAGTGTCAGATTGTCCATAAATTGCCTTTGGCAATTTTTTCACCTACACAAAAGACATCTGGGGACAACTGTGCTGTGAGGGAATGACTCCTGAGGGAGAAGGCAGGAGATGAGAAGAAGTAAAAACTGTAGATTCCAGACACTTTCTGACAACAGCTGCCCCACACATTGACCCAACCTTGGATAACACTGATCCATCTTCAAATACTTTCACTTTGATGGGTCAAAGTGAATAGCAGTGCATGGCAAATGAATAGCAGGAGGAAAAGACAGCATCCAACTCGTGCACCAACACAAAACAACTACGTGGAAATCCATCTCTCAGGGTCTGATGAGACACCATGGTTTGCTGCTGTGTTCCTACATGGAGGCCATGGAAGCAGCAGGAGATGGGAAAATTATACCTTTGTAGTACTATGCCATTGTTACTAATATTAAAAACAAAACAAACAAACAAAAAAACCAAACAAAAACCCAAGGGCAGCAAACCCATGCACATGAAGAATGTCTCTGCTTTCTCAGTACAGCTTATTTTCACCCTATCTCCTCAGAAAAAAAAAGATTAAAATCTATTTTTGTATACATCACCTACATATAACAAGGTTGCATAATCAAATGGATCATTTAGGCCAACAGTTTGAAGCTTGCAAGTGCCTGATCACAGAACTGCACATCAGACAGGAGAAGTGCCCTGATGATTTTCAGTACAAGGCAAAATTTACCATCTCTCCTTTGCTGAACTCTGTCGTTCTCTCTAAATGCTTAAATTGCCAGGACTTTCCTGCTGCTGCCTTCCAGGCTGCTTCTGAAGTACCTGGAAGTGCACAAAGAACAGCTCCTCTAAACTTCTTTTTGAAGTCTACAAATATAGTGAATTTGAGCTTTCTGTGACTAAAAGTCTACCAACTTCACAGGCAGCCTATCCATGTGCGGTCAGAGAGACAGCCAATAACTTTGGGAATCAATTCAGAGAGCTCACAACAAATAAGCAAGAAACAAGACAGAGACCAAAGCTTCAGGAAAGACAGTAGGCTGGTACAACAGCTGAAAGAGATGGATTCTGAAGGTAAAATGGCATGTCTCAAGTCAAGACAAGGAGGGCTTTTTCCAGGAAAAAAAAGTGATAGAACATGCAAGAACCAGAAAGAAATTAGTGCTTGAATTCAGAGCATGGAGCGCATTTCACATTAAGTTCATGTCAGCACCAGACACTGTTCAACAAACATAGATAAGTAAGTCACTACACACAACATTCACATTTCCATTCAGACTGTGCTTACTGCTGCTGCTGTTTTCACAAACCTGGTACTGCACAACTCCCCTAAGGAGTTCATCTGGTCCTGCAGAACCACCCACAGTAGGGCTATAAACTCACTGTACAATACATTTAACAATCACACCAGGTTAAGATGTTCCTGTTCATATTCCAGTCAGGCCTGAGGAGAGCCTACTGCAATCACAGCTGTAACTCCAGACCACTGAATGCCTTGAATCATGGAAACCACAGGAGCACTGGGATCATTATACACATGCAGTTACTCTCCTTCAGAACAAAAACCAGGACACTCACAGTAACATGTCGTGTTTCACAGACTCACAGGCTCAGGACTCTAGATTTTATTATCCATCAAACACACAGACAGAACCCAAGAGTCAACAGGAATCTAAGAAATCCCATCAACTCTACAGGTTTGATAAAGACTATGGAACCTGTGCATTGTCCTAGTTATAATGGGGAATAAACAAGCCACAGAATTGTTCACATAGCTCTAGGAAAAAACGTGGTTAAAACATGAGTACAGGGAAACAACAGCTCGTAAAGAGGTGAGAGCCGTGCAATATGAGCAGTCAACATCCACAATCAGGGAGTAAAACGAACAAAAATACAAAGAATACAAATGTTACAACAACAGGCATTAATGAACGGAATGAATCTCTACCCTTTCCAACTCTTTCCTCTTTTGTTTTCCACAGACGCCTCATTAAGTGATCACAGGATCCCAGTGCAACTCCTCATGCAACAAACCATGCTTCCTTTCCCAGCAAGTCTCGGATATAACCCTGTGCCCAACAAATGCTGCTGCACTCCCAGGAATGCAGAGCCAGGCAGGAGCACCCGCCTCCCCACGGCTGTCCCAGCCCAGCCCTCGTGTACTGCCGTGAAAGGGCCCCTCGGACAGTCCTTCCTCTTCCAACCCCTAGAACAGGGCAAACGCTCTGCTTTGAATTGCTTCTACGAGCACAAACAACAGTGGCTGCTGCTTTAGCCGTGATTCCTGCGGCCCCAAGCACTCGCCACACCATAACCCAGACCCGCTGCCAGCACTGATGCCACCTGGCACTAGCCGCGCTGGCACGGACCCTCGGGTACTGCCAGTCAACGAGGACGTCCCAGTCCTAACCAACGTGGGAGATTTAAAAGCTGTGTCCGCGTAGACACGGGAAAAATAAACATGAAAGATGAGGCCATTAACAGGACAGATAAAGGCCCGGAGACGCGGCGCGGACCCGCAGCGCATCAAGGCACCGCGACCCGCGGCCTTCCCACCGCAAGCGCGGCGGCCTCGGGTCTCGCTCGCCGCCCGTGCCCCATCCGGCCCCCGCGGGCCCCGCAGGCCGCGACCCCGCCGCCCTGGGCCCGCGCTGCCCCTCCCCCTGCAGGCCCGGG
>VZTJ01003339.1:418412-459844 GCA_013397795.1 Orthonyx spaldingii
CCGCCCGCCGACACCCATTGGCTGCCGCGAGCACGTGCCCCGCACGCCATTGGTTCCTCCACCCGTCCGTCAAGGGCCAACAGGGGGCGGGGCCTAGCGCGCGCCGAGGAGGGGAGCGGGGCCGGGAGGGGAGCGGGGCCGGGCGGGAGCGGGCCGGGATGGGGCCGGGGCCGGGGGCAGGAACAGCGACAGCGCCCGGGGCTGGAGGGTCCCGGCAGCGTCACCAGAGCGACAGCGCCCGGGGCTGGAGGGGCCCGGCAGCGTCACCAGAGCGATCTCCCCGGGACGGCTCGGGGCTTCAGAAAGGGCCGGTGCGCCCTGAACCCGGGTTCCGCTGCTCTTGTGGGAGAGCGCCCGGAGGAGAACGTGGCTGCTGTAGCCGGCCGGGCTCTTGGTGAGGGAGAAACGCGAGTGGTGGCCTGTGCCAGGGAGCCAGGCTCGTGGGGAAGGTGGAGCACGGCAGCCCTGGGCCGCTAGCTGCGGGCACGGCTCCCGGTGGCCGAGCCGAGCTTCCCCTTGCCCGACGACCGCAGCCCGGCACAGGGAATGTCCCCGGGCACAACCCACGGGAATGCTGCTGACTGCCTAAGAGATTAAATGCTTCCTGTGTAAATGAGATGCAAACGATGATCTGTCAAAGAAATTGATGGCCAGCATTTCCCTGTGCTCTGAGAAATTCTGCAGCGCCCTGAAGGGACCAGCCGCCCAAGAGTTTTCTCTCTTCCGTTGCCACTTTTTGTAGCCAAGGGCATCCCTTTGTATCTGCATCTATTACCACTTCACAGGAGTCACCTGTGAGAGTAAAATTCCACTATTCTGCAGAAAAAAAAATGTCTTTTTGTCGTTGCCAACAGTACTCTGCAACAATACCCCAGTACAAAGCAGCATGCTTAGTGTGTAACATGTAAGCTTCAGGTCTGTAAATCTTGTGTTAAGGTGCTCAACTCTGGGAAAAAAAATCAGAATGCTTCTGCATTACAATACATGCTGTTCCTTTTCATTCACAGACAACTCATGATTTCACTTCTACTTAGTTGAGTGACATACCTGAAAATCAAATTTCTCCTTCTCTAGCTCTTTTCTCTAGTCTGGAACAGTGAGATCTCACCTGAAGGATGGGAATTGCGATATAGCAGCAAGACAGGAGTTTATGTTCTTTGGCATTTCTGTGCACACATGTGGAAATACTCTGTCCGCTGGAATACGTGGCAAATTACACAGTGAAAATAGAAATATCTTTCCTCTGCCTATCCTGACGTGGCCTCTAGCAAGACCTTGTCTAGTAAATTTCCAACACAGCTGCACTGATGTTTTCTGGTTTAACTGCCCAGAAACCTGTTCCAGAAACCCCTTCAAGTGGCCCTATTATATTGGGCCATGTCCTGATCTTTCACATGTGGCAGCCAGGGACAGCCCAGCCTCTGCCATATCCAATGGGTACAGTGTGACAGAGATCCTAATGTTCAGCTCCATGAAGAGCCCACTGAGGATGTTAGATTAGGAGCGATGTTAAAAACATTGCCATTTTCTTTTCCTCTCTACAATAGCTCTCAATGCCAGATGGGGAATCCTCACATTAACATTCCAAGCCTGACAGGTTTGGAAATATCCTTTAAGGCCTCATAAAACATTAAAGACATTTGTGCATCTGTTATTTGCTCATCCTGCCAGCCCCAAAATCACAATATTGTTATTCACATCAGTGGCAGCTTTCTTTTACTGCAAATTCTGTTTTCCTTGTATCATCCAGGTTTTAATTAACAATCCCATTCTTGGACATAAGATGGGCCTCAAATCTTCAAAATTGAGACCATGAGCACAACACTGCATGGAGCATTGATGCCTTTATCTTTTGACAGCATATTTGCAATCTCATAATTTCATCTCTCACCATAAACACTTATTTAAGATGTGCTGGCAATTAAAAGGTGTTGTCCTTTGAAAGAGTGTGTCACTTTAAAAACAAATTATCTCTTTTTGCTAAATATATTAGTGGTCTGTTACAGTGTTTCAGTTCAATACGAAAATATCACCCTGAAGGTTTCATGATAATGTGGAATTTTAGCAATGTAAAGCCAGGTGTCATGTCTGAAATCCTCTCAAGATGATGCAACATGAATGCCACAGGTATGTTTGGTCATGCCTTTTTGGGGCATCTTGAAACATGAAAACAGCTCAGTTCAAACAGGGTGACCCAGGAAGCCCTTGGTGAATGTGGTTCTGACATGGGAGGAAAACATGCAGTGGGAATTGACGGATGGAAGCAGCTGCACAAGAACAAATGGTTGTACCTGGCTGTGAATAAACATGGAATCATAAAATCACAATGTCCTGGATTGGAAGGGACCCACAAGGATCATGCCTCCCAACCTCAGGCCCTGCACAGACACCCCAACAACCCCACCCTGGGCACCCCTGGCAGCGCTGTCCAAACGCTCCTGGAGCTCTGGCAGCCTCGGGGCTGGGACCATTCCCTGGGGAGCCTGGGCAGTGCCCAGCACCCTCGGGGGGAAGAACCTTTCCCTGACATCCATCCCAGCCCTGACACAGCTCCAGCCCTTCCTGGGCTCCTGTCCCTGTCCCAGAGCAGAGCTCAGCCCCTGTCCCTCCGCCTCCCCTCGGGAGGAGCTGCAGCCCCCGAGGACTCTCCCCTCAGTGTCCTCTGCTCCAGCTGAACAAGCCAAGTGCCCTGAGCTGGGCACTCCAGGTTACAGAAGGAAAGATTGAATGGATGGATGGATGGACGGACGGACGGACGGATGGATGGACGGACGGACGGACGGATGGATGGATGGACGGATGGACGGATGGATGGACGGATGGATGGGATGGACGGATGGATGGGATGGATGGGATGGATGGATGGGCACCGCGAGACCCCCGTCACACAGAGAGCACCAGGGAGGCTTCAGAAGCCACCCCACCTCGAGTGCACTCTCCCAGTTCACAGCCGTGAGCGGCCACCCCTGCTCGCAGCAAGCAGTGCCGGAACAGGCAGTGCCGGGTCCGCAGCTCGTGGGGACCCAGGCTCCGGTCACTCTGTGAACTCTGGGAGGACCCGGAGAGCAGCACCATTAACCCCCGGCAGCCCCGCTCCGCCGTTGCCGGACACTCCCGCCCACGGCGCCGGCACGGCTCTGAAATGGCGGCCGGGAGCCCCGGGGCCGCGAGGAGGGGGCGGGGCTTGTCCTGACCCCGCCCCGTCCTACGCCCCCCCGAGCCCTCAGGGGTGAAATGGCGGCACCACCCAGGTTTAGTGTGGGAGTTTTCGGGCACTTGTCGCCTGGCCCTGCATGGGCTTCTGACCCCCGAGCATGGAGATGCTGCGGGTGTTGGAACGTCCTGGGCAGCTGTCACTGCCCTGATCTCCCGCCCTTGTTCAGTATGAGACAGCTGGGGATGTTCAGCCTGGAGAAGAGAAGGGGAGACTTCAGAGGGCTCCAGGAGAGCTGGAAAAGGACTTTGGGTAAGGGCCTGATGGACAGGACAAGAGGAAATGGCTTTCCACTGCCAGAGGGCAGGGATAGATGGGATATTGGGAAGGAATTGTTCCCTGTGAGGGTGGGGAGGCCCTGGCACAGGGTGCCCAGAGCAGCTGTGGCTGCCCCTGGGTCCCTGGAAGTGTCCAAGGCCAGGCTGGATGGGGCTTGGAGCAACCTTCTGTGGTGGGAGGTGTCCCTGCCCTTGGCAGGGAGTGGAATGAGACAGACTTTAAGGTCCCTTCCAACCCAAACCATTCCCTGATTCTATGATCCTCCATGGAAAGGTGCCCTGGCACTTTCCAGCCGTCTCTCCTTGACCCCTCAGTGTCTGGATTTCTTTCCCTTCTTCAGGGTTTTACATTGTTCTCTGATTTCTCACCTCTGTGAGATCACCTTCACTCTCCTGTGTCTTGCTCTCCACAGCCTTTCAGCCCCTGTTCTCCATTATCCTCTGTTCACCCCTGCTTCTCTCAGCACATGTCCCAGCACTGTTCCAAGGCTTTGCTTATGGACACTTTCTGATCCCTCACCTTTGGGTTTGTGTCTCCCTATTACCCACACTTGAGGGCTTCCTGTATTGCTCCGTTGACAGCATCCTTGTAGATAACTCTGCTATTTCTTTCCTTGGTGTTCCCTTGTGCTCTACTCAGACTTCCTGGTATCCTGTTCCTTGATGCTTTTGTCTTTGTTCCAAGGGTCATTTCCTTCCCTGAGGAGGAATAATATCCACCTGTCCGGAGCACTTTGTCCTCTTTGGAAGTCCATTCCCCTGGCCTTTAGCAGAAGGGTGGACTCACCCTTGCCACTTTACTCCCATGGGAGTCACCTTGCCTGAGGTTACCTGTAGCTGCTGTTGTTGTTCTGCCTGTGCTGTCATTTCACTTGTGAGGTGAATTATATCACCTGGAGCATGTTTGTCTCTAGCTATGCTGCAGAAAGATCACCCCCATTTACATTCCCAGTGATTTGTAGGAGAACTTTTTCTGGGTTTCCTGGGGTCAATGCAGAAAACACCAGGCATGGTCTGTGAGCTCTGAAGCGGTACTGCCACCAGCAGCACATTGGCTGAAGAATGTGTTGGTTCAGGTTTCTCTGCACTGAGCTGCTCTAATTAAACCAGCCACACTTAATCAATTGCAGATAGATGTGGAAAAGTTTTAATTAAATTCAAATATGCAGTTATTATAAACTGTTATTGAAGCTGATTTTTCTCTTACTCTTTTTCTGATTTCCCTTTTCCTTTATGTATTAATGACCTCTCTGTATGTTCCCCTCTCAATGTTTGTTGTGCTGCAGCCAGTATTAGCCTAGTTTCTGAAATCATCTCCTTTAAAATTTATCAGTAGGTAGAAGACTTAACAGAAAAACAGCAAAATGTAAGGAAGCAAGCCAGAAGCTTTCCTGGTTGCCAGGAGTCATTTTATTCCAAGCTCATAATTTATGAAGCTTGTGATTGTGTGTGGTTTTATTCTAGTTGTGAATGTATTTGTCGCATAGTTGTATCTGTCCAGTGAGCTGTTGGTGTGAAGAACACTTTGTCAGACTGTCAGTTAGACAATATTAATTATATTTCTCATCGTTTTCCAGTCCCCATTTTCCCAGAAGATGTTAAGCAGTAGTAAAATGCATGGTAAACACACTGATCAATTTACCTTTTTTGTTTCCCCAACGGCTTAGGGAAAGCACCTGTTTTTTCAGTACTTTTGAATGTTTGACAAAACCTACCACTCAGGTGTGATACTATGAACTAGCACTAGGGGGTTTTGAAGAGCCTGATGTGTGCTTTAATAATGTTATTGGAGAGTGGTTTATAAGCCTTGAGGTCAATCATGCCAAGCACAAACCCAGAGAACGGATCAGGAGCAACCCTGGGGAGAAGGACTCGGGAGTGTTGGTGGGTGAGAGGCTCAACCTGCCCCAGCCGTGCGCACTGACCCCCAGAAGCCCCCCCTGTGCTGTGCTGAGCCCCCAGCGTGGGCAGCAGGGGAAGGGGGGATTCTGCCCCTCTGCCCCACTCAGGTGAGACCCCACCTGCAGAGCTGCCCCAGCCCTGGGAAACAACATCAGGAGGACGTTGTGCCAGGTGGTGTGTGGCTGTGTCGGTCAGTGTGTGGCTGTGCTGCTTGTTGTGTCACATGTGTGTGGCTGTCTGCTGGTACAGCTGATGGTTGGGATATTTTGCTCCTGTTTCCAACGTTATGCTTTGTCTGTGTTCACATGCTGAACACTTTTCTGTATAGGTGGGGTGTCTTATGGATGTCTGCTCACACGACCCACATTAGTTGTGACTCTCAAAGGGGTTAACTTCAGAAATTCCAGACATCCAGTCAGGAGCTTGCTAGGTGTTAGAGCAGTCAGGAGATGCATGTCCTCAGCACCTGTGCAGGTGCTCCCCCCAGCAGGGAGCTGTGACTGGCTGAGCTGTGGCATGGCTTCAGCGATGAATCACTGACCCCTCTGTGCAGGCTGGACCCCATCACATTTGAGAGTGGCTGTGGTGGGCAGCAGGTAAGAGCCACCAGGGAGGGTGACCATGACCATATCTGATCACAGGTCAGATCAGACTGGGCTGTGGTGGAGCCCTGCCAGGGCTGTCAGTGGGGTCAGTCCTCTTTGGAGAAGTGGGTCTGCAGTTGGGGACTCTTCCTGTGGGTTGGGATGCCCAAGGGAACTCCTGGAGGCTGAGCGCCCTTGCCTCAGTGTGTCAGGGATTCCATATCTGGACTAAGTGTTCTAAAATCTTCAGAGTTCTCACATCAGTTGGGCAGCACCAGCACCATTTGACATCATAAATTTGTACTGAAAGGCTTTAATTGATTTATCTGCTTTTAATGGCTTATAAGTATCATTTTAATGTATTATTTTATAGTATCATAGATTCATAGAATCTCCTGAGTAGGAAGGGACCACAAGGATCATCAAGTTCAACTCCTGGCCCTGTACAGGACACCTCAACATTCCCACCCAGGGGATTGTTGTCCAAACACTCCTTGAGCTCTGGCAGCCTTGGGGCTGTGACCATCACTGGGGAGCGTGGTCAGTGTCTGACTGCTCTTGGGGGAAGGACCTGTCTCTAATATCCAGCCTAAACATCTTCTGGCAAAGTTTTATAAGATTCCATTACAGAAGCCAAGCGCTATCTCTCAAAAATCCCTCCCAAGAACAGCTTGGAGCTGCTACAAAGCAATGAAGCTCCTGGGGAAAATTCACGCCTAGTTGAAGCTGAGGCATATCAGTCACCATGGTCATGTGTGAGCACTCAGCTGTGGCCCAAACTGATTCCGAATGTCCCCAGGCACCTCCAGCATGGCCCTCAGATGGTGTCACATCCCAGTATTTGGTGCTGACAGGCCCTTCACAGCCTTCCTTTGGAGCCTGCTGAGGTGGCTGTAATGTGGATAACTATAACCTGTTTCATATGACAATTATATGATAATTAATTTTCCTGTACTATTGTTCTGCTGTGTCCCAGCGTGACCTCTCGTGTTCCAGTCAGAGTTCAGCAGTGGATGTGGGTGTTGCTGCTCCTGCCTGGAGGATATGGTGTGGGAAAAGGTGCAGTGCAGTTTGAACCAGGTGAGCACTGGGCTGCTGCAGAAAGTCAGACTCTCTCCTGTGACATCACAATGCTCCAGGATCTGCCTGAGAGCAATGAAGAATAATTTTCCCCTACTTTATAGGTTAAGCTCATGCATTTGATGTTTGTGTCTTTGCTACTTACCTAGCTATTAGATAAAGCTCTAAAACAGCTTTAAATAACAGTACTGTGTAAAAAGGGGGGAAAATCAATGTGACTAAATAATTTCTCTTGATAAAAATGACAAGATTTTCACCTCTGCATTACTTAATTTTTTTAAGGTGTTACCCGGCTCTTTAGAAGATAGCTGCACTTCAGGGTTTTGTTTATTGGAAGAGGTAAATCCAATAATGAATTGAAGCCAAATCCATGATGTAGACCCAGCTTTCTTTTCAAATGACAGAAACCTGTATCTGGGGAGGATGGAAAGCTGTCGGGGTTTAAGGACTTACAGCACAGTGCTTTTTGAGTTTATGGATTTTTGGGTATACAAATTCTTCTGTACCTTTTGAAGTCTCTTTACAAGGCATGATGATTCTTGTTTCTGTCTTCAAGGCGCTTTTCATGGATGGAAACTAACGCTTGTAATTATTACAGTAATACTAGCACAGAATTTTAAAATGTTTTGTTTTAAATGTAACTTTTTGTTAGTGACCCAATTTCTGAAGTTGGAAAAAGTAACTTTTTTGCTGTAACTTCACCTCTACAGTTAAATAACTAAGCATGGAAACAAATGGCACTATAAAATATTTGTAAAATATTTGCACTTTTTAAAAATAAAAGCTCTATTATTTGCATGGTGAGGTGATCCATGGCCTCAGAATAGAATATGCACATAGCGATGGAGGCACAGCAAGAGGTGGAATGCTCTGATAGTTTTCTGCCTTCCTCGGTAAGGACAGACTGTATGATATGATAAAGGCTTTTAGAGCAGATTCTTAAATCAGTTTTCCTCATGTAATTTAACAACATCATTTTAGGTACTTTGTTCTGTTGGCTGTTACAATGAGTGGAATGGACCTTAATGCTTTTCCTCCCTTCAGTATTGGGTCTCTACATGAGCTTCTCCAGTGCCATGATCTGGCTTATCTGCATGGTATGGCTTTAATTTAAATCTAACCGCAAACTAGAACTGCTGAATGCAGAAGTAGGGTTCTAAGTTAGTGACTTAGGGACACATGAAAAGATAATTTTTTCACTTTCTAAATCAGATCTGCCATAAAATTTGCAAGGTAGCAACTGCAGGGTTATATTTTCTTTCAGGAATGCTCAGCAATGTGGTAACTCCTGACATCTGAGCTGCTGCTGGTTCGTCCACATAGACAAAAGAGCAACTTTTTTTTTGGAACAATACCTACAAAAATTCAGCATTTACTTATTATTTTGTAGCATACTAAGATAACAGATTTGGGCTGGTCATGCTGGGCAGAGCCTTTTAGCAATTTAAAATCCTTAATTGCTAGAAATTCAAGAGCTATTTGTTATTTCCTTGGCATTTTCTGTCTGGTTTGTATGACTTCATCTTAGTTCCATGTCTAATCAGTTGTGGCCTCAGTGTTACATCATGGATTGACCTGCATTGGTCAGTCTGTCTTCACAAACTGCCTGGCTGCAGGGTGATGCTAAACTGGTGTATCACTAAATTCTCTGCCTGGAAGCTGGGTCTGTTAAATACAACTCTTTTTACTTCTTTTTTTTTTTTTTTTTTTTTCAAGCAATCAACCATGTACAGTTTAAGCCTAATTCAGCTGTGGAGTGAGCTCTACCGAAGAGCGAACTCCCATGTGAGCATCTGTGGCTGCTGGCCCAGGTGAGCTGTCCCTTCTGGCCCTGTCCAGTCCAGGTGACTGGGTAGGGCTGTGGTCCTGCCTGGCAGCAGAGGAACTTATTCCCCAGCCTGTCTTAACATCAAACATTCAGGAAGGAAATATGGATTAACACCTGAGGCGGTTTTACTTGGCAACCAGTATTGATAGTATTTGCTTATCATAGAATGATTAGTATTGTGAAAGACCTCCAGAACCATCAAGTCCAACCTTTAAGCTAAACCCCCATGCTCACTAAATCATATCCCCAGGTGTCATGCCAGCTGTTTTTTTGAACACTTCTAGGTTTGGTGTTTCCACCACTGCCCTGGGCAGCCTGTTCTAACCCTTCACCACTCTTCCAGGGAAGAAATTCTTCCTGATATCCAACCTAAACCTTCCCTAGCACAGCTTGAGGCTGTTTCCTCTTGTTCTATCACTTGTTCCTGGGAGCAGATCTCGACCCCGACAGCTGCCCCTCCTGTCAGGGAGTTGTGCAGAGCCAGAAGGGCCCCCCTGAGTCTCCTTTTCTCCAGGCAGAACCCCTTTCCCAGCTCCCTCAGCTGCTCCTGGTGCTCCAGACCCTTCCCCAGGTCCATTCCCGTGTCTGGACACAATCCAGCCCCTCAATGTTTCTTGTATGCCAGTTACACAGTCAAGACAGTAAAGACTGGGATTCTCTCTGATTTGTGTGGCAAATGTTTAATTAAAAAGACTCAGTTGTCACTAACTTCTGTGTTCTCCATGCCCTCACAATTCCTCTAGGCATTCCAGTGTGGATTTTGGATGATGGGATAATGAAAAGAAAACCCCATTTTGGAACTTCCTTCGCCACACAGCATTTTAATGCAGTTTGAATTTCACTGCTGAATATTTCTCCTCGTGTAACTCTGGAAGTAATAGTGCGTCAGGATTAATAAATCTCAGCTTTTGGTCTAGGTTATGGCAAGTAATTCCCTGGGACTCCTGACAGGAATGCCTTGCCAGCAGCACTGCATCCTCAGGCAGGGACTTTGTGGCATCATGGTTGTGTTTCTGAGCTTTCATCAACTACCTTTATTTCCTGAATTAGTGTCAGGATTTTTGATCATTTTAGGAGAAATTGGTTCCTGTCACCTGTGGCTGCCTGATAGAGCAGATAAAACCGACCTGTCCAACATAAGTACCCGGGTAGCTTCAAGAAGACAGGGATGTGGCTTGTGGGCAGTAAGGGCTCTGGGTGAATGAAATTAGAAATTTCCTGGTTTGGCACAGTGTCAAGTTACAAAGATTTTGCAGGTTTTTATTGCTTGTAGTAGAAGTGTCAGTTTTTGAATGCATTGAACTAACTCTTGTGATTATCCACAGAAATTATTACCATGTCCCACAGGGTTCCTTTCCTCTGGCCACTAGAACTTTTACAGCTGGCATGTTTGCTCCTCAGCTCTGCACATATTTAGTTTTGAGACTTTAGGTTTAATTTGCAGGCCTATTCATCAAAGAGAGCCTTTTTGGAGCTGTAAGATGAGCATGTATGACACAGAAATCCAGACTAAAATCCTGTGATCTCTGCAGTTCTGTTTTTGCAGAGGTTTATTGGAATTTTTTTATTGTTCCTTGCTGCCACCAGAGAGCAAAGTGCAGCAGGTATCAGCATTTCTGAGGGACTTTTGTCTCAGTAGAGTATTTTGTTCTCATGCTTTGGAGATAATGAAGTGAGTCATTGTCTTTACATCTCATGTGACTTATTACAGACTTGCATTTGGTAATGCTTATACCTTTTGTTCAGACTCGTGGCTTTGAAGTAGTGGGCTGGTTGGGAGTTTGCTTAACTAGGGAGTTGCTTTGATTTGTTCTTTTAATCTATGTACTGAGAGCACTTCAGCAGACAAATGGAGCTCATAGAATGTTTTTGATCAGTTTCATAGGAATACCTCTGCTTTGGCATTGCGGATGAATAAATTCATCAGCAGCTTTTAGTCTATATGGATACATCAATGTTTTGTTCTCTTACTGAAAGCATGAGGTTTGTCTGCACTGGGTGCAGGTCGGGAGCTCTGATAAAGGAGTAGATATGACATCTTGAAGAAAAAATTGTCAGTTTGTCAAGCTTTGGGAGAGTAGAAAACTGCCTAGACTGACCATCAGTGCACACCGTGTTGTAACATCTCCAACCCATTCTGTCTAAGGGCAATGTCATAGAATCACAGAATTGTTTAGGTTGGAAAAGACCTTTAAGATGATCAAGTCCATGTCCCTAAGTACCGCATTCACAAGTTTTTCAAACATTTCTAGGGATGGTGACTCCACCACTGCATTGAGCAGCCTGTGTCAGGGTTTGACAACCCTTTCCATGCAGAATTTCCCCCTAATATCCAACATGAACCTCCCCTTGGCACAAGTTGAAGCTGTTTCTCTCATCCTGTCTCTTGTTCCCTGGGAGCAGAGCCTGACCCCCCTCCCCTAGCTGCACCCTCCTATCAGGGAGTTGTAGAGAACAAGAAGGTCCCCCCTAAGCCTCCTTTTCCCCAGGCTAATTTGACATATCTACTAATGACCTACTTCATCTTTTGTCATGAAGATCACAAAGTGGAGTTATAACAAGAAGTTAAAAGAAAAATGCAGGTTCAATATTTATCTTAAGCCAAAAGATTTACTTCTAAGGGCAAGTACCAAATTACTGCCAAGCATAGGATGGGATGTTTGGAGGAGGAAGGAGACCTGTGGGCTGCCAAGAAGCTCCAGTCAAAGGTAGAGACACTTGTGCTGGAACAGAAAATGCTCGTAACCCTTGTTGGATGCTCCATGGTCACAGCAGTGAGGAGTCATTCTGCAGAGGACTGGGGACCATTATCCAGCTCCCATAATAAACACACTTCTCAATGATAAGCCCTTCTTGCCCACAGTGGCAATTCTTTACCTGGTCCATGTTTAATGCCAGCGATAGCAAGTCTGTAGACCTGATGTGCCAAACATAATGACCTTTTATTACTCTTGCTTCAATTCAAAATTGTCAGTAAGGGTTTTAATCTAGGAAAGTTTACTTGAAATACTGTGTATGCCTGGTGTAGTGTAGCGAAAGGTGAGAACATGGGACCACCAGATTACCTCTTGGAATAAACTGTGTGGTTGATACAGGGAGAAATCCCTTCTAGGACTGAAGACTGCAATTGCCATCGTTTTCATGGATGACTAGGAAAACAGAATTGTACATATTTTGTTCTCAGAATATATGTATCACTTACAGCACTGTAATATTGATTTAAGTATGATATTAATTGAATCTTAATTTCTTGGCTGTAAGAGATGCTGGGATCCAGCACACAATTGGCTCTATGCATTAATGTCTGTTAGAACCACAGTGAAATTTGGAATGAATTGGTTGGAGATTAAGAGATTTGGGTTGTTTCTGGTAGGTTTTATGTTGAAATCTCTCTCTTGTGTGAGGAGATACTTCTGCCAGATTATAGGAGGTGATGCTGATGATACAGTGTTTTAAACTTCACAGTGAGATGTGGGTCAGTATATTCATTGTATGAAAAGATGAGCAGTGAGGTGACATAATCTAGTGTTCTGTAGGGCAGACATGAGGAATTACAGGAAGCCATCATACATGACTGAATAGTTAACATACAGAAGTAAAGCCTGGGGGAAACTCTCCTGGCATTTCTACAAGATAAGAAGCTATGCTGGCCATCCCCACTTGGGAGCAAAATATTGGAGTTTATGATGTTGCATTATAAAATGACAGCCATTAAGAAGAAAAATAGAGGACAGAGAGCAAAATGCTGCTATTTTGTATAATGATAGCGATTCACCTGTGCTCAGGATACGGATGGCATGCAGTTTTGTTCCTCTTGTCTTCAAGACGTTTCTTCACGGAAGGGGTTGTCAAGCCCTGGCACAGGCTGTCCAGGGCAGAGGTGGAGTCTCCATCCCTGGAAGTGTTAAAAAACTGTGTGGATGTGGCACTTCAGTATGTGGGCTAGTGGTGAACATGGTGGTGGTGCTGGGTAGATGGTTGTACTTAATGGTCTTAGATGTCTTTTCCAACCTCCTTCCTTCTGTGATTCGTGGAGGGGGTATGTAGGATGTGGGGAAGGCCTGGGGCTGGTGACAATAATCAAAAGCAGAGCAGAGCTGCCATGGCAAGAATGACTGAGCAGGCTGGAACACTTCAGCCTGAAGAGATGATTTAAAGCAGATACTGGATCTGAAGTGGCACAGAGCCACTGGATAGGAACTCATTGATTGCTGTCTCTTCCTGCACTGAACGAGCTGGGGTTGCCAGTGAGGCTGTGAGGAGCTGGCTTCAGCACAGATGGAGGAGGTCAGGATCCTGGGAATAGGCACTGTATCCGTGGGATGCTCGAGGAGGTTGCGCCTACAGAAAGTTAAATGGGAAAAAAAAAGCAAGTACTGAGCAAGTACTTCAGAGATGTTTTGAGCTTTACCGAAGGACAAATTAGGACAGGCTTGGGATATTCTGGGGGCTGACCGCTGAAGGAGAGGAACTTGTGAGGGAGGATTCTGTGCTGCCTCTTTCCTCAGCATTTCCTTATAGGCACTATTGGAGACAGGATATGACTGCTGGACAGACCTGAATGTGTGTCTTGGTTTGAAAGACAGGTGTCTACCAAGGAAGGCGGGAACCTCCCATGGAATGGAGAATGTGACCCCCTTCTCTCCAAATTATTATAACTTTGATATTACGGGGCTTTCAAGCAACGCTATGGGAAAAGGAATAACAGTTCTTTACTAGTGTATATATCTGTGTATAACGAGACAGACAAACCCCAACCCGGCAGCACCAAGGAGCAGCAGCAGAGCCCCAGCACTGCCTGCTCTGGGCTGCAGCACCTTCCCCTCCCGTGCAGTTCCGGGCACGGCCGCCAGGGGCGCTGCGGGCTCCCGGCCAGGCAGGGCAGTTGCGGTGAGTCCCCCGCGCCTGCAGGGGGCGCTGTGGCGCGAGCTCGGCCGCCTCTCGCCATACAGCAATGGCGGTGCAGCCAGCAGGAGAGAGAGCGAGCGAGAGAGAGAGCGAGAGAGAGAGAGACAGAGACAGAGAGAGAGAGAGAGAGACTGTGCAAACTCGCGGGGGGCAGCCGGGCTCTCGGTGCCGCCCGGGAAGCTGGATGGACTGCAGCAGGAACCTCGGAACAGCAGGCTGGACGGGCAGAGGTACACCCCGGGTAGCAAACAAAGTGTAGCAAAACCTCAGGAGCTGTGCCAGGCAGATGGGGATGTCAGGTAAAAGTGTAGCAAAAAGCCTGAAGCCGCGGCAGAAAACAGTGGGGCTGAGCAGCAGCGGGTGGGTGTCCACAAGCAGCTGCTGCAAACAGCCGGGAGACGCTTCCTCCGGGAGGGGAGGGGATCCGGGCCCCCTGCCCAGTGAGGTCGGGTGGTGGAAAGGTCCCAGTTTAACAGTTGCTCTTGCGAGCAGAAGCTAACCCACAGTAAGGAGAAAGCAGTGCAGGACAGAACTCTGCGCTGGCAGCGAATTCTCCCCACAGCCGCACCCCGACCAGCTCATCTCCGGTCCTGAGAGCGAGTGAGGAGCTGAGCCCAGCCCCTTCACCCCCCAGCCAAAATCTCGTGGTATCTCTGCATTTCCTAAGAGAAGGCGCCTCAGCTAAGGAACAGTAGCAAATTTCACCCTTCCACCTTCTTCTCCTCCCAGCACATCTTTTATCTCTTAAGTGTCATTGTTACTATCTCTTTGGCAACAAGTGGGATAAAATTCCCTGAGAGAAAGAAGAAAAATAAGGAAAAATTCTAATGTTCAATAATGTGCTTATTGCCAGGTAAAACCTCTGTAACAGACTTCACACAGTCGCTTTATCACCATTGCAGGATTTTCTCCTCCATGTGGGCATAGCTGCAGTTTCCTGACTCCTGTGGCAGCCAGTCTTGACTCCCTCTGTAGACAGCTGAGGTGCCTGTCAGGTGTCTGTGGCTCCTGCATCTCTGGGGACACACAGATATTATTGGTGACTCTGATGTTTTCAGACTGGTGGCCAACCGAGGGTCAGGGTGCCAGGTCTTTGCTTTGCCCTTTGCTGTGCGATGCCTCTGCCTCCATGTCAGCTGTCAAGGTACCCAAGTAATAGAACTACAGGATCTCCTGAGCTGGAAGGGACTCACAAGGATCATTGATCCCAACCCCAGGCCCTGCACAGACACCCCAACAACCCCACCCTGTGCACCCCTGGCAGCGCTGTCCAAACGCTCCTGGAGCTCTGGCAGCCTCGGGGCTGGGACCATTCCTTGGGGAGCCTGGGCAGTGCCCAGCACCCTCGGGGGGAAGAACCTTTCCCTGACATCCATCCCAGCCCTGACACAGCTCCAGCCCTTCCTGGGCTCCTGTCCCTGTCCCCGAGCAGAGCTCAGTCCCTGTCCCTCCGCCTCCCCTCGGGAGGAGCTGCAGCCCCCGAGGACTCTCCTCTCAGTGTCCTCTGCTCCAGCTGAACAAGCCAAGTGCCCTGAGCCACTCCTCAGACCCTTCCCCAGCTCCGTGTCCTTCCTTTGGACACTCTCCAACAGCTTTGGATCCTTCTCATCTTGTGGTGCCCAAAGTACCCTCAGCTCTGGCGGTGAGGCCGCCCCAGTGCAGAGCAGAGTGGGACAATTCCCCACCCTCGACTGAAGTGACTAAAGGAGTTGTTGTGTGTGGGATTGATCTCAGACCTCCGTTTTTGAAAGGTGGGCTTTTTTCACTAATACAATGTGTTTCAGTCCTTAATAAATATCTCTAAGCATTGCCAGAGGTAACAAGTGATAATGATTTAATGAATCAGCTTTGACTCTAGTGAATATCAGAAGTGCTTCTAGACATCAGCACCTCACCTGCTACCTTTGAATGGTGAGATCTGTTTCTTTTTTATCAGTGTTCCAGACCTCATTATTTCTAGAGTCAAAATTAACAAATCTTACGCTTTTTTTTTTTTCCATTGCAAAATTACCAGTTATGGTAATTGGTTTGTGTCATGCTGGCAAGCATATTGGCTTGTGTAATTTTTAATGAGGTATTGTATCTTGCTTTAGAAGTTTGCAACATAATCTAATTTTGGGTTGACTTGAACTGGAAATCATTTGGAAATGGAAAGGACCTGTCATGACAATGACTTAAAACTACCTTCTTGCCCAGAGTTGCTGTCAGCGATTCCTGCTGTTTCCCTGCACCCCCAGCTGACCTCCCCTGGAGTGAGCACAATTACCTGTTCCTGCTCCCAACCTATTCCCTTCTAACACCACAAAGATATGCTTAGGTATTTTCCTAGAAACAATTATGCAATATTTGAGAAATTCAATTTATTAATTGTCTTCTGTCTGCCATGTCATTCAATAAAAACAACTAGTTTTTACTACAGTCTACTTTATTCTTCCTTTTTCTGTTTTTGTGTTCGAATTCTGTATACAGGATTATTAGTTTTGAACAACAAACATCTGTGAACAACTATGAAGAGCAAGCAGTACCACTGCTGCTGGAATCCAGCATCCATGGCTTCTGTATGTATATGTTTTATTCGAAAGTTCTTGCAGTACAGGTAGTTGGTTCTCAAATTAGGCACCTCAAACAACAACTTCCTTCAGTTGCAGAAGGGGATGAGCTTCCTGCCCAGAGGCTGTTTCTGGAGAAGCCTCTCTCTATGTAAAGAGAGAAAGAGTTTATTCAGTGTGAAATTACAGCCTTCATGCTCAAACATCTGCTTCTTGTCAGAAATTCAGTTCTCATAAATAGGTTGTGTTTAATGCACGTTCTGCTGTAAATCTGCTGGACAGGACTTGGAGCAACCTGGTCTAGTGGAAGGTGACCCTGCCCATGGCAGGGAGTGGAACTGGATGGGCTTTAAGGTCCATTCCAATCCAAACCATCCCATGATTCTGTGATTCTGTGATAATCATGTCTCCAGACAGGATATGAAGTACCTTGAATGCATAAGCAATATTTTTCCATATCTGTTTGTTGAGAGAATATGATGAGATGAACTGTGAACTATAAGTATTCTTCATTAATTTCTTGAAATTATGCTGGAACAGGTGATATTCCTATAGCACCGAATTTGAGAAATTACGCTGTTACAGAATTAGCATTTCACCTTTTAAAGGTGTGATGTATTTTATCTTACTCCATCACTGATTTATTTTTGATGTGGAGTGGGCAGGGAGGGGAAGGTTT
Source organism: Orthonyx spaldingii (assembly GCA_013397795.1). Classification (NCBI taxonomy): domain Eukaryota; kingdom Metazoa; phylum Chordata; class Aves; order Passeriformes; family Orthonychidae; genus Orthonyx; species Orthonyx spaldingii. The sequence goes on from VZTJ01003339.1 coordinate 435,435, forward strand.
CAATAGGTACGGTCTTTGAGGGACTCTAAAAATACCTTCCTCAATGTGTATATATTGAAAAACAGGAGATAGTGAGCAGTACATTTGTAACTGAAATTGCTGTATTTGCCCTGTTGAGGAAGCAAGAAGTGCTAAAAACTGGCTCACATTTAACCCTTCCTCTTTTCCTCTGAGATTTATTTTAGTAATGAGAAAAACTTTCTTCTCCAGGTAAAATGCAAATATTTCTATGATAAATGTAGTTTTGTGGAATGATCATGTGCTGTCAGAACCTACAGTTACATAGCTTTTTTTTTTTAACCTGAATTCTTAAGATTTTTGTTAAATAATCTCCTTCTGTTTTAAGATGAACTGTATATTGATGTGCTAAACATCTCTTTCGTAACTTAATTTATATGAAAGTATGGGAACACATCTTCTGAGATGCCTTCAGGCTGGCAGCTGGTTATTGATGTGTCCATTAATGCCTGGAACCAGGGCCAGCCACCCCCTTGGAGGGGTGTGTGGAACTCAGCTGACTGAGTGACACAAAGCTTGAGGGGGAGTTTTCCCCCGACCTGTGTGACTGTCCTTGTTTGCCACCTGAGTGGCAGCATGGTGGTTGTGCTGGGACAAAAGAGATCTATTCCTTAAAGGGCTTTTTGCAAAGAGCTACAAAATCGCACAAGTGCTTAACTCAGGAGTTACCACATCTAAAACCGCACATTTTTCAGAGCAAGTACATGATGTACCTGTAACTGCCTGGGCTCTCTGAACTTTGCTCTATACTTGTGGTGCTCAGTCTGTCCCTTACTGAAAGCTGAAATGACAAACAAGTTGGGGCAAAAGGATCTTCAGTTCTTCGTACTTGGTGGGGTCTGTGCATCCAACATAGGGCATGTGCCAACAATGTCGTCACCAGGATCTAAACCAGCTTCCTCAGGTGTGCTCTGCAGGCACAAAGAGCTGATCACATAGGTATGTTTGGACATGGAGAATCACAGAATCCTGGGATATCCTGAGTGGGAAGGGACCCACGCGGTCCATGCCGTATGTAAGTCTTGCAGCCAAGACCGGATTGATTGTATAAGAAGCCTAAAATGAATGGGTTCTGTGTGAATTCTTGCAGTAATGATGTCAGATGAAGTAAAAAAAATTCACAGAAAGTTCATACCAACTTGACACCATGAGAACAGGAGTGCAGAGCAATGGAGCCCCCAGAAACAGAACACCAGAAATCCCTACTTTGTTGACAATTGTTCAAACACATTCATGCAGAAACTGTAATCAAGTGTAAGGTTAAATAATAACTTGGTGGTAGCTGATAGGATGAAAATACAGCCTGAAGTTACCTTCGATTATTATAGTGCTAAAAAACAGCCCCTCAGGAAAATTTTTCTTTGTGAATGAGGGTGTAATGAGCTGGATCAAGATACTAGATGCACATTAAGAGTTACGTGATGGAAGTGGGAGTGGCCAATCACCTGTTTCTGTGTCATTTTTCTGTGTTACCTTTTTGTATACAAGCCTGTGCTTGTTTCCCAGGTGTGCCAGCATTGTGAGGGACCTGGCACCCTATTCTGCAGAATTGTGATAAAACCCAGTATCCTGACTCGGTGTGTGGATTGGCTCTTGCACACGGGGTGACAGAGTACTGCTTTAAGGACACCAGCAGTGTGAGGCAGTGAAGGAGAATCTCATCAAACCGCCAATGCTTGTGAGCTTTTTATACATGGCAGGTTTGAATGTGACTCCAAAGGGTGTTTTTTTGTTTTTAATTTGAGTGTTTCATAAAATTTTCCATTTATGTTCGGAGGACACAATGTTTAATAGAAAAACAGTACTTTCATTGAAAGGGAAATTAATATGCTACCCTGTTGTACCAGGGGCACTTAAAATGACAAAAGTGTAACAAGAAAGGCATTGTTCAGCAGGCAGGAAGCCGAGGAAACAGGAGCCCTGCAGGATGCAAACCACGTCAATGTGAGCTCTGTGGTGTCTGCTCTGTGGCTCACAGGAGCAGGTGCAGCGCGTATCCGGGGAGCCTTGGCAGGTGGGACACATTTGTAGGGTTATGAACACCACACAGCCTGTTTATGTTTTAGAAGGGTGTACATCAAGGAGAAGCTCTTTCAGAAACAATTCTAAAATAAAAACTGTGATAGAAGTATATACTTTAAGTCAGTTCACAGTAGTAAACGAGCTCTTGGGATAATCTGGTGTGATCTAAGTGTGCTGTTTAGCTTTGCAAAAGATCCGTGCCTAAAGTTGTCATCTATGCTATGAAACCAAACCATTTGCAAAGGTTTTCTATCACATTTTTCTTGGAAGTCAGGCTGATGTTACAGTTAACAAGGAAATAATGTTTCCACTTCAGAAAAACCCAACTACTTAAGCAGAGCACAATTAAAATATTCCTGAAAATGATTTCACAATTGTTTTTGACTGTTAAAGTTGATGTCTCTAAAACCTTTTGCTCCAAGTGTTCACTCATCTTTGAACATTGTACTTCTTGTCTTCTCTGCGTCATGACTTTGAAAATGTCTGAGCGCAAGAATTGTCTAATTTTTCATGTGGTCTGGGAAGAAGATCGTGCACATGATCACAGTGTGGTCATTCAGAGTTGTCTTTACTGGTGTTTTTCCCAATGTCTACTTCTATCCCAGAGTACTTGCAGCAGGATGCCAGTACTTACTCCTCAGTCCTAGAGAGACTGTGACAGGTCTGTTTGTCTGTGGGACCAGCCGAGCATCTGACGTTACTCAGCAGTTACTGTTCTTTGCTGAGCCTGGAAATGTGACATGAATAGAAGTTTAGCAGCAGCTGATCCTGAGAACTGCACCAAGAAGGGATGCTAAGGGTGGAGAAAGAAGTGTGAGCTATAACCTAATCAGAAATGTTCGCAGTACTGAAAGCATCTGATGTATAGCATCATGGAGACATTCATGTCAACTTGTGATAAAAAGCTTAAAATCTCTCACACCTAACTACAGCTTTGTAGTTAATGCAACCATCATCAAAGAAATAATTACAATTAAATTTGTATTTGTAGCACACAAAGATTCAAGGAGAATTTTGAATTGCCTTTTCTTTGAAAGACTTCTTACCATTGGAAAAACTTGGAATCATGTAATGGTTTGGGTTGGAAGGGACCTTAAAGTTCATCTCATTCCACACCCCTGGGCAGGAACAGCTTCCACCATTCCAGGCTGCTCCAAGACCTGTCCAGCCTGGCTTTGGACATGTCCAGGGACCCAGGGCAGCCACAGCTGCTCTGGGCACCCTGTGCCAGGGCCTCCCCACCCTCACAGGGAACAATTCCTTCCCAATATCCCATCCATCCCTGTCCTCTGGCAGTGGGAAGCCATTCCCTGTGTCCTGTCCCTCCANCATTCTCTGCCCAGCCTGGGTTTGTGCTTGGGATTGCAGTGATCCAGATGCAGGAGTTCCACTTGGCCTTGTTGAACTGCATGAGATTGGCATGGATCCACCTCCCTAGCCCATCTTTGCAGAGGTTCTGACTTTGCCATGTGTGCCTTTTGAGAGTTACCTGTTGGACACTGGGGAGGCTAAGTGCCAGCCAGATGCTCAAGTACAAGCTTTTACTTAATGAAGCAAAGCTTTTATCAAAGACATTGCTTCAGTGTTGGGTTAAAGGTGCAAATGTCAGTAATAAATTTAATCCACAACTGCCAGCTGCTCTAATAATTGCTCTAATGAGAAGGAATGGAAGAAATTAGGGAAGATTTCATAAGAACAAACAGCTGACAATAGTATGAATAATTTTTAACTTAAATGCTATTAAGGATGTCTTGTTAAATAGCAAAGAATTAGGCTACTGAGCCAGTTTTCTTCATTCACAAACTGCTAAAAATAGAGGAAAGAAGCAGCAAACTTGTGAAAGAGAAGGTGACAAAACTGAAGCAGACTACAACCGTCTCTGAAAGTGTACCTTGAGGGCTGCTGGGTGTACATCCTGTTTGACGTGACTGAGTAGGAGAGGTTGAGACTTTCCTTGCGGGACGAATCGCTATGTGAGGCTTTTGATTTCAGACATATTCATCATGTCTTTTAACTTTTTCACAACGTTATTTTTCAACAATGCTTGATCAAGCTGGTGAACATATGCCATACTGGTTATTTTGTGCATAATCACCTTATTCTGATTTTTCAAATATACATTTATGGGCTTTCATGTAGGGTTTTGTATTAGTCAGGGGTTTTTTTCTGTGTGCAAATACTGTTTTCAATGCTGGAACAGATGATGACACATTTAGATGATTTGTATTGCTATTATTTTGTGAATTCCTGAAAATAATACTTCACTTTTACTTATGAAATCATATATTAAGATTTGAAATCTAAATGAAATCTTCATTTTCAGTGAGATCAGGTTTTGTTCTTCACATTCTTGCTATAAGCAGGGGCAGATAAAAAGAAAATAAAAAAACCCAAATGGAAGTATTTATGCCTGGAAAATGCCCATGATAACACAGGCAGGTGATTGACTGGCACCAGAAAGGGGTGATAATCTTCAAGAGATCATACCTGAGTGCACAATGGACTCAAAAAAATCTGCTATAAGAAATTCTTTGCTAAATGATTGCTATTTTGTATAAACTTTAAAATTAAGACATGTCCATCGTGGTGACAAACCTTGTCACTGTATGTGAGTGAATTGTGCTGCAGTTAAATTTCTGTGTGGGGTTTTCAATTGGCTCTTTCTAGAGCCCTTTGCAGCTTCAGTGGATATTGCATTTCCTTCCTGTCTTGAATTGCGGTGTAATGTGGCTGGGAGCTTTTAAAATCACTATTACTTAACAGGGTGGCAACATTTTATTAAGGAATAAGTATGTACACCTTGAGAAAATACATTCTGGTGAGAAATTCCTGCTGTTGCTGTCATGGGTAGTTATCCTGAAGGATGTGGTTTGTGTCAGATTGGAAATGGTGAAGGTTAAAATATCCGAATCCCTGTAAGCTCTGAGTGCAGCTGCAATGGGTTTGTGTTTAGTATTCAGACAGTAGTGCCAGAATCCTACATCCAAATGAAAGATGTGACAGGAGGTGGGGAAAAAACTTCTCTTCTTGTACATGGCCATCAAACTGCAGCAGGTGAGTGATGGGAAAATGCCAGCAAAGAACAGAAATATCCATGGAGACCCCCGAAGACTCGGTCTCAGTGACAGTGTGATATATTCACCTCTTGGTGTGCTTTTGAGGGAGAATTTCTTGTATTATTACTGCAGTTAAGAAGATTACCAGGCAGCTGTAAAATCCTGCATGCACTCGGTTGTCTGAGATCATTAATGTTTTTAGAAAGGAGCTCTGAAATCAGCTCTTCATTCTCCTGACGTTCATCCTAAGGAAGCTGTGCCACCAAGGTCAGGTCGAAGGGTTGATTTGTTGGGGGTATGTGCATTTTGGTGATAAAAGAGCAAATATAATTTCTTACTTGGATATTTATATAATCAAAATTCCCACAAGAGTGGATACATTCCTGATAGTTTGACAGCCTGTGACAAAGCAGTCTAGAAATTAATTTCAAAGTGTTGCAAACCCCAAGGCAGAGTCCTAGGAATGGGCAAATGCCCAGAGAAGTAGCGAGGTTTGGTTAAAGGGAAAGTATGTTTGTCTGGTTTTCTACTTCTAACATGTCACTTTAATACTCTCCAGAGACAATGGGACTTTACTTTGTAGACAAGGCTTTAAAAGAAGGATTCAGGGAAACCTCAGAGCTCATTGCAGTGTCTAAAGGGGCTCCAAGAGAACTGGAGAAGAACTTGGGACAAGGGATGGAGGGACAGGACACAGGGAATGGCTTCCCACTGCCACAGGGCAGGGCTAGATGGGATATTGGGAAGGAATTGTTCCCTGTGAGGGTGGGGAGGCCCTGGCACAGGGTTTCCAGAGCAGCTGTGGCTGCCTCATCCCTGAAAATATCAAAGGCCATGTTGGACAGGTCTTGGAGCAACCTGGGCTGGTGGAAGGTGTCCCTGCTCAGGGGTATGAAATGAGGTCCCTTCCAACCCCAACCATTCTGTGATTCTGTGATCCTATGGATTTGTCAGAGCTGTATTTCCAGCCCCAGGCACTCCCACTTGACTTCTACAAAGCTCATGTTGCTTTTCGAAACACTCACAGTTGTTATTTATAGAAAAGCTTTTAAGGGAAGTCTCAGATGCTGTAACTGTGGGCTCATTCCAGAGAATCTAAAGCTCAGTTGATCAGCTTCTCACATTTTCTTACTTCAGGTAAAGCAAGATTCCAGAATTATTTAAATAGTTTTTAAACATGTTTTTAATTCTTTGCCTACTGATGTTTGCTGTTAAAAACCTGACTGCAATATATATATGTTTGTGATGGGTTTCCTTTCTCATCTCTTGCATTGACAGATGAACCTGGACTGCAAGATCCCTGTTAGGAAGGTAAGTTGGATGCTTTAGAGACTGTGAGCTGCCAGGAACTCTTTACTGTAGAAGAAATTCTTCCCTGTGAGGGTGGGGAGGCCCTGGCACAGAGTACCCAGAGCAGCTGTGGCTGCCCCTGGCTCCCTAGAAGTGTCCAAGGCCAGGTTAGACGGGGTTTGGAGCACCCTGGGCTGGTGGAAGGTGTCCCTGCCCATGTCAGGGGGTGGAAAGGGATGGGCTTTAAGGTCCCTGCCAACCCAAACCATTCTGGATTCAGTGAATCTGTAATGAAATGATGCACGGGTAGATAAGAGCAGTTCATTCCAGTTTGCTGAATGTCCCTGACGGTGAGATACTGAAGATTCTCACTGCAATTAACACTTTTAAACTGCTGAGAGATGTGCACTACGTTTTATTTATTATTGTACTTTTGTCATTAGTAACATCAGAAATTGTGTTGATGTTGCTCAGATTTAAGCAAAGGGATTCATCAAAGTGAGAGGGGCATAGAACCATAGAAAATCCCAAGTTGGAATGGACCCACAAGGACCATCAGTCCAATCCCTGGCCCTGTGCAAACACCCCAACAACCCCACCCTGGGCACCCCTGGCAGCGCTGTCCAAACGCTCCTGGAGCTCTGGCAGCCTCGGGGCTGGGATCATTCCCTGAGCAGCCTGGGCAGTGCCCTGCACCCTCGGGGGGAAGAACCTTTCCCTGACATCCATCCCAGCCCCCTGCCATGAGGGTCCTGATTAATTTGGTTCTCCACACTGAGAGTGCGAGGTGGGGGTGTGCCAACAAATGAGAGTCCCACTGTCTATAAATGAAATGCTACTTGTCCTCAGTGTTTCTATGTGCCGTTGACTCCTCTCTCCCATTTTTATTGCCTATGTGGAAAATCACAGAATTTATTGTAGCACATAAAATTGTATAGTGCATGACTCAAGCCTTCTCCCACCCTGTTTGCTCAGTCATTCTTGGTTTGATACGCAGCAGGAAAGGTTGTTTACATGTAATTATTTTTTTTCATTAACAGTTGCAATTTTCATGACTGTGCAATGAGAGCATTGACTTTCTTGATCAATACCGAATAAGCAAACACTAAAATCCTACAATTACTCAATTTAAACACGATGAAAGAGAACCCAGTTTGAGATTAAATGATAATTGCGGTAGCCAGTCTTGCCTGAAACCTCTGTGGCTTAGGGCAGAAGGTTGATGAAGAAGGCTTCAGCTTGGACACCAAATTCTTGATATCGTATTTTCAAAGGAGCTTTAGCTGGCTGCTTTAGCTTTAGGTGAGGTTTTGCAATATAAGCTTAATTTCTATGTATTGTGTAGTGGTGATAATGAACTTCTAAATAACTTAAAATTCCACCTTCCGCAGTGTGTGGGAAGAACTGCAGATTTCTGTTTATTTCCTCCATATAGCTGCCTTCATTTCAGTTGGGTTGTTACCATTTTACCTCCTTCTTGTCCTGGCATGGTTTAAAAATGCTGGCTTTGAGGGAAAAAAAACATAATCAGGGGACTTGAAATCTCAAAAGAATACATTTAATGCACACAGTAAAAAGAAGAGAGACAGGTAGAAAAGCAGAGGATGAAGGAGGTGGAAAAAATTACAAAGAAGAGATGCTGCGTAGTAATCATATTGCATGTAAAGAAGTCCTGCGTTAGTGTGATATCTTGCATTTTAAATAGTCTATTGCAGGTAGTTTTGTTGTACTATAATTCTCCAAAATTGTACAACCCCTGATGGGACAGTGGAGCCAGGTGGGGGTCAGTCTCTTCCCCAGGTAACAAATGACAGGACGAGAGGAAGCAGCCTCAAGTTGCAGCAAGGGAAGTCTAGGTTGGATATTGGGGAAAAGTTCTTCATGGAAATGGTGGTCAGGCACTGCCACAGGCTGCCCAGAGCAGTGGTGGAGTCACCATCCCTGGAAGTGTTCAAGCAACGTGTGGATGTGGCACTTGGGGACATGGGTTAGTGGTGAGCATGGAGGTGGTACTGGGTTGGTAGCGGGACTTGGTGATCCTCGAGGTCTTTTCCCACCTTAATGATTCTGTGACTCTGTGATTCCATAATTACTACAGAAATTGCACGGTTGTTTAAGAGTTGAGTTGCCTGTAGCAACAGTTCCTTTCCTTCTGCTATGTTTCCTTCCCTCCCACTCCTTGCTCTAGAAGAAACTCTTCCCACAGCAACATATAGAGAGATATATTAAAGAAAAAAAGAGAAAGAAATCCCACATACACTCTGGCATCATGTATATCCTTTAAACATTTTATCACTTTAGATTTTTGCCATCAGACTGAGGGCAGTTTCTGGCCTGAAGTGCCTGAAACTGCCAGGTTTTGTTGTGTGGGTTTGGGGTTTCCCCCCACCCTTTGGAGCAGGGATCCTGGGCTCCAGGGGCTGTTTGGAAGCAGCAGTGTACAATGTGATACAGACATAGGGAGACACTTCCTTCTCAGTGGTTTTGAAGAAAGCTGACCAAGCTGTAACACAGCTTTGGTACTGTCATAGTGGTACCTGGAAAAACAGTGCAATGGAGAGAACCAGAGCTGGACACTTTGGTTGTTGAATGTGACACCAACAGACAGTGAGATAATTGTCACAACTTCATGTATTTGTTGAAGACTGGGAGAGTTGAGGGTGTTCAGCCTGGGGAAGGGAAGGCTCTGGGGAGACCTCGGAGCCCCTTGCAGTGTCTAAAGGGGCTCCAGGAAAGCTGGAGAGGAACTTCGGGTAAGGGCCTAAGAGTGACAGGACAAGGGGGAATGGCTTCCACTTCCGGAGGGCAGGGATAGATGGGAAGGATTTCGTGGCTGCCCAGGTTGCCCAGAGCAGCTGTGGCTGTCCCATCCCTGGAAATGCTCAGGGCCAGGTTGGATGGGGTTTGGAGCTACGTGGTCTTGTGGAAGGTGTCCCTGCCCATGGCAGGGAGTGAGACTGAATAATCTTTAAGGTCCCTCCCAACCGAAACCATTGTGGAATACTGTGATTCTTCATTTAAAGTTCGGTTTCAAATCACTCTTCACATTCCTTCAGGCTTTTTGGAGTATTTTGAATGGCTTTTTAGAACTTATTGAAGAATATTATTTCTGTGTTGTTTATTGTCAAATGAAGATGTTTATTCTTTAAGTACATTTCTAGGGGGTGTAAAAAAGGTTCTGTTTAAGTATTCTGGGATAAAGGTCATAAACCATGCAAAAAGATATATTTGGAGAGGGATGTATTTCAACGTTTCCATAGATATTTACATAGATGCATTGTTTTATAGAATCAGAATTCCAGAATGGTTTGTGTTGGGAGGGACCTTAAAGGTCATCCAGTTCCACCCCCTGCCATGGGCAGGGACACCTTCCACCGTCCCAGGGTGCTCCAAGGCCCATCTAACCTGGCCTTGGACACTGCCAGGGATCCAGGGGCAGCCACAGCTGCTCTGGGCACCCTGTGCCAGGGCCTCAACACCCTCATAACCAAAAGCATTTCTTCCTAATATCCCATCAAAATCTACCCTCCTTCAGTTTAAAGCCTTTCTCCCTTGTCCCATCACTACATGACCACTGTATGAACCAACCCAGTGCAGTGTGTTCTGAGCTCTGCTGGAGCTGGTGCTGTCCCCCTGTACACTTAGTGCTACCATAACCTCATGCCTTGATTGTGATCTTCATTCTGACATCCAGTTATCCTCTGTTACTGACAAATCAGAAAGATTGGGAAGTGTTGAAATGTCATGCACAGTTTCTATCCTGACCTTAGTCAGATCAAAAGAGGATGAAAAGGTACCTCTGCTGCAAAAAGATTTCCTCATTAGAAATTAGGAAGTAAAGCCATTGGACACTGCCATAAGTGCTACTAGTAATGGGAGCCAGTTATGATAACAAATACTAAAGATTTTAACTGATGGAGCAGTCCCTGTTCAGGGTAAGTGACATAGATACCTGAAAAGACCAAGAACCAGATGTGGTGTGTGTGTCTGGGGGAGATGTGAGTGCTGCACATCCCCCCCAGACACACACGCCACACCAGCATGGACACTGCAGCCAAGGCCTGATGTGTCCCCATAAAACAGCTGCCCTGGCATAGGGGCTGGGTGTCCCCAACCCACATGTTCAGCTGCAGATGAGTACCTTTCACTTGTCCCTTGAGCATGCCCAGGCTCTGCTTTCTTGCTGGGCCAGAGATTTGGGTGTTATTTGCTCTGCACAGGTTTAGGGAAAATACCTCTTCTGTCAACAGTGTTCTGTGGGGCTGCTGGGGACAGAGGGGAATCACTCCTGGAGGCATCAGTCTGGCTCCTGGTGATGCAGAGAGAAAGATGCAGGTGTACAAGAGCACCTGAACCAGTGCTGGGCACAGCCACTCACAAATGGGTGAGCTTAACGCATCACCTAAAGCTTATTCAGGGTGAAAGACCCTTTCAAATGATCCTCTCTCCTAATGAATGAACAATTACCTGCAGAGCTGCCTCCAACTCTGCGGCCTCCAATACTAGAAGGACATGGAGCTGCTGGAGTGAGTCCGGAGAAGACCACAGAGATGCTCTGAGGGCTGGAGCCCCTCTGCTCTGGAGCCAGGCTGGGGGAGCTGGGGGTTGTGCAGCCTGGAAAGAGAAGTCTCCAGTGAGACCTCAGAGCCCCTTCCAGTGCCTAAAGGGGCTCCAGGAGAGCTGGAGAGCGACTTGAGACAAGGCCTGGAGTGACAGGACACAGGGAATGGCTTCCACTGCCAGAGGGTAGGGCTAGATGGGATATTGGGAAGGAATTGTTCCCTGTAAGGGTGGGGAGCCCTGGCACAGGGTGCCCAGAGCAGCTGTGGCTGCCCCATCCCTGGAAATGTTCCAGGGCATGTAGGACAGGTGTTGGAGCAACCTGGTGTAGTGGAAGCTGTCCCTGCCCATGGCAAGAGTTTAGAAAGGGATGATATTCCAACTCCAGCCATCTGAGATTCTGTGATTCTATATTTCTAGGTGGAAATATAAATCTTTGCTGCGATAAAGCATGTTTTAACTCAGTGATGTTTCATTTAAATGCTGGAGATTGGATATCAAAGACATGTCTGCTCTTATGACTTATTGCCATTTGCTGGTTCCCTTTTTGAAGGTTTGACATGCAGGGCAGAATCCTCAGGCTGGAAGGTACATTTCTGGTGAATCCAATGGTATCATCCAAGTGGACTGAAAGGGATTGAGTTGGCAAAAGAGAGCCCATGGGTCTGGAATTGCTAATGCCCAGATTTTGCTGAGATGGCAGGAGCTAGTTTTTTCTGTACAAAATGTGCTGCTGTTCCTGATGAATATTGTTGCCCATCTCTCCACCTCCAAACTCTGCTTATTTGGATAATTTTCATTTTTCCAGGAATGGCACTGCTTAATAATTTGCTCCGTAGGATGTTGAACCTTGCTCTCCCTGGCCCAAATGCAGGAGGCCAGGAGGAAGACTGGCAAGTAGGCAAAGCCTCAGCCTAGAATGTGAGACAAACATTCCCATACTATTGCCCATTTACCCAGTGACTTGGGAAGGGCTGCACAGTCCCGATGTTTTGGCTCTGTAGCTTTTGGAGGGACCCGGGCACGTGGTGGTTCAGCTGTACCCACCAAGTCAGACATTGTCTTTGCTGCACTGGAGAAGGGAGAAGGCAGCGCTGCGGTTCCATGTGTTAAAGGCTCAGGCTCTGGCTGGGTGGCACGTACCAGGATGTAAAGAGGACACCAGCTCAGGCAGAAGCAAGTGGGAATCTCTGCTGACTGTGCAGTAGGGCAGGAAAAGCCTATTTATTACATCTGAGGAGTCATTCCCTGTGCATGACACCAGGTTCTTCAGCCCATGGTCAGGTCTGTAACAACAGCCGGATGTGGCAAAACCCAAAAGTACAAAACATTTCTGTTTGTTGCAGGGAGTTTTGTGCAGATCCTGGGAGGGCAGCACAGAGCTGTAAGGATGAACTCACATGTTTATTCTCCAGCCTGAACAGACCAGGTTTCTAAGGATCCATCCCTACAGATACAGGGAATAATGCAAGGAGTGCTCCTGGGGAAACCTGCCCTGAGAATCCTATGAACAGTCTGGCTTGAGTGGCTTGGGGAAGTTGTTTGTGGATGGAAAAATATAACCAGGACTTGAAAGTACAAGCTAGTTTGGATTAGTTTTCTTCTACACTGCCTTTGCCCTTGAATTGCCAGTGTTTTCTGGAGGTTTAAACACCATTTTATTAATTTTTTTTTTAAAGTACACCCCAAAAAATCGTAAGACCCCTGAATGAAGTCTGGTGTTTGCCTACAACTGCATTTTCTTCTTTTCACTGTTTTGCTCAGAATATTGGAAATGCTGAACATTAGTACAGAACTGGTGTCTGGGTTTCTGGCTAGGATGATGAACTACAGAGGCAGTTATTCCCTCCTGACTAGCTGTGGATTGTGCAGGATACAGATAAGCTTCTTCTCTTTGACAGTGGTGCTCAGTTGCACCATTGCCTGTCCCAGCCTGTGATGCCTCTGGGTTGTCACCCACAGTGGAGCAGCGAGGGGTGGCTGTACTCCTGGATCAACCTGCCCTGAGGCTCACGGAGTCAATGCTGAGACAGGATTACACTTAGGGATCCCTGGTCCCAGCTCTTCCTCTCCTGAGACTCAGCCTCCCTGGGGAGCTGTTGCCACCACGGGCACCCACTCCATGGTCACTGCTCTGGCCAGGCCAGCAGTGGTGACAGCAACTGTCCCTGTTTGCAGGGGGATGCTGATTCCCCCACAGTGCCACAGGGAACAGGATCTGGTGAGCTCCAGTTCCCTTCCAGCGAGGGTGTGTAACTCTGCCCTCAAAGGGCAGAAGTTGCTCTAAGTGTGGTCAAATAATGAGTCATTTCTGATGGAAGTTAGAGGGCGCAGGCGGCGCTGGCGCAGGGACCGCCCGGACGCTGCATCACAGCCTCACCAGCAGAGAAATCAGGAAATTGGGCCCCGGCTTCTGTCTGGGTGCTACCCTAGAACATAGAGCTTGGCTCTGTGTAGAAAAAAGACTCTACAGGAGTTCAAGAATCCAAGTCCAGGCTCAGCTGTGAGCTTCCCCAGACGTTGCTGCTCCTGGACGCACAAGGGCACCACTGAGAGGTAAGAGCGAGGTCTGAGACGTGCCGAGGGCAGATGAGGTGTCCTCCTGTCCACTCTGGCAGCAGGGAGGGACAGACGCAGTGCTGAGCGTGGTGGACAGTGCGGGGAATGCCCAAGTGTCACCTGTTTTCCAGCAGAGGAGCTGCACCTGCCCTTTGTCCGAGTGACAGCCAGTGCAGCCGAGTGTTTGTGTTCTGGAGACATGCACAGAGTGTCGGCTCCATCACACCCAGAGGTGCAGCCTCTGCAGGTGGTGTCCCCTCCTGTCATGATGCTGTCAGCTCTGGTACCTCCTCAGCCAGGGTAACTCTGTGCACTGGGAATAAGCTTGAGCTCTCCTGTTCAGGGTCAGGATAGCTCTACTTGTTTCTGTGCTTCTCAACCTCATTGCAATCACTCAGGTTTACCAATTCATAAAAGTACAGAACAGCCCCAAAACAAAGAAGGGGGCAAATATCTCCTCTCAGGCTTTCTGCCTGCATACTCTGTGGGAACATTCATTCCAGTGATGGGACCTCATGGATCAAACACTTCTAGGAACAAAGAGCTGCTTTAGGACAAGGCATGTGAGTGTCACCAGGGGGGAGGTGATTCACCGCCATCCCCGCTGGTGCCTGGGTGAGGCACTGGCGGCTGTCCATGTAGGGGTGCGTGTCCAGCACCCTGAGCCCCAGGGCCAGCTGGGCAGAGGAGAAGCTCTTCCCTTTGGTACTTGAGTGGAGGATCCGTCCCTTCCCAGCACCACCTACTGTCTGCACACAGGGACAGGACTGATCAAACAATTGCTGCTTTTCACCAGAAATTTCTGTCCTCAAGCAGCAGAAAATGAAAGACAGTTCTCAGAGCTGCCATCAGCCTTCCTGGTTCAGCCAGCATGTCCCTCCTCGGACCAGGATGTACCACGGAAGGGGGATGGAGTGGATCCTGTTCTGAAGGTCTGTGTTCATGAGGTCCTCACCATCCTGGGAGTGATCTGAGCTGCACCCAGTCACATTAGCCTTTGTCCGTGCCTGCTCAGGAACAGGCACACAGTGACTGCCTTCGCATCCCCAACTTCACCAAGACAATATGTGTGCCATGGTTGCAGGGTGAGGGGGTGGCAGTGCTGGCTAACAAAGGCTTCTGGTAGAGAAAAAATTGCTGCCTTCTGATACTAATCTTGTAGCAGCTGCAATTGTCCCTGTTTTGTTGTTGTGGGTAGGGAATGGCATAATCAGATAGTCCTTAGATCCGCTCTGCCACAGAGACGAGTTTACCACCAGTGATGCAGAGGAGTGACTATGACTCACCCTCCAAAGGAGGAATGGAGCAAAGTCGTCTCTGCGCCAAGGAGCTCATCCCACAGCGTGGGCAGCGGGGAAGGGGGGAATTCTTCCCCTCTGCTCTGTTCTGATTAGACCCCACCTGCAGAGCTGCCTCCAGCTCTGAGAACCCCAAGATCAGAAGGACACGGAGCTGCTGGAGTGAGTCCGGAGAAGACCACAGAGATGCTCTGAGGGCTGGAGTCCCTCTGCTCTGGAGACAGGCTAGGAGAGCTGGGAATTGTGCAGCCTGGAGAAGAGAAGGATCCAGGAAGACCTCAGAGCCCCTTCCAGTGCCTAAAGAGGCTCCAGGAGAGCTGGAGAGGGACTTTGGACAAGGGCCTGGAGGGACAAACAAGGGGGAATGGCTTCCACTGCCAGAGGGCAGGGATAGATGGGATATTGGGAAGAAATTCCTGGCTGTGAGGGTAGTTTCCCAGAGCAGCTGGGTCTGCCCCATTCCTGAGAGCATCCAAGGCTGGGTTGGATGGGGCTCAGAGCACCCTGGTGTAGTGGATGGTGTCCCTGTCCATGGCAGGGGGTGGAATGGGATGGGGTTTAAGGTCCTTCCCAACCCATAACATTCCTTGATTCTGTGATCCTCCCAATGAGGTGACAGTGGGGATGAAGGACTCCAGGAGGAAAAGACCAACAATTTTAAATTGCAAAGCTGTCATATGAATTCCAGCATGACCAGTTGATATCAAGGGCAACACAGGGATATTGTGCAATCATCCTACAGCCAGCACATGTGACAGTCCCACCTCAGCCCAGCCTTGCCTGTCAGTGTCCCCGCTGCCAGGCAGCCCCCACATCAGCCCTGCTGCATTCCATGTCAGTGGGACCATGCCTGGTGCCTCTTGTGGCCCTGGTGACTCGGAGCTCCTGAAAGAGGAGATGAAAAAGCAAGTTCCTGGTAAAACCACATTGCTCCCCCACAGCTGTGGCGCTGGGCTCCTGCTATGCAAGCAGAGCTGGTAGGAGCTGGGGCCCCTCTTTGGTGACAGAGGCAGAGAGCGAAAGTGCTGGGTCCTGCTCCCATTCTCTGTGAGACAGGAGTGTCCCCAGGACACAGCTTGCATAGGCAGGGTTTGCAGCCTGCCCTAAGCCTTTTCCTCCATCCTATGGTGCAGGGCTGCGTGGCAGACAGGAACTGCGCTGGCCAGGGGAGCCTGTGGGACAGCAGCCATGGTCTGGGGCAGCAGCCATGGTCTGGGGCAGCAGCCATGGTCTGGGGCAAGCCAGCTCAGCCCCGNCCATGGTCTGGGGCAGCAGCCATGGTCTGGGGCAGCAGCCATGGTCTGGGGCAAGCCAGCTCAGCCCCGTCCCTCCACAGCCCCTTTGGTTTCTTCTGCAGGTGGCAGCAGGAAAGGACAGGGAGTCCCTGATGCGCTGACATTTGGCCATGCCTGGGGTGAGCGGGGCTGCACAGGGACACCAGAAATTCCAGCCGACACCGGGGTGATGTGTGCCCCCAGGACCGAAGTGGGGTGGAGGAGGGCTCATGCCCAGTGCCCCTGGTCCCCAGCCAGGGTTTCAGATGGTTCTTGGGGCTGACCCTGGTGCCTGTGGGAGGCAGAGGGGTCCAGCTCTCACTGTCCCCACTGACATTGCCTTCTCCTTGCAGAAGCACTGGCCCCCCGGGACACAGTGTGTCACCAAGCATGACCACACCAAGCCCAAGCCCCGGGAGCTGGCCTTCCGCAAGGGTGACATGGTCACCATCATCGAGGCTGTGGAGGTGAGACCTGTGGGTCAGGTACACATTGTGCTGAGAGGGCCTGCTAGGAATGGGACTCCAGTGCCATCAGCTCAGCTACCAGAGTCAGTCAGTCCCTCCTGTCCCAGAGGAATTCCCACTTCCTTCTCTTGCTCTGAGACCCTCTCATCCCCAGGGCAAAGGCTGGTACCGTGCCAGGCACAACGAGACGGGGCAGGAGGGGTTGCTGGCAGCCAGTGCACTGCGGGAGCGAGGGGCCATCCGTGTCGACCCCAAACTCAGCCTGATGCCGTGAGTACAGCTCGGGTAACTGAGGGAGCCCCTGGGCACCCAGCTGAGCCCCTGGGAGCTGCAACAGCAGATGAGTCCAGTGTGTTCTCGCCCATCCGTTTTGGGTGAGCAGCTGGGGACAGAGCATCCTGTAGCCATGCCCTGGCAATGGAGGGATTTGCTGAGGCCAGTACCTGGCTTTAAAGACCCCTAGTTGTTCCCACCCAGCTTGAATGGACCTCATGGAGATGGGTTTCATGCAGTGGGATCTGTGTAGCTTTGGCAGGGGTTCTGCTCTCCCTGTCTTGCTGCTGCCCCTGGGGGAAGCCCCCAGGCACAGCCCCCTCTCCAATGCCCCTTTCCTCAGCTGGTTTCACGGGAAGATCTCAGGGGTGGAAGCAGTGCAGGAGCTGCAGCCCCCTGAGGATGGGCTGTTCCTGGTGCGTGAGTCTGTCCGGCACCCCGGGGATTACGTGCTGTGCGTGAGCTTCGGCAAGGAGGTGATCCACTACCGTGTGGTGCACGAGGAGAACACGCTCAGCATCGACAGCCAGCAGTACTTCTCCAACCTCATTGACATGATTGAGGTGAGACCCCCAGGCAGAGAGTCCCAGCAGTGCCAGAGAAGGCCAAGGACCTTATGGGCTCATACAGAGCAGTGGCGGGTCCTTGTCCTGTTCTGTGTGGTTTTCATTGGTTTTTGTTACCTGGTGTAATTCTCCATCCCCATCGTGGTTCTCACTCAGTTTGGGAGTGCAATGGGCGGATCTGGGATAACCAGCTGTGCCAGCTGCAGTCCCAGTCCCCGGCCAAGGGCCACATTCCCCCTATCTCTGCCTATTCAGTGCTTCACACAGCAGGAAGACCCTGTTGGCCTCTGCCTCCCCTGGACTTTGAGGCATTTTGCCGTGTCTCTCTCCACTCAAAGCCCCCTCTCACCTGCTGACCCCAGGGATCCCAGGCTGTTGTGTGAACTCTTGCCCTTCCAGTGAGTTTTTCCTGGTGGTCCACCCTCACCCTGTCTCCTCTCCAGGGAGCTGCACCCTCATGTTTTCCTTTTAGACACAACTACTTTTGGGTGGCTCCTTTCCCTTCTCAGCTGCCCCAGCCCCACTTTAAAACTCTGAAGGTTGTTCTGTCCCATCCCATCCTGTCCCATCCTATTCCATCCTGTCCCATCCTGTCTGGGTGCTTCCACTCCCATCACCTCTGCAAACTGCCATCAGCTGCTGCAGCACCTGCCGGGAGTTCAAGCCCGCTGGTAGCATCCCATATCCCCTGTGGGCCATCGTGGTGTTCCTCTGGCTGTGCCTGGAGGGGAGCAAGGCTGAGACATCAGCCTTGAGGGTGGCGATGGTGGGGTCTCGTGGAGCATCCCAAAGCTGTTCCCTGAACTCACACCACAAGCCTGAGGGTAAGAGTTGGTATCACCTCCATCTGCTCATTCCTTGGCAGCATTACATGAAGGAGCAGGGAGCCATCTGCACCAAGCTGGTGAAGCCCAAACCAAAGTCGGGGATGAAGTCAGCTGAGGAGGAGTTGGCCAAAGGTAGAGGATGGTGGGAGGGGGCTGTGGTCTGCGTTTTGGGGACAAGGTCCCACTAGTGGCCCCTCTAACTTGCCCTTGTGCCCATGCTCAGCTGGCTGGTTGCTGAACCTGAAGCACCTCACGCTGGGAGACCGCATTGGACAAGGCGAGTTTGGAGGTAGGTGAGAGGATGGGGCTGGATGTTCCTGGCTGCAGCTTCCCCGGATGGCATCGCCTGATCCGCCCCTCCCATCTCATGGCATGGGGAGTTCAGCCTGTGGTGCAGGAGACCAGGTATGGGGCTCAGTCTGACTCTCCCATGCTCTTCCAGATGTCCTGCAGGGTGAGTACATGGGGCAGAGGGTGGCTGTGAAGAACATCAAGTGCGATGTGACTGCCCAGGCCTTCCTCGCTGAAACAGCTGCCATGACGTGAGTGCCCCAAGGAGGTGTGGCCCAACCCTACTCATGGCCCGGGACGAGCAGGCACCTCCTTGACTGGGAACCCCTCCATTCCAGGAAGGTCCGGCACAAAAACCTTGTGTGTTTGCTGGGAGTGATCCTGCACAATGGCCTCTACATTGTCATGGAGTTCATGAGCAAGGTGAGAGCACCTGGATGTTCCTCAGCCAGTGGGACCGATCACCACGTAGATTTGGAGACAATAGCCCTGTCTAGGGCATGAGTTATACAAATGCTGGGCACAGCGGCACCTGCAGAAGGCAAAGTCTCCTGGCAGCCCCATCCTGTTGGTCCTGACTCATTTTATCCTCCTCTGTCAGGGCAACCTGGTGAACTTCCTGCGCACGCGGGGCCGGGCGCTCGTCCCAACCCAGCAGCTCCTCCTGTTTGCCCTGTAAGTACATCTCTCTCCTCTGGACTGGGATCCAGGGCTCTGCATCCCCCTGTGCAGCCCTAGGGGACACGTGGGGACATGGCTCTCTCACTCGGTTATGGCAGGGATGTGGCTCAAGGCATGGACTACCTTGAGTCCAAGAAGTTGGTGCACCGGGACCTGGCTGCCCGCAACATCCTCATCTCCGAGGAGAACGTGGCCAAAGTGAGCGACTTTGGCCTGGCCCGGGTCAACCCCAAGGGTGCAGATGCCACATTGCTCCCTGTGAAGTGGACGGCACCAGAGGCCCTGAAACACAATGTGAGTGACAGTGACAGGGAAGTGGCTGGCCAGGGTGTCCTTCCAAAGCAGCTCACTCCGTTTGGTTGCCCCTGCTTGTTCCCACACCCGCTGACCCATCCCTGCCCCACTGTGGCCTCTGGCATAGTCAGCCCTGCATCTCCCAAAATTCTGTTTCTGTCCTGAATAAGCGTGCAGTGGGAATTGGGGCAGGATGATGGGGCTGGGGGGTGTTGCATACCCTGGGGAGCTGAGGGAGGGCAGGGGGCAATCACTGTCCTCTGTCTTGCTCTCGGGAAGCAACGGGGACCCAGTGTAGCCCTTGGCTGGCTTCAGCCTCCCCCTCTCCTACTGCCACAGAAATTCTCCTCCAAGTCAGATGTGTGGAGCTACGGGATCCTCCTGTGGGAAACCTTTTCCTTTGGACGGGCACCCTACCCCAAACTGGTGAGCACTGTGCCAGGGAACACAGGTTACACCCCACTGGCACTGATGGGACAGGGACATCCCACTGCTCCCTGACCAGAGCAGGGGAGGGGGTTCCCAGCTGGCTTCTCCATCCTGGCAGGCCCTGAAGGAGGTGACAGAGCTGCTGGAGCAGGGGTACCGCATGGACCCCCCTGAGGGCTGCCCGCCCGCCATCTATGCCCTGATGAAGAGCTGCTGGGAGTTGGAGCCAGGCAAGCGCCCGTCCTTCAAGAAACTCACAGAGAAGCTGCAGAAGGAGCTGAAGCACCTGAGGGACATTTAACCCCCATCCGGCTACCAGGATCCAGGACCTGAAGCCCTTGAACCCTCCAGGGCTGGGAGTGGCAGGGCAATAAGGGCCAGGAACAGGACAGCCTGTGGTGCTGCTCTCTCCCTGTGGAGATGGGGCAGCAGCCTCCCTCTATCGCAGCATGGTCCTTCTGCCCACCACACAGCTCAGAGGAGGTTCCTACGGGATCGATCTCCCCTAACCCACTGGAGAGGGGAGCGCAGACCCCAAGGAAGTCGTGTGCCCCCTGTGCTCAGTCCCAGGAGCGGATAATGTGGGGTCCCTTCAAGCTGTGACTCCCAGTGATGGGAGACAGGACTGGACATCTCCACTCACTGGAGGATGAGACCCCACCCTGACTCAGCCCTGCTCCAGAACCCAGCCCCACACGGGGATGCTGGCACAGCCAGCTATACCACATGGATTTGGGGTTTTTGATTAAACCAAAGGAATTAGTTCAACAACATCTTTAAGCCTCTGGATTGAAATTAGGCCTATCCCTCACTTGGGGCCTGACAAAGCCCAGTGAAAGGCTTTGGGGGGGCCAGGAACTCTGGCCCTCGGAGCCCCTCATGCCGTCCAGCCCCTCTCCCGTCAGGGCTCTGAGCAGCAGGGGATTATGCTTTTAATCAGAGGCTGTATGGGAATTGCTTGCATATAGATTACGGGCGCAGGGCACATCCCCAGCAGTGGGGAGCCCCCGGCCCCACAGGCTCCCAAGCAATCTCGAGTCTGGGTGGAGCCGGGATTAGTGGGGGCACGAGGCTGCTGCATGGGTGGGTGTGCACCTGCCACTGCCTCATCTGCTGCCAGTCCCTTGACCCTCGATTGGGTTTTTTCAGCTAATCCTCTTGTGTCTCCTCTGTGCTGACTTCCTGCACCTGCAATCCCCCCCGTGTGCGTGGTTCTGGGTGCCCAGGGCATGGGGCTCTCCCCAGGGCTTGGCCCCAAGCCCCATGGGTACTGCCCCAAATTGGGACCCATGTAATGGGGGGTATTTCAGCTTGACCCAGCCTGTGCTGCAATTCAATGACTCCTTCCACCTCCCCATCACTCTGACACTGCCCCTGCAAGCAGCCTTGGGTGCAGCGAAGGGAAGGTCTTCCCACCCTGGCTGTGGATTCCCCTCCTAATGCCTTAATCCACCCCTGATCCATGGTGCCCTGGGGCTGGTCCCACTGACCTTGCGGGCACTGGGACCTGGTGGGTACCTTGGGGCACAAGCTGTTCCCACCACCCACCATGGCCTCCTTCTTCACGGCTGCCCTGAAGAGCTTCCAGGGGGGCAAGGATGAGTCACCCAAGGGGGCCCCTAAGGATGACAAGGCAGCTGCACTGCCCAACGGCGCGGCCTGCGAGGAGTTTGAGGAGTACCAGCAGCAGCTGCTGGAGGAGAAGTAAGGCTTTGCCAGGGCTGGGAGGGGTCACTGGGTCCCCCAACACACCAGAATCAGGATCCCACCTGCTGTGGGCTTTCCCTAGGATGGCACAGGACAGGCAGCTGGGGCAAGAGACAGTGCAGAGCAGGTGCCCTTCAGTGTCTCTCCCCCACAGCATGGGAGGTCCACAGAAGTGCTGGCACAGGGCCGTGCCAGTGCCTTCGTGCACCACAGGTGACAAGAGGAACCCCCAGGTGTCAGAGCCCCAGGGTGGTTCCAGCCTAGCACGCTTGGATCTGAGGGACGGGGCATCAGCATGGGACTGGATTAAGGTCCCACCTCCCTGGGACCAGGTGTTGTGGGCACCCAATGGTTCAGCACCAAGGAGATGAGAGGCTGCAGGAGGAGCGAGTCCCTGCAATGGACGCCTTCATCAAGCACCTCCAAAGCTGGGTGCTGGGGCTGGGTGGGCAGGATGTGGCTCCTGCTCCCAGGTCCCCATTTTAACTCTCTTGTGGGTCTCAGACCTTCTCCTCCCTCCAGCCCTGGACCAGGAGGATGTCGGGGTGATGCAGGTCCTGCATTTTAGGAGATGCAGGACCAGAGTGATGTCGAGGTGGTGCAGGGGTGCTGGGTGAGGTGGGGTGATGGTGTGGCTCCTGCAGCAGGATCGAGCGGGACAGGGCGTTTGCGCAGAGGAAGGCAGAGCGGGTCACCGTGCGGATGCACCTGCGGGACAAGTACCACCTGGCCCAGGTAGGAACCGGCCTGTCTGCGGTGGGACCCGGAGGTTCCCCTTGACCTTACATCACCCGGACAGCCCCAGGCCCACGGCTGCCGTGCTCCCCTGGACGGGAGGGATTCCTGAAGAGGGCAGCAGACGGCCACCGTCTCCGTCTGACCATCCGCCGCCCACTGTCCATCCAGCGTCCCAGTCTGGCGCTAGACAGTCCTGGAAACCCTCAGTGTCCCCAGCACCCCGGAACTGGCTGTTCTCGGTCCCCTGTCCCCGGCTCCACCGGGGTAGGCACCGTGTCTGTCCCCACCCGACACCCTCTCCCACTCGCGCGCAGAACGAGTGGGACGATGCCCAGGTGACCGTGGCCGGAGGTGCGGTGGAGCTGCCGCAGGACCTGGCAGCCATGGTGCACAACGAGAAAGAGGAGAAGGACAGCAGCACCGCGGCCTTCGCCTTCCTGGCGAAGCTGCGAGAGGCGGAGCTGCCGGCGCTGCGGGACCGCGCCCTGGGCGGCGTAGAGCAGGTGAAGGACAAGTGCGCCCTGATGTAGGCAGGTGACACCGGCAGCCCCTGGCCCCGGGAGCCGCGGCATGCGGAGGCTCTGAGTGCAGCTACTCGGCCTGGGGGTCCTGATATACATGTTGGGCGTGGGTTTTCTTCCTCAAAACCATTCCCAGTTGCTTTCCCAGGGTGTGCTGGGGTGCAGAATGCCTGGGTCCCCTTCAGCCGTTATGGTCAAGTCACTCTTGTGGTGCTCCTGGTGTGAGCCTCCATACGGGGCAGGTCCCTGACACTGTTACCCCCCGTCACCAGCCCTGGCGCCGGGCACCATTTGGCTCAATAAATACAGAATTGGCAGCACCATTCTCGTCGTCCTGCCATATCCTGCGCCCACACAGCCCCTGCCCTGGCTGGTGAGGGGACATGACGACAGCGCTGGAGCCGGGCTGCTCCGTGTCCCCGGAGCCACCAACCAGTCCAGGCTGCTTGGCCACTGGGTCCGCTCCCCACTTCTGCAGCAACCCCCAAGCACGGGAGTCAGAGGGACCCAGCCTGCCTATCCCCTGGGGACAACACTGGGAGGGAGCGTGGAACATTCACTCTCCTGCTCGAGCATCCCCAGCCCGTGCCGGCAGCAGGAGCATCCGTCTGCCTCTTGCCCCGCCAGGGACTCTCTCCCGGGCGCTCGGCAGCAGCGCTGGCTTAAATGCCGCCGCGCCGGAAGGCCGGGGGCCGCTGAGATCACTAATACCTGCCTATTTTAGCAAGGTCTAATCTTCCTGAGTCGCCTGTCCCTGAGGACTAAGCTCGCTGAACCCGTGTAAAATGTACGGCCAGCGCTGGCCCCAGCGGCACCTCCCGCCAGAGCCGCCGGGAATCACGCTGTGTGTGCATGAAAGGAAGGACGCGCTGAGCCGCCTCCGTCCTCCCCACGCCGCTGCCATCTGCTCCGGAAAGGCTGCGGGGACGGCGCTGCCCGGGCTGCCCACGGCCGCGGTGCTGGGCGGGGACGTGAGGGGGCGGCCGGAGCCAGCGCAGGTGGGCTGGGAGCGGTGTCACCGAGCTCGGCGCTGTCACCTGGGCCACCGGGCTCAGCCGCCGCGACTGGAGCACAACGGAGCAAGGAGGTCCCTGGATGTAAGAGGTGCCCAGGTCCCCCTGGTACCTCCGGGTACCATTGCAGGGGCTGGTGGCTGCTGCAGCATTCCAGGGAGCGTGAGACAGGCTCGTCTGGGCCTGACACCGGGGAGCCTCCTGATGTTTGGTGGCCCCGCTGTCCCGGCTGACCTCATCATCTCTGCTGTCTCTGCCATCACTCCCATCCCCGTTCACCAGCTTTTCTTCAGAACTTTGAAAATCTCCCTTCAGGCACAAACCCCACTTGTGGGATGGGACCGTCTGTGCCACACCAGTCCCTCGCCAGGTCCCTGACAGGGTGGCAGCAGCTGTGGCACCCAGCACAACTCTGATCCCACCCCACATCGCTGCTCTCCCCAGGGCTGGGCTCACCACCAGTGT
Source organism: Orthonyx spaldingii (assembly GCA_013397795.1). Classification (NCBI taxonomy): domain Eukaryota; kingdom Metazoa; phylum Chordata; class Aves; order Passeriformes; family Orthonychidae; genus Orthonyx; species Orthonyx spaldingii. The sequence continues at coordinate 459,784 of VZTJ01003339.1, forward strand.
CAGCTGCTGGGATAGTGGCACTGGGGGCCCCAACGAGCTCTGTCGCCACCATTTCAGTCCT
>VZTJ01003339.1:460021-479893 GCA_013397795.1 Orthonyx spaldingii
CGCTGCCACCTGCCTCCCGCTCAGCACCCTCTTGGGTCACCCCTGCTGCCTCCCCGCCTGCCCAAGGCCTCTTAATGAACTAAAAAAGTGATAAATCCCCGGCCGAACTGGTCACGTGAGGCCAGTGGCCCCCGGCCGCCCCCCGGCCCGACCCCCGCCTCCGGCTCCACCGCCCCGGTAAGCTGAGGCAGCGTCTCTAAGCGTTAGCAGCTTTGCGCGCTAATAGGATTAGGGAGGTTTAAAACTGTCATTTGAGTGAACTAAACCCCCTGATACTCTGCATTGCACCTTCTTAACCAATTTGCCTTCAATTAGGGTAATTGGGAAACTAGCAAAGAAGTATAGCATTAATATTTTAAAGTGATGAAGCGATTACGGGCCTTGGACAAGGAAGCAAATCAATTTGCTATCTGCTTCTAAAAGGCAATTATAATCATTTGGCAAATCAGCCTGCTGCCTCCCCCTGGGCGAGGCAACACCTTGCGGCAGCCGCAGGGCCGACACGGCACACACAGCGCCGGGGCCGGGCAGCTGGGCAGTCCCCCGGCCCCAAAACTGGCACCCTGGGGACCTCTCTGCACCCCCAGGCACTGGGGCATCCTGGGGAAAGCTGCCGAGGGCCATCAGTGTGGGGTACACGGCTCCTGCACTCGTCACGGCGGCCAGCACAGGCACCCGGGTGAGCAGGGTCTAGGGGCCCATTTGCACCCCTGGCCCCACACATTGCCCTGCCCCAGGGATGTCCCCGGTACCCCACGGGCAGCCCCTCCCTGCTTGCCCCTGCCCTCTCTTGCATCACTGCATGGCGTGGGGGTGTCACCCCATCCCCAGGGGCTGCATGGCCGCCTGGATGTGTCATGCCATCCCTGGTGTGTGGCCTTACCATCCCCGGGGCAGTGCCAGTCTGTCCCTGGGTGGTGGCACACTGTCCCCAGGTCGGTGACATGCCATTCCCAAGACAACATTACACTGTCCCTGAAGAGATGTCAGACAGGGCAGGTGAAGCTGCACAGCCCCAATGGGGGACAACGGGCCCGTACCAGGACACAGAAGGGGGCCCGTTGGGGTCTCGCTGATGGCAGCTCTGGTGGGGAAGGCACAGACCCACTCAGGGGCCAGCAGCCACCTGGCACAGGGTGCTGGGGTCCAAAACCCCCTCAGTGACATTTGCCATCTGAAAGGGGAACTGTGGCAAGGAGGGGAAGGTAGTGGGAGGAAGCCTAGACAGGTCCGGGGGCGGCAGCGGCTGCAGGTGGCAGGAAGATGGTTTTGGGAGAAAGTAAAAGTGAACAAAGAAAGAAAAGGGCAAATTCCACCCCACATGATGGGGGCCGTGGGCAGCACCAAGCACAGCCCCCAGCACAGCCCAGGACCCCCACCATGATGTTCCCATCATTTGTTGGGGCCCAGGGGCAGCAGTGGGAGTGGGGACAAGAGGGGTGGTGGTCCTGCCCCCCAGCCTGGCTGCCATTGTCCCACACCTCCTTAGGCCAGGGCCCATGGGCAGCCCCCAGGGATTGTCCCCTTGGCTGGATCCCACAGCTGGTCCCCACAGGGTGTTCCCATGCCTGGCTCTGGTGCTCAGTCCCATGTCCATGACTCATCCCCATGCCTGGTCCCACGGGCACTGTCCCATGGCTGCTTCCCACACTTGGTGCTCCTGCCTGGTCCCCTGCCCTGGTTCCCATGAGTGTTTCCCTTGCTTGATTTTCATACCAGGTTCCCAAGACTGTTCAGGGGCCTGGACTCTATGGCTGGTCCCTATACCTGGTCCTCACACCTGGGCCCACAACCAGACCCCAGAGCAGGTCCCCAGGAGGGTGTCCGCACCCTGGGTGCTCAAAGCTGGACCTCATGCCTGGTCCTCATCCCTGTCCCCACACCTGTCCCCACCTCTGTTCCTCTGGGCAGAGCTCTGCAGGCAGCATCACCGGGAGCCACAGGGCCACCCACACTGTCAGAGGGCCACCCCCAGGCTTGCCATCCCTGTCCAGGGGGGACAACATCCACCACAGCAGCATCCCCATCCCACTGAGGCTTGGGGCAGAGCCCATCCAGACCCCATCCCTGGGGCAGAGCCTCTGCAGCCCAAGGAAATCCTGCCCCCTCCCCCTCCATCCTTTCTTCTCCGCTCCCCCTGTTTCTAATTCTTTCTCCTCACCAGTAATGAGGGGATTACACAGCAAACTCCAGCAGGACGCCTTTGTGGGGAGACAATCCGAGTGGGGAAGGCAGTTCGGGGCTTTGTCCGCTGCTGCCCCCCCGGACCCGTGCTGGGGGGACATTTAGAGCAATTACTTGTCCAGAAAGTAACTGTCAATCATTCTTAAAGGGGAAGGCCTCCAATTAATAACCTCGTCTTAATCCTTTGGACTCATTTCCAATCTGCGGTGCCTTGGTGACATCTGCAACACTAAATAAAGATTCTCCCGAGCCTTAGCACGGCGGTTCTGTGACAAATAAGAAGACTAGAGGCAACTTTGGCTGCCAAAGCTGCGAGATTGGTGAGGTTGAGCTGCTTGTTTGGTTCCCGGGAGGGACCAGCAAAGTTAAATACTCCTGGAAAAGCTGAGTTGGGCACAGCAGGTAATGCCTTTTTTTTCCAATTCGGGACCAAGTGCCGAGGGAAGATGCTGAGAAAGGGAGTGGGTGTCCCCAGGGTGTGCTTGGGGTTGGTGTTGGGGACGGGGCTGGCACCTTTCCCTGGGGGTTAGGAATGGGTGCAGGCTCCCACCAGTGCGACCCACCCCAAATCACATGGGGCCAGGGGCAGGAGCCACCCATGCTCCTGCCACCCATCCCAGGCAGCTGGAGCCCAGGGAGCCAAATTCTGGCACCCAGATGGGCTTCCAAAGGCAAAGTACAGGGTCCCAGTGGAAGCTGGGGCTGTCCCTGGGCTGTCTCCTCCACACCCCCTGCTGCTAGGGAAGGCCACTTGGCCTCACTGATGTTCTGCTGCTTTGCAGTACTGAGGAAGTGAGGTTTTTTTTACCCACTTTGACCAGAGCTCGATGTCGTTTCTGTTGCTTTTTTTGGGCATCTTTACCAGCAGCCGTCCCCTCCCCCTGGCTAGCAGCCCCCACAGGATAACCATGGGCTGCAGCATCCAGGAGAAGGGGACAAGAACTCTCCTGAGGTATTGGGTCCTTATGGTTCCCAGCACAGGTTTGCAGCTTAAGGGCTTAAACTCAAAAATTGCTGCCAGCATGACAGTGGCTACAGGAAGATGTGCTTCGCGAGCCGGAGTTCAGCAGTTCCCCGCCCCCAGCCCAGCGTGGCCGTCTCCAGGCAGGATTCCCAAAACACTGGTGGCAAAGGCTTGGGATTCCCGAGGCCGGTCCCTGGAGGATGGGGAATATGGGGTGGTTGGTGCTGATGTCCCCCCAGTGTGACCTGTAATGGTTCCCCCTTCCTCACTCAGGGATATCTGTGCCCCTGACCAGGCTGAGGCAGGTTGGGGTGGGGGTCCAGCCCTTGCCCCCACCCCACAGGGTCCAGTGCTGCCACCCTGCTGCCGGGTCACTGCTGCTCCGGGATTTTGCTGTTCTTGGCTCATCTGTGCTCCTAGGTCGGGGTTTGCTGCTCCCTGGGGAGTTTTTGCCTCCTTTGCTTTCTGATGGGGTCAGGGGCTGAACCATGGGGCTCCATCCCTGCACCTCGTCCCTGTCCCCCCACCATTGCCCCACCTCTCTTCCCGCTTGCCCCATCTCATCCCCAGCCCCCCCAGCCTCTCTCACTCATCCCCCTCAGTGTCCATCTCACCTGTTCCAGCTTCCCTCCCAGCTCCAGCTCCCCACCATTGCTTCGTGGGACCATGGGACGTGACTGGGCAGGGCAGACGAGGATCCTGATGGGGTGCTGGGTGCCCTGGGGGTCTGTGCCCCAGGAGGGTGCTCTGGGTGCTCAGCCCCCCTATCTCTTCTCCTTGCAGGTGTGGAGCTGTGCAAATGAGAAGCAGGTAAGTGAGAGCAGGGTGGCAGGGGGATCCCCATCCCTTCCCTTTGTCCCCAGCCCCAGGACACACTGTGATGCTCACAAAGTGACCACAGGGGCCCTGCCCCACCACACCCCCCTCACTGCTGCCTTGGGGCACCCCAGGGTGCAGCACCCAACACCCCTGCCCGACTTGCAGCTCCACTGAGGCACCCTGAGACTGAACCCTGGCAGAGCCCCCAGGGCTACAGACATCCCGCGAGGGGCTGTGGGGCCCAAGGGCACTTGCAGCTCCCAAAGGCACACACGGCATGCTGCACTCACTGCCCACACAGCACTGCCCACACAGCTCACTGCATGTGCACAGCCCTGGTGTGAGCACAGCACCCACGGAGTGTGCAACACACACTGTCCACACTGCCCACACAGCCCCCGGGCATGCACTGGACACACTGCCCACACCACACACCCACAGCACACATTCTGAGAACACCACAGCAGCACCAGGCACATGCTGCTCGTGTTGGGTGCACTGCACACAGACACAGCACACACTGCACAGGCACTGCACATTGTCACATACATGCAGGCGCTGTATGTGCTACACTGCGTGGTGTACGCCATGTGCTTCTGTTGCATGTGCCATGTGCACTGCAGACACTGCACACACAACTGCACACACTGCACACACTGCACACACAGCTGCACACACTGCACACACAACTCCACACACAACTGCACACATACTGCACACATACTGCACACACTGCACACACAACTGCACACACTGCACACACAACTGCACACATACTGCACACACTGCACACAACTGCACACACAACTGCACACACAACTGCACACACCCTGTGTGCCCACAGCTCCTTGGCAGGGGTTCACGCTGTGACCACAGGCTGTGCATGCCCTGCACACACTGCGCTCCTTGCACACCCACGGTGCTGTGCACATCCTGCACAAGCGCTGTGCACACACACTGTGCCCTGCATGCAGCAGTGCAGACACATGCATGGCACACAGGCACTGCACCCCAGCACAGCTCCCATGAGGCACAAACTGCCCCACACACCCCATCCCTGCATGCACACACCTGCACCATGCACAGGCTGCACACCTTCCACTGTGTGCTCAGCCCACTGCACATTCCCCACAAACACCTGGGGCTCACTGGGAGCACCCCTCAGTACCCGCCCGGGCACAGGCACAGATGCAGCCGCTGTAGGCACCGCCACACAGACATCCCTGTGTGCACAGCCTGGGCAACACCCGACACCCACCACCACACCAGCTGCCCTCTAGGACTCCCATCTACCCCCTCCCAGCATGAACCCACGCTCCTTTTCCCTCCCCACTCCCATGAAACATTAGGTGGGTCGGTCTGGGCAATGCAGTGCCTTCCCCTTGCCCCAGGATTACGGTTTTCTGCCCCATTTCCATGTCTGCTGACATCCTTACAATGGAAAGAGACCCTTAATCCCCTGCAAATACTGCAGGAAGATTTCAGATACTGGATAAAAAGCTTAAAGATGAAATGTTGCAAGGGTTGAAAATGCTTATAAGCCTCACCAAAATGATTATTGGCCGGAGGACGGTGCCAGGTCATTCCCGCCCAGCCTGGGGACTAACACTGGATCCTCCAGCGTTCCAGGGCCAGCCTTCACCATGGAAGATGCTGGAGAAGAGGAGCTTGGCAGGAAGGAGGGAATAAACCCAGGCTTGGTCCCCTCCAGGCCAGGGCAGAGAGACATCAGGTTTGCTCTCTGTTATGGCACTTTCATAAAATCCTCCACTTTAGAGGAAATCTGACTTTTAGCTCCGTTGGGTTCATTGGCCTGGTGACATCTGACAGTAGAACCAAGCACAAGGTGTCCATTGGATGCTGGGTCAGTCCCCAGGACCCTGGATCAGTCCCCGGGACTGTGGATCAGCCCCCAGGACACCACAGCCAGGGGATTCTCTGCTGTGGCAGAGAGGATTATGCCTTTGCATAACCTGTTCCTGGAGCCACCCTATCTTCCCATCCCTCCATTTCCTTGTCTGTCCAGCCCTGGACTGGGGACACAAGCGGGGTCCAAAGACCCCACACCCTGCTGACCCCACGGTGCCCTACAGGTGCCACCATGTTCCTGAATAAGTGCGAGGGGGACCTGGGTGAGCTGCGGAAGCCAGGGGACAGTGAGGGCACCCCGCCAGCCACGGCCGAGGAGGAGCAGCCCAAGAAGAAGCACCGGCGGAACCGCACCACCTTCACCACGTACCAGCTGCACGAGCTGGAGCGCGCCTTTGAGAAGTCCCACTACCCCGACGTGTACAGCCGCGAGGAGCTGGCCATGAAGGTCAACCTGCCAGAGGTCCGCGTGCAGGTAGGGAGGGCAGCACCCCGGCACCCCAGATCTGACCCTGGGCAGTGTCAGAGGAATCCCAAGGTGCTGGACAGCCCTGCTCAGCTCTCAGCTCTAGTGCCAATGCCTCCCTCTGTGCCTCAGTTTCCCCATTGTTTCAGACAAGAACAGCATCTCTGCAGAGCCAGCTGCTCCCAACAAAGCCAGGGGAAGTGTTTAATGTGGTTGAGCTTGGTTCCCTCATGGGGTCCCAGTTTGACCCACAGGGTCCCAGTTAGGTCCATAGGCCACAGGCTCTGTTAGGGCACAGAGATGGTTTTTAGACATTTTTCCCCCTTCTAGTGGTGGCTGCTCCCATCCCTCCTGCTGATTACATGGGAAAGTGGCCAAAAAACCCACCGTGGCAGATTGTGGTCACTTCCAGGTATTTTGGGCTGAGAAAGCACAAGATCCTCATGGATTTGAGGGTTTTAAGCTTGTTGGAGAGAGACAGTGGGGCTGGGGAGGTTTTGCTCCTTAGGCTGCAGCAAAAGACTCATGGGAGGACAGCAGAGCCTGGGAAGACCCTGGGGTCCCAGCAGTCTGCTCCCCACCATGCCTGGACTGACGGGGTGAGATCAGGGAGGGAGAAAGGGTCAGGGAGCTGAAGTGACAAAGCCACTGTGAACCAAAGCAGCAACCTCCTTACAAATGAACTGAATTCCCCAGGCCTCAGCCCCAGTCAAGACAATGAAGCCTTTTGTGTGGGGGTCCAGACCATAAAGACACCTCTGCTGAGCTCTCTGAGCAACAACCAGTTTCAGAGAATCACAGATTCGCTCAGGTTGGAAAAGTGCTCTGAGACCATCCAGTCCAACTGTTCCCCCAGCACTGCCAAGGCCACCACTAATCCATGTCCCTAAGTGTCACATCCACACATCTTGTAGGTCCCTCCAGGAATGAGGACTACACCACTGCCCTAGGAAAGAAGTTTCCACTAATATCCAACCTAACCCTCCCCTGGCACAGCTTGAAGCAGTTTCCTCTTGTCCTGTCCCTTGTTCCCTGGGAGTGGAGCCTGATTCCCACCTGGCTCCACCCTCCTCTCCGGGAGTTGTAGAGAGTGAGAAGGTCCCCCTGAGCCTCCTTTTCTCCAGGCTGAGCTCCCCCAGCTTCTTCAGCTGTTCCTCATCTGACTTGTGCTCCAGCCCTTTCCCCAGCTCTGCTTCCTTCTCTGGACATGCAGTTTGCAGCAGTGCAGTCCAGTGCCCACCACCAGCTGTGACCAGCCCATGGAACCCTCCCCTTTCCCACCTTCCCACCCAGTCATTCATCTTTCCTCCCCTTTGCCTCCTGCAGCAGACCTCTGTGCCCTGTGTTGCTCTGGGGACTCAAGGCCCAGCACTTTAATAAGGAGTTCCCATGGGGCCAGATGTCACTGCTGGATTTGGGTCGCTGGTCCCTGTCATTCCTGCTGCGTTTTGGCACAACTGTGGCTGTTTAACTTACAAAAGCTGTGACCAGGAGGCGGGGAGGTCAGATAACACTGTCCCATGGACTGCTGGGAGTCCACGGGGTGCGTGTTCCCATGGAGCAGAAGGGGCTATGTGCTTACACCTCTCACTTTCCACACCCTGGAGATGTCCTTGGTCTCTGGGGCTTGATGAAGAGGTCTGGCAGAGGTGCTGGGATTGCTGGAACCCTGTAGGGCAGCCCTGGTGGGTTGGGGCACCCCATACAGGACATCCCCACCTCCAGCACTCCCCACGCGGGATACTGCAGAACAGGGCACCCTCTCTGGGGCAGAGCCATGGGGCACCCTGCGTGGGATACCCTGCATGGGACAGAGTACATGGGGAACACTGCAAGGGCCCGGCTGGGCACAGTGAGCTCACCTTGGCTCTCACCTCACAGGTCTGGTTCCAGAACCGACGAGCCAAGTGGAGGCGGCAGGAGAAGATGGAGGCCAGTTCCATGAAGCTCCATGACACCCCTGTGCTCTCCTTCAACCGGCCCCCCATGACCCCCAATGTGGGGCCCATGAGCAACTCCCTCCCGCTCGACCCATGGCTGACATCTCCCATCTCCAGTGCCACCACGGTCCACAGCATCCCCGGCTTCATGGGAGCCCCCCAGGCCCTGCAGCCCCCCTATGCCGGGCACTCCTTCCTCAACACTGCCCCGTCGATGGCGCAGGGCATGCAGCCCATGGCCCCCGCGCCCTACCAGTGCGGCACCCCCTTTGTGGACAAGTATCCGCTGGAGGAGGTGGACCAGAGGAGCTCCAGCATCGCCTCGCTCCGCATGAAAGCCAAGGAGCACATTCAGACCATCGACAAGACCTGGCAGCCCATTTGATGAATGCTCCCCTCCGAGCCCCCCAGCCGCTGCTCCTGTCCCCGGTGCTGGCTCGGCCCCGCGGCGCCTGACAGAGGACAGAGGGTGCTCAGCAGGACCAGAGCTGGCACCTGGCAGAGATGCCGGGCTGCATCTTGCCCACACTGGTCCAGCACCGGTGGTGTCAGGGGCGCAAGTCGGGGTGCTGGCAGGACCCCATGGCTGGAGGGAAGCACCCCAGGAGGGCCCCTTTGCCTCTCTGAGGCACCAAGATCAGCTGAGGACCTGGCTGAGGCTCAGGCATCGCACTGGGCCACCCACCACACCCCAGCTGGACACCTTTCTCCACACTCCCCTCCCCTTCTCATTATTATTAATTTTTTTTTTAATGCTGCAGATTTAAACAAAACTGAACAGAAAGCTCTAGTTTTGTAGGGAATACTTGGGATGTTTTAGCTGTGTCGGGGCACACCGCCAGTCGTGCTGGGAGAGCACGGGTGAATTGTGAGTAAAGAGATGAGCTGGACAGCTGCCGCGTGCTGGAGTCGGGCACTGCTGGGGCCTTGGTCGTGCCGTGCCCTCCTTGGCACTGTGGGGTTGCCAAGCCTCTGCCAGAATGAAACTTTCCATGGGGGTCCGGGAGTACCATCCCTGTGCACCCTCGGGCCCTGCTCCCTCAGGATGCTGCGTGCAGGGTGGGGCCAGGTCCAGGCACAGGTGACCTGATCCAGCCCCAGCTGGGACCAGCTTGTGCTGCATCGTGGCCTCAACAGCTTGTCACAGGTCACCTGCCCAGCTGTTCCTCGGAGGCTGCACCTGCTACCCCCCGCCCCAATACTCCCAGAGGTGCCAGTGGCAAAGAGCTTCTGGAATTGTGCTGGTGGGAGGATGGGTGGCAGTGGGACCTCCCAGACTCCTGGCCAGGGCTGGTGAGAGGAGGGGGCCAGTTGTGAGCCCTGAGTTGTTAGGGCACACTAATACCCGCCTTACCCCTTGCCAGCGTTTCCTGCCAGATGGAAGCCAGGTGGTGGTGAGAACGTGTCCTCAGGGGTCCCCACAGTGGCTTTGCAGCTCCAGGGGACCCCACCTGCTGCTGGAGCTCGGTCTCAGCCAGTATCACCAGCAGCCTCACTGATGGCAAAGGCCAGCACAGCCCCAGCACACGGCTGAGTCCACAGTGGCTTTGAGGTGCTTAAGCCCAGCCGGGACAGCAAGACGGGGGCTTATCCCTGAGTGAGCAGGTGCCCCGGGTCCCTGGGATGCCCTGAGGTGTCCCAGGTTCCTGGGGTGCCCCAGTCCCTGGAGGAGCCAGAAGAGGGACAACCCTCCCCCCAGAAAATCTTCCCACTTCGGACCTGACAGAAGCCCCCAGCCGGAGCTGTGCCGGAGCAGCCCCATCGCCACTGCATCCCCCTGGCCCAGCCCCCCCCCACCCCAGCCCGGAGTCTCACCCCGACCCAAACTCCCCGGGGCCGGACTCTGACGACCACAGAGCCGCGGGGTCGTGCGGCTTTGGCCGGGATGCCAGCGGGCCAGGCGAGGCACTGACCCCGGCGAGACCCTTCTCCTTGTGCCCCGTCCCCCGGCTGCTGCTCCTCGTCTGTTTCGTTAGCAACAATTAAACCTTTAACAACCCATTAAACGCATAATCGATGCTCGCCGGCTCCCCGGCCCAGCTAATGGGGTGAAGCGCCCCGGCCGCGGCGAGCTCTGGCCGGCAGATAATGAAGCAACGGCTGCGGAAGTAATGGGGTTTGATCCGGGGGACGGGACGCGCTCAATGGGGGCTGCGCCTTTCACATGACATAATTGTCGAGGCTGGCGCCAGCCCGGGGCACCCCTCGGCCTCCCGAGCGCCAACAAAAGCGGCTGGCGCGGGGAGCCGCACCCCGGCCCGTTTGATCGGAGCCTAATTGGGGCGAGGGTGCTCCCCCAGCCCGGCCCCGCAACCGCCGCCGAGAGAGCGGAGGGGCCGTGCGATGAGGCTGCGTCTCCCCGGGTCCTGGGAGGCTGTGTGAATTATGGAAATGAGCTGTTTTCCATGGGGTGGCACAAGGAATGTCGGGGTACCCTCACTCGGTACCCCCCTTCCCTCCCGTGGGTGCGCCCGGTGCTGCGCTGCACCTCCCGCAGGAACGAGCAAGATTTCTGACCCCAAAAATGTCATTTAAACGCAGGGAGGCCGCAGAAGCGCCGAGCCGCCTGGCCGGACCACTTTATTGGTGCTTTCCCCGGTGGATACCCACGGGAGCCTGCCCCAACATGTGAGGGTTGGTGTGGGAAAAATCCAAGCATAAAGGCATTTTTTTCCCCCCTTTGATTCCAATCCCGTCCTGAAATCGCTCCCTGCCCAGACGGGGCCGGTTCTTGGGGTTGTACTGTGAGGAGGGAGTGCTACTGGGAGCGCTGGGGGCACCAGGGGGTGCCAGGGGGTACCGGGGGTGCTCCCAGCCCCTCGTGGCCGAACGGGAGCCCTTCTGCTCCCACCCCCTTTAATCTCTCCTGCGGGATTTGCCCCCTAAGCTGCTTATTTCTCTCTATTTCTCCCAGGCCTGAACGAACCCAGCCCTGTCCCAGCACAACTGATGCTTTGAGCCTGCTGAACCGTGGCCTCTGGGCACTCTGCCTCTGGCGCTGCCCGGCAGTGGCCTGGCACGTGGGGGTGGCACTGCCCAGGGACGTGGGGCTGGCACTGCCCAGGGATGTGGGGGTGGCACTATCGTGCCAGGGGATGTGGGGCTGGCACTGCCCAGGCATGTGGGGGTGGCATTGCCATGCCCAGGGATGTAGGGGTGACGCTGCCCAGGGATGTGGGGCTGGCACTGCCCAGGGATGTGGGGCTGGCACTGCCATGCCAGGGGATGTGCGAAGGGCGCCAACAGTCCCAGTTGTGCTGTGCTGCGAGACCTGTGGCCCTTGGCACAGGCCAGGATGGAGCTCAGTCTCTGTGCACGCCACCTGCAGCCCCTCCATCCCCTGGCCCCCAGCAGGACAGACATGGCACCAGGGGACGGCAGTGATAGGGGGTCCACACTGTCCCTCTACAGGGTGTGAGAGCTGGGGCCCTCAGGGCTCAGGTTCTCCTCAGGGGTGTTGACCCACAAGCTCCCCAGCACGTCCCAGCTCCCGCAGGGAGAGGAGGAGAGGGGGCTGTGGGGCAGCAAGGGGGAGGCCGCCCGCTGCAGGTTGAGCTTGGCAATGAGCGGCCGCCCCACGCTCACCCGCTGCCGCTCCTCCACGAAGTCGTCCACGCCCTGGTAGCGGTACTGCAGGCACACGGTGAAAGCCAGCTCCTGCTGTGGGGGACAGCAGCGCTGTGGGCTCCTGTCCTGCCATGGCCATGGTCATGCTGTGCCCCCGACACCAGCCCCTGCCCACCATGGCTCTTACCCGCAGCTTCTGCAAGCCACAGACCCGGCTGTAGAGGCAGCAGGAGGGGCAGCCAAGGCTCCAGACGGATGCCAGGGGGCTGCCCACCTCCTCTGGGCTCTCCTTGTTGGCGCACTTGAGGTCCACATCCAGCTCCTGCCATGAACAGCATCCACATGAAAACCACCACAGTTTCCCCCTGTTCCCCAGCATTGCCCTGGTGGGGGCTTTGGCAGCTGCTCCTACCTCGGGAATATCAGTGAGCCGGGCCTCACACTTGGTGATGTCCTTGGGGGCAGCCACCACACGCGTGTAGATGATCATGATGTTGGAGAACTCAGCGGCGAAGCCCAGCTGGACGGTGACCCCACAGTCGAAGCGAAGGTGGCGGCTCTCTGGCAGGACTGGGGAGGGGACAGGGAGCGCAGGGCTGGGACCTGCAGGGGCTCAGGGTTGGAGCTGTATCCATGGGTGAGGTGGCCACTGGGTCACCCTGGAGCAGGAGTGCCAACACGGTGCTCCTGTCTCCAGGCTGGTGGCTCTGTGCCCTCAGTTTCTCCTCCAGGTGGGAGGAACCCAGCAGATGTTGTTCACAGCCTCTCTGCTCCTTGGGCTGTCCTCCCTCTAGATGCCAGCTTGGCAGGGGTGGCCATGACTCACCATGAGCCTTGGCCCACTGCAGGTTCCTGGCAGAGGACTCATCCTGGCCCGGGGGGCGGATGGGGTCCGTCAGAGCCCGTCTCTCTGAGAGGTTGCTGCGAAGCTCCAGTGCCTGCCGTCCCCGTGTGATCTCCAGAGTGCCCATGTCTGCAGGAGCACAGGGGGTCAGCAGGGGTCACCAGGGGGGTCACTGCCCCCACTGCTCCTCACTCACCCTCAGCCACCTTGTCCAGCAACACTGTGATCTTCTCGTCCTCCAGCAGCCAGTGCTTGAGGAAGGTCACGAAGATGCCGTTGGAGAGCTCACCTTGGCTCAGCTCGTAGGCTTCGGCGTCCGCGCACCTGCAGGGACAGGGCAGTGCTTGGGTCTGTCACAGGGTCTGGCACTCCCTGGGAATTGACCCCCAACAGGATGACAGTCCTAAGGAAGCCTGAGCTCGGTGCCCAGCACTCTTCCTGTTCCTATCACACCCTCTGGCCACGGTGCTGGGGACAGGTGAGAGCACAGCCGGATCCTGGATGCTTAAAGCATTACCAGCCCAAACCCCTGTGCTCTGGAGGAGTTTTGGGGCTTCATGCCAGCAGGTGCTGCCCAAAGCCAAGCAGTGCCATGGGCACCTCTGTGCCCTGTGAGGGACCAGCACTGAGGGTGGAGGGGCACAGGCGTGGGGGCTGAGCCCCTGCCCCGCTGTGAGCCAGGCAGGGACACTCAGCCCCACTGCCTGTGCCAGGGGATGCTGGGAGGGGACCCACGTGGCATAGCCAAAGACGATGTTGGCCGTGACCTCCAGCGCCCCAACTTGCGGGATGACATCGTCATTGAGGTTCCTGCAAGAGAAGAGAAGCTGGACAGAGTGAGAACCTGTCCTCCCCCAAAACCCACTGCAAAGCACACCAGACTTTGAGGGCTGCTCTGTGCCCCTCTGCCCACTCATTACAGCATTGGCTAGCTCACAGGGACAGTGAAGTTTTGGGGCATTTAGACAAAGACAATGGGTTTAGATGGGACCCTGGGAGTGCCCCACTACCCTCCCCTGGGAGCCACGACCCACAGGTCCCTGTGGTGGGCCCTCCCCAGGTGGCAGCTTGTCCCCAGATGGGCAGCAGGGCTGGGTCACCTCTTGCGGCACATGTCAAGCAGGAAGATGTTCAGGCCCGTGCGGCGCTGCTGCATCTCCCGCAGCACGCGCTGCACGCACAGGCAGTGCTCTGATGTGTAGGCGCTGGGCGCGTCAATGGGCACCATGAAGCTGTTGCCAAAATTTTCATAGCCGTGCCCGGCATAGTAGAGCAAACCTGCCGGGGGGACAGAGGGCAGGTGACATGGTGACATCCCCTGCCCTGCCAGCACCTGCTTCTTGCCTGGCTGCACCCCAAGACGCCACCAGCACAAAACCACCCAGCTCCCCTTGGGCTGGAACCAGCCTGGCAGGTGTTGTCGCACCATAGACGCCCTTGTCAAGGAGGAGGAGGAACTCATCGACAGCCATCTGCATCTCAGCCTTGCACAGGTCCAGCAGCGACACCACCTTGAAGTCGAGCTGGCGGAGGAGGGCACTGAGGGCATGAACATCTACTATGGGCGCCTGCAGCTGCTTGTGGTGCAGGTAGTGCATGTTGCCGATCAGCAGCGCCACTTTGTCTGTGGCTGCAAGGACGGGAGAAGGAGGTGGTGTTACAGAGTGGGACACTCCTGCTCTCCATGTTTCCCACAGCCCACACAGGTGACACCCCACCTGGCCAGCATCAATTGTCCCTGGGTACCAAGGTATCCTGTGGCATCCCTACCTCACTGATCCCTGAACCCTCAGGTTATGGTTAAGGGTTAGGGTTGGGGATTTGGGTTGAGGATTAGGGTGCTAATCTGCTCTCCTAATTTGGGGTAGGGCTAGGATGCTGTTTCACTCTCCCAGTATGCTGCACCCAAAGCCTTATGGCTGAGTAAAGCCTTATGGGATGACAATGGTGGCACTGGTGACAGTCAGAGCCCCCCAGGGCCACCAGCAGGCTCTTACCATACAGCTGTCTAGGGTTGTCGTGCTCTAGGGAGCCTGGGAAGAGAGAAATGCTGTGCCATGGCCCTCCAGTGCCAGGGGAGTACAGCGGGCAGAGCAGCATAGACCTGTCTGCTCTGTCCCCACCTACCTCCATCCTCCTCCTGCCAGGAGCCTCCAGAGGTGAAGAGCCGCGGGCCTGCAGCAGAGGGGCTGTCAGGGACCCTACGCATGGCATCACCTCCCAGCATGGGCTGCAGTCCCCCAAAACTGTGGAGCAGCCATGAGGGCTTCATTGGGAACAGAGCAGGTGGAGGGGTCACAGAGGTTTGTCTGAGGCCCTCACCTATCTCCACATCGACCTCCTGGCTCCATACGTCGTGGAAGAGGTTGAACACGTGGCAGGAGTAGCTGCCCCGCTCGGCCGTTGTCACCAGCTTCACCTGCCAGCAGGATGGAGCGGGAGGCTGGGGCCATGTGCCAGACTGTGCTGCACTGTGCCACGCCGTGCCACACTGTGCCATGCTGTGCCATGCCAGAAGTCCCTCTGTACCTGGAGCTGGGGTGCCTGTGCCCCTTCGATGGGGTGCCGGTTCCTGAACCACTGGTACTGGGGTGGGGGGTTGCCAACGGCTCCGCACTGCAGCAGCAGCGTGTCCCCCTCGGCCAGGCGGCACGGCCGCGGCTGCCGCACGATCTGCAGCCCTGCCACAGTCGGGCAGTAGCCACTGGCTGGGGAAGGGACAGGGTGGCAAATTAGGCACCCAGCCATGGCAGCACTCTGCAGAGCTGCTCCAGGCCCCAGGGTCCTCACCCACAGGCCCTGGCATCCATGGGTGGCATGAGGCAGCAGGCAGGAGGAGGACACAGGGCATGTGGCACCTCTGTGGGCACCATCACCTCAGCAAGCCCAGAGACCTTTGCAGCTGAGCCAGGGAATTACATGGCAAATGATGCTACTCAGGACCCACCTCTGTCGTGATGGGGTCAGAGGTGCCCTGCAGGAGATGTCCCAATTCCAGTGGGGCAAGTGGTGCCCCATGGCTACCAGCCCAGGGACACAGATCTCAAGACCCACCTGAGCTGGGGCTGCTGTTCTTCTCCACCTGGACATGGGCCCACCTGGAGAAGGTGAAGGTGGCCCCACAGTTCACCCGGCAGATATACCACTGGGGCTGGCCCGGCAGAGCGGCTGTGTCAATCACCAGCTCTGGGGATGTGGCTCCAGGCACCTACGAGCGAGGAGGAGGCCAAGGAGTCACTCTCTCTTACCCCTGCAGGTGCCCTCATCATGAACAGGGTGCGGGGGCCCTGCTCAGTGTGGCACAGTGGGACCTCACCTCCTGCCTCCCACAGAACCACTGGTACGTGAGCCCCGGCGGGCCGGTCGCACAGCAGATCAGGGACACCTGTGTCCCCTCCGTCACCACCTGCGACTCTGGCTGCACCGTGATGTGGATCATGTCCTGGACTGCAGGGGAGGAGAGACCAGCCTGGGCTGGCTGAGTCCCCTGTCTCGCACCACCCCATTCCATCCAGTCCCATCCTATCCAGTCCCACCCCCACCCACAACAGATTCTCCTCTCCCAGCCCAGCCCATCCTATCACATCCCACACCTCTGTCCTGTCCCAATCATCTCACCCTACCTTGTCCCATTGGCATATTCAGTGCTATCCCATCTACCCATCTCGTCTTGTTTCAGTCTACCCCATCCCACTCTGCTCTATCCTATCCTATCCTATCCTATCCTATCCTATCCTATCCTATCCTATCCTATCCTATCCTATCCTATCCTATCCTATCCTATCCTATCCTATCCTATCCCATGCAGTCCAAATCTGCCCTGTCCCATCCGATCAGACCACATCCCATCCTATCTCATCCTGTTGCATCCATCCCACTCCACCCTGCCTGTCCAGGACCTTGCTACCAGAGCAAGACCCCCAGCAGGAATTGCTGTTCTTCACCCCCGTTCCCATTTCCTCCTGCTGAGCCCCTGCCCCCCGGTGCCCCCTGCAACCCCCCGGTTCCTGCTGCCTGTCCGTACCGGCGGAGCTGAGGACCCGGCAGGCCTGTTCGTGCCCCATGCTCTCCAGGCAGCCCAGCAGGTACCTGAGGGTGCAGTCGCGCTCGGCCAGGAGCTGCAGCAGGCGCTGTGTGGGGCTGCCACAGGGCTCCAGCACCTTCAGCGAGCACATCTCCAGCTCCTCCGCACTGCAAGCGCCCGCAGCCATCAGACCATGGCCCCCTCCCCCGGGGCAGACGGGAGCCCTGCCAGGGGCCTGGCGGTGCCCCAGCCCGGAGGGGAACTGACCCATGTGTCCCTGGCTCAGCCCACGGCAGAGCTGTGCCCCCGGCCCGGGACAGCCCCCAGCAATGCTCCCCCAGCCCTACCTGCACTTGAAGCGTTTCTCGGCCCCGGCCAGCTCGGCCAGCCTGCGCCAACCCCGGCTGGCGTTGTCCAGGAGCTCACACAGCCGGGCCACCACTTCCTCACTCAGAGAGCTGATGGGCATGCTCCAGTCCCCCATCCCTGCTGGGGACACTGAGCGGATGAGCTGTCAGTGGGTCAGGGGGTGACAGGCGCCCATGGGTGCCTCACCTGACCCCTCTGGGCACAGGGTGGCTTAGGGGGGGACAGCAATGAGATCACTGGTGTCAGGACACTTCCCGGCAGGAGCCTGAGGAGGTGCTGGGCTCTGGCTGGGCAGCACTGCTGGATCTGGCCACCGGCAGGCAGCCAGGAATGACACACACTCCCACTTCGTGAGGTGGGTGGCACAGGTGACCCCGCTCACCCCCCCAACCTTGGGCAAGGAGCCAGGCTACTTTAGCCCGGCCCCAGGAAAGGGACCTTCATGGAATGGGAGTCCACAGAACTAGAAAGAGTGGGTGGCCCCCATCACCTTCCCTGTCCTGTCAGGTGACACAGTGAATGGGGCCCCAGTACCCCTCTCCTTCTGGCAGAGGCCCCAGTGGGGCAGCAGCAGCCCCCTTGCTGTCACCAGGCCTCTGTGTGGTGGCTCTGGAGCCACCATGAGGGGCCTACAGGGCAGTCAGCAGTGGGTACATGGGGGTCTTGGGACTGGGACCCAGCTCAGCTTGCCCTGAATCCTGGGAAAGGTTTCGGTGTGATGTGAACCACCTGGACAGCTCCCTCCTTCTCCCCTCAGGTCCCTTCCCAACAGCCCAACCCAGAAGAGCCCTTGTCCCCAGGACTGAGCTGCCCAGAGCAGATGGGTGACACTCACCCATGCAAGGGGCTCCAAGACAGATGACAGGGACTCAGATGCTCCCTCTGCTCACCTGCTGCTGGATTTGGGGTCTGGACACGCTGAGGGTGGCGAGGAGAGGGTGAGCTGCAGGCCCGGCGGGGATGGGCACTCACCGTGGGGTACGGCCAAGCCCCATCAGCTCCGAGGGCGTGCACTGAGCCCTACACAGAGGAAATGAGGGTTCAGCCCAGAATCTCCCCCAGGCCCTCGTGCTGCAGCACAGCACTTCTGCTTCCCTCCTCCTTCCTTCCTGTTGTGCAGCGCGTGGGCGCAGAGCTGCCACCCCCGCCCCCAGCCCCAGGGGAGCTGGGAACGGCCCCTGGCCCTGTCACAGCACACTGGGGACACCACTGGGCCGAGCAGAGACTCAC
This sequence comes from Orthonyx spaldingii, assembly GCA_013397795.1. Taxonomy (NCBI): domain Eukaryota; kingdom Metazoa; phylum Chordata; class Aves; order Passeriformes; family Orthonychidae; genus Orthonyx; species Orthonyx spaldingii. The sequence goes on from VZTJ01003339.1 coordinate 478,298, forward strand.
TCCACTGTCCCTTCCTCTGCACGGACCTCACAGATGCCTCTTTCCCCCGGAGCCAAACTCAAGCCCAGGAGCTGCAGGGCAGCAAGTCCAGGGTGGAGGTGAACTGAGGTGACAGAGGCACCTCTCAGCCAACACACAGCAGAACCGAGGCCAGGGGCAGCTGCTGAGCTTTCCCAAGCTGAAGCTGGCCAAGGAGACGCAGGAATGGGGCAGTGAGGCTCCCATTGCTGTGAGGAAGACCCTGCCTTCACCATGCAGCCCAGCCAAGCCCCAGCATCCCAGCACCACTGCTCTGCTGCTGGAAGAGGAAAGGAGAGCATGGCATCGGGGTGGTATTGCAAAGGGCCACCATGTCCCCACCCCCACAGCACTGCCAAAGCCTGGTCCCCATCCTTCCACCCCTGGGGAGCACAGGCTGCTCAGGCCCCAAGATCCACTGGCCAGGGATGCAGTGACATGGGTGGGTCATTCCCTACCCTACATCCCCATGCAGCCCCCAGCCCCAGCCGCTCTGGTACAGCCAGTGACAGAGCAGGGAGCAGGACCCGTGTGCAGTGTGGGCTCCCTCTACAACCCAAAACCTGAGCTTCTGTCTTAACAAACACACGGAGAACTTGTGGCCTGTGTTGCCTCAGCCCTTGGCACGGAGGAGACCCAGCTTTTGCACCAAGCTTGCAAAAGATCTGGGTTTGTCACAGCCTTTATAACAGATATCAGAAATCTCACCAGAGATTTATTTCTTATTTACAGCAAGGAGAAAACACCAAAAGCCAGGGCAGGTCCCAGTGCCACCTGTGCTGGCACACAGGGATGCCCCAAACTCAGCAGCACCTACAGCTTCTTGCCCTTCTTCAACCTGTTCCGCTGCCATGTGTTGTACTTCCGCAGGCGCCTCCAGTACTCCAGCGAGTCGGGGTCCAGCTCCTCCAGCTTCCTGGGGGGCCCGAGGTGGATCTTAAAGAGCCTGGGGGTGAATGCAGAGGATGTGAGGCTGTGGGGAGGACGACAAAGGGACAAGCACGGGATGGAGCAATGGACATGAGTGCCCAGGTTGTGCAGATCCCTCACCCCACATCCACAGTGCACCCTCTCTGCTGATCCTGGGGAAGGCGTCTGGGTTGCAGAGAGGCAGTCTGCCTCTTCCCAGAGCACTTCCCTGTCCCTTTTACACAGCTCTGTGCCCTGGGATGGCACCTCTGTTGGGACCCAGAGGGGAGTGGGGCAGCACCCACCAGTCGGGGTACTCAGAGTTGGGCTTCAGGGCCACCTCCGGACCTTCCTTGAAGTAGTTGACCCCCATGGCGTGGGTGGCGAGCATGGTGGGGTCCGTGCACACCTCCGGCCCCTTCAACACCTCCTTGGGCACACCCTTGCCTTTGGACTTGGCAGCTGCGGGGAAAAGGGCAGGGTCAGGGCAGGGTCAGGGCAGGGGATGTGCCAGAGCACAAGGACGCAAACAGAGGAAGGGCATCGCGGGGCGGGAAGAGGGGCCGGGGCCGGGTAGGAGTGGGGAGCACGAGGAACGGAGCTGGGGCGGCGGCATCACCGGGCGGGAGGCTGGGGACCGAGAAACGGAGGGGTGGGGGACGTGGGGCC